>OX451736.1:526303565-526816065 GCA_948472305.1 Vicia faba
AGACCTCCACTAGGGGAACCATGCGATCCTAACTGACTCTCTGTGTTAGTAAAATTGAAGAAGTTATCCCTATCAAACAACTAAAAAGCATCATCTTTAACATAGAAACTACCAAATGAAGTGTCACACCGTTAGTAAACTAGTTGGTTAAAATCAATTCGCCTGAAGAGTGAAAAATCCTAAGAGACTTTAAATCGAGTTACTTAAAATTAAAATTCCAAGCGACTTTTTAGTAAACTCGTGATTAATTCAAAGCACCAAGAGTTTTTACAAAAAGAAAAGACGGGCTATAGAAAAAGGAAGTAAAATTACATGGATTAAGAACGATAAACAATGAGTTGGGCATCTACACTTAAGCATTATCTCCGAGAAAGGGTTGAATGAATGCCTTCTCATTGTCGCGACTCAAATGCTTCATGATTGGGAGGAGAAGGAGGAAAGTTTGGGTTTCCCCCAAAACTCGGAGTGGAATCAAGGTCTTCTTCCATCACCAAAAAAACCTTCCTAAATGGTCTTGAAAAATCCCAACTTCGACAAATCAATAGTCAAATAAAGGAAAAGGGCTTGAGCTTTAGCCTTGTAAAAACCCTCATCACCAGCCAATAAGATTTCCATCAAAACATTTTGGAGCCTTGCATTCAGAACCTCAACAGATTTATCACGCTCAAACAACTTCGTCCATGAGTTTTTGACCGACCGTTTATAACTCTCGGTATCCTCCTTAGATTTTAAAAGTTTCTCACATAGATTGTTGATGTCGAAGTCAGAAGCCTATTTCGCTGCCTTGGGATCTTTTAACTCTTTCTCTAGATAGGATATGCGCTTATTGGCCGTAACAAGCAAGGAATTATTCAAATATTAAGACTGTTGTAGCTACCTTAGCTTAGCTTTCAACTCAACCTCATTCTTCTCTGAAGAATCTGAGACTTCAAACAGAGCTTTGCACAAAATAGTGGTCTTCATCATATAAGTACTTATGTTCTTGATCAACTTTTGAGCACCCATCGAGTTGGCCCTCTTGACATCCCCCTCAATATTCAAATGATCATACAAAAAGCATAATCCATCGAAGGTGGAATCCCAAAACTTAAATTTAGTAGGGTGAGAATTATATCACCCCAACTTTAACAACTGACATAGAACCACCAAGAAAGCCTTCAAACTCATCATCCTGAATCAGTACATGATCATAACTCAAATTCTCTTTTCCATGATCCACTCTGGTCTCCATCTAAAGAGGACGGGTATGAGCTTCGACTAGAACGGGTTCACCCTTAGAAGCCACCTCGTCAATACTAACCTTTCTCTTTTTGGGAGCCTGGAACAAAATTCCAGAAAGATCACTCCACCAAGCAGTTTGAGCTTCTCCACGAAGAATTTTGGCTTTCACAACAAAGCCATTCTCTCCTTAAGATTCAAACTCGACATCCTCTATGAAAAACTAAAGAAAAGGATGAATACAATTTATCAGAGGTACAAATGACGATCTTTAAAAGAAAAAGGTGGGAGGATTGCCCAAGAAAAGAGCCCTCACCTAAGAAACTCCATAGGATAACTATATCGTTTTCCAAATTTAGCACGTCGTGTACCGACATAATTCCAAAGGAATTAAAAAGATCCATCACTTCCCTATCCATTTCACTCAGTTTACTAGGCTCAAAGCCTTTAACAGAAACATGGTTTTGGGTCCAACAAAGGGGAAAACAGTAAGATATGTCCTCATTATAGATAACTTTGTGGCATTTGTCGCCTCTCATCACCCTTAGAAATTTATATTTGAAACCTTTAAATTTTGAGGTATACACTTGGAACAGACCCCGACTAGGAGTCCACGAAAAAGAAACCCATCCCCCACTACTAACTTCTTTGGTTTTGTAAAAAGAAAGGAAAATACCCACAATGGGGGTAATGCCCAAAGCACCACAAACTATCTCAAAAGCTCTCACAAATCCCCATATATTAGGAATGAGTTTTGAAGGAGCAAGGTTCAGTGTGGTCAGCAGGTCGGCCTCAAAAAGGGTAAACGGGATCCAAACCCAGAGGGTGTCCAACAGATCCCCATAGAAATAAAAGAATTCATTAGGCAACCCAGATGGATGATACATACACATTTTTTCACCAAGAATACAAGGTTCAAAAATAATTTCATGTTCATCACTAGTGTTCGAGATATAGAGTCCCTCCCTAAACTCATATATGTAGTCATTCCCAAAGCATAGTGTTTCATACTTCAACACTGATGGACTGAAAGACGCACCAAGAAGCTCCATGGTGATCTCGATCAAACCTAAGGAAGAAGACAGTGAGTTAATGTCACTAATGCAATAAAGATTATCAAAATCACCATAAACCTCCTTATTTATAAAGCCCTAATCAATGTGACTCGTTCTAGACCTAAACGACTCCATATATTGATTCCACAAATAATGCCTCTTTGAAGCAGTTGTGGGAACGATCGCCTTACCCATCTCATCATACTCACAAATAACCACCATTCTAGAGTGGAATAATAAAGACGAGACAAGTAGAATGGGAAAAGAAAATATGTGAGTGAAAGAAATGTTGACGTTTAGGCAGAAAAAGAGCGGAGTAGATTCTTTTGTGAAGAATGAGCAAGCTATTTAGGAATTAGGATGAAGAAAAGTTAAACAAGCAAATGGGGCATATAGATGAACCACAAGCATTTTACTAGGGGAACAATTACTAGCCAATATGTATAATGCTAGTGCTTGGTCCCAATAAAAAAGTAATCATTATAAGAATACAAAAGGTTAACACAAAAATAAATGGTTCGGAAAAATAAAGGATTGGTTTCCCGGATGACGAGATAGTTCCCAAACACGAAAAAGTCTAGATTGGTTCCGCATAAATATCTACCCCAATAAATCAGATTATCGTCTCTAAAAATGCCTACGTATATTCAGGATGATTACCCATAAAATGGGATTGTAGCGTCCATAGTATCCCAGGCAAGTGCACCTCAGATACAAGGCATGGATAGGGGCGACATTAACCTTAAGCGCTTTGCCTCTTCGGGTCTCGCGCCTGGGGACTATGTACATTCAAGATGTTTATTCCGGACATGACTCCTCAAAACTTCCAAGAATGACTATAGTTGTTCACCAAAGCAAGAACCTATATGGGATGTAAAAACGGAGTGTCAGGTTTAGAATCGCCCAAGAACACCTCAAAGATGGGACCTGAGAACCGATCAGGGGGTTCCCGTCCGAAGAAGATGGCTGACAACCCAGGTAGCATCTCAAGGTCGAGACCCAAGAATTATTTAGTTTTTCCCACCTAATGAAGACGGTTGAAAATCCAGAGGACACTCACATCAATAGTATTCAATGGCCATTTATGATTTCCAAAAGTTGGGATTATAAGCGTCAGAGACATCCCGGATCAAACGTATCCCAAATATTGAAACACAGAGTAAGACAACAAGGATCTTAATTTCTTCGTCCCTCCAGGCCTCACTCTTGAGGGACTATGTACATCCTAGAAGTCGAGATTATAGCGTCTGAGATATCACAGATCAAACGTATCCCGGATGTTGAAACACGGGGTAAGGAAACAAGGATCTTAAACGCTTCACTCTTTCATGCCTCACATTGGAGGACTATGTACATCCCGAAAGCTGAGATTATAACATATGAGATATCCCTGATCAAATGCATCTCGGGTAGGGTCCACATTTGGTTCAAGAGAGCGGAGCAAAAAGTCGGGAATAAAGTTATCCACTGATTATAAGTCCCATGCCGAAGCAAGATTCGGTATGTCATCCGACATCATATACCAAAAAGAATCAGGAATCCTGTCCGACTTTGGTAACCGACAACGAGGAAGACATATACATTTATAGCGTTCAATACTCATTAATGATGACTATCCAATATAGAAATATTCCCTTTATGACAGATCCTGAATCACTAAAACCATTAGCGGTCCTTCATCATTCCATCTGGTCAAAGATATAAAAGAGTATATTTGAAAAATGAGAAAGAGATACATAATTTCATAGAGAAAAACTCTTAATACACAATTTGCTTCCTTTCTTAATAAGAGTTTTCATATATTCAGTAAAATATCATATCACTCTTTATTAAAGTTTAAACATTGAATATCCAAGACAAATATATTACTTTATTAGTATCTTAACTTGTAAGATTCAATGTTTTAAATACTATATTAGTCAAACACTTTATTAGTTTGAACAATTTAAATGATATATTATATTAGTCAAAAAGTTATATTATGTTAAATATTATATCTTTTAATTAAAAAATTAACTTATAAATATTAATATTTTTTTTACAATAATACAAATATTAAATATTTTATCACACTTCATCATATTTATTTATTATATACTTCTAATAATATTATATAATGTCCCTTCATTAAAAAATGTATTTGGACCAGAATTTAGGTAATAAACATTTGACTTTTAAAATCTATTTTACAGATATTTTTTATTAACAGAATGTTATTTTCTTATTTTTATTCATTGAGAGAATATAATGTCACATTATTTAATAAACATTTACCATATGTTAAAATTACCACCCCTTCAATAAAATTTGTTTATTTTGGTAAATTATAAGAATTTATAAAATGGTAAGTTCTAATAATTATTGATATTAATTTTTTTAGATTGGTTTTCCAAAAAGATTAAATAATAAATTATTGGATCTCAAATAAGGATTATAATGAACATAGTTTTGATAAAGTAGTATAATATACATTCTCATACTTGGCGGTTGAAAAAATTATTTATATCCAACACATATCTTTTTGAGAATTAACATTAGCACTCGTATTTATGTCATATGAGTATGTAAGTATTCATATTCGTACATATTATTTGTATTTTTATTAAAAATAAATATATATTTTTAAGAATATTAAAAAGTTTTTTTAAAATTTATTATTGAATTGTAAAATAAGAAAATACTTATATTAAATATGTAATGGTTTAACATTTATGTATTTTTAAAAATTGATATATATATATATATATATATATATATATATATATATATATATATATATATATATATATATATATATATATATATATATATATATATATATATATATATATATATATATATATATATATATATATATATATATATAATGATTTAATATATGCTAAGAGATGACTCGGGGACATGAGAGGCCGAGGAAGAAGGTTTTGCCGCCATCAGACCATCATAAGCAACAAAAGGAATGTCCAAAAAGTTTCAACCAGTCAGAAAAACATGACACCAACACGGGAGATGGAATAGAAGGTAGTTGTCATATCCAAAATTTTGACCTAAGATACCACCTCCCATCTGCATCATTACATACCAAGTGTTCACAAGCGATTCGACCTATTTTTGTCAATTCTCGAATCAGATTTTAAAAATTCACAACTTCTTCAAATTTTGACATTTTTGAGCAGTTATTTTTGCACATGATTTTCCTTGACATCATCTACAACTTTTCTTTACAAGTCAAGGGCAAATTATACATTGAAAAGCGACAAAAAATTGTTAACGTTAGAAGTCGTTTCACGAATTTGATGAAATTTGATTCTTAATTTTGGACTATGTTTTGTCCGACCATAAATTTTACACTTTCTCTTCTTTTATTCTTATTTCCATAAGAAAATCCTTAAAAAAAATATTTAGTTCATGTCATCTTCATTTTATTTACATTTTTATTCAAAAATATTAAAAAAAGTAGTCTCTTTAAGTTTCATTTAGATTTTTGTTCTTGTATCATTTAAGTCAAAATTATAACCTTTTAAATTTAATTTAGTAAAAAATCTCAAAAAAAAAATATAGTTAATATCTTTTCCTTTTAATTCTGTTATTATAATTTTTATTTCTTTCTTTCAATATTAATCTTGATTTGATTCTAATTTTAATTCAATTTTTAAGTTGGATTATTATTGAAATTAAAATTAATTTTAATTTCTCTTTTTTTAATTATTATTCTTTGGAATTTTTAGTTTAATTTTTTTCCTTTTATTATTACTAATTATTTTAGTTATTATTATTATTATTATTATTATTATTATTATTATTATTATTATTATTATTATTATTATTATTATTATTATTATTATTATTATTATTATTATTATATCAGTAGTTTTTTTGTCATAATAAGAAATCAAGTTTGTGACCACTCTCTTCATGCTGCAATATGTTCATACCAGTCAAAAGCACTCTCCAAAATCAGTCCCAAAACAATAAAACAAAACATAAAAAAAAATGCCAAAAAATTTGTCCACAAGACCAGCCTATGCTACTGCTATGTTGTTGTCAAACTAGTCCTGCTGCTGCCCTGCAAATCTACTCATAATCAATCCAAAATACCCTATCCCTATCCTTGCTATACTGTCCATACTAGTCCACCAACTTTCACCAAAATATTCAAAACAAAACCCGCATCATAAAGCAGCAAAGCAGCAAAACAGCATGACAATTCTATTCAAAAATCAAATACATTTTGGCTCCAATTCTCCTTCATTCACACTATAAAAATGTAAAATCAAGCTTCTCAAATACACTTTTGTTTTGATGAAGACAAACCATTTTGACAAGAAGGCAAAGATTATTGATCAAGTTAAAAGCATATGTAGATAAAGTCTTTGGTTCAAGCACTTAGCAAATTTCAAGGTATAATGATAATACTTACTTTGAACTTAAGACATAGATGCTCAATGGTAAAAAGAAATATTTTATCTTGTCCAAACTTTTACTCAAGTTTTCTAAGCAAAAATTCAATTTTTACTTGGGTGCAATCGATTTGCATATTGGTGCAATTGATTACATGCTTCATGTTTTCAAAGCATTAGCTACTGTTTCTAAGTGCAATCGATTTGCATGTTTGTGCAATCGATTGTTCTCAATCAATTTTTGCCACTGACTTCAAGTGCAATTAATTTATACACTTGTGCAATCGATTGCTCACTCAAAATATTTGAATTTCTAGTTGTTTAAACCTCGTGCAATCGATTTACACAAGAGTACAATCAATTGCATGCTGAACGATTTTGAAGAACAACAACTTTACTCATGCCTGTTCATAACACCATTTCAAGGAAATCTTTCACTCAATCTTGGCAATTGTTCATGATTCATTTGCAGAATTATATGCTGTTTCAAAAGGATGCTATGAACATATAAATACTCATTTTCAAAATCATTTTAAGTACCTCTTCCAATCATATTTTCTGAATTTTCAAAAATCAAACTCAAGCTTTTATACACTTTCATACACAAGTTTTCTGCACACTTTCACATATTGTCAACCAGAAAACTTTGAGCATTATATATCTTAAGTCATTGTATACTATTGTCATTGGAAGAGAAGATCAATTCATTGATAAAATCACTCAAAGTGATTATTGCTACACAAACTCACTCAAATGAAATATTACTATATACTTGCTTATTTTCCAGGATTGTTGAAAATAAGTTCAAGTGGTTTTGTAATCTTGTTTTTCCAGGATTATTGGATACAATTAAAGTCACTTTGAGAGAATTGTTCTCATTGTTGACATAGTGAAAATCCAAGAGAATTGTTCTTGGTCCAAGAGGATTGTTCTTGGTTTTGGATAGTTCTTGTTTAAGTTTGCCACAATAAGGAAATCTCTTTCATGTTGAAAGGGGACTGGAGTACTCTCAGACTGTGAGGGGAACCAGGATATATTGCTTGTGTCTCTTTATTTTTCTGCACTTTACTCTTTCATAAACTCACCATAAACTAGAAAATAATATCCATCATCACTAAAACCAGAAAAGTCTTAAAGTACCTAATTCACCTGCCCTTAGGTGCACTTCATACTTACAATTGGCATCAGAGCAGGTTATAGGTAACTTGTTCCTAAAATATCCAGAATGGCTTCCGCAAATCAAAATCCTGTTTTCAGAGATGGTGGTAGTAACAACAAGCCTCCTCTATTTTATGGTGAATATTGTGACTTCTGGAAAATACGCATGAAGGTACATCTAAAAGCACAAGGAGAAGAAATATGGGATGCTGTCGAGAATGGTTCATTTATTCCTATAACGGTAATCAATGGTGCTGGCTCATTAAAGCCTAAAACTACATGGGACGAAGATGATAAGAAGAAGTTTGTCTATGATAAAAAGGTAATAAATCTTCTTCAAGGTTCACTTAGAATGGATGAATCCTTTCGTGTCTCGGCATACAAAACAACAAAAGAAACATGGGATACCTTGGTACAAACTCATGAAGGAACTGTTAAAGTTAAAAGGTCAAGACTAAATACTTTGAGTCAAGAATACGAGTTATTTCGAATGCAGCCCGAAGAAACCATCCTTGACTTGCAAAAGAGATTCTTGCACTTGACAAATCATCTAAGTGCTCTTGGTAAGACTTTGACGAATGATGAACTAAATCTGAAAGTACTTAGATCCTTAACTAGGGAATGGAAACCAAAGGTAACGACAATTTCAGAAAATAAAAGTCTCTCTTCAATGACTTCCGCAACATTGTTTGGAAAAATTCAAGAATATGAAACGAAACTCGAAAAACTTGAAAAACATGAAAATAATAGAAGAAATCCAAGAATATTGCCTTAAAGATTGATTCCAAGGAAGTTGAAAAGAAAGACAATCCGGAAGAAGATGAAAATTTCATGCTTCTTGTTAAAAGGCTTGGTTAGTTTTTTGGTAGAAATGACAAATCCCTCTCTCATGCAAAAAGAAAGAAACAATTTAAGAAAAGGGAAGCTTCCACATCAACATAAGAAGTCACATGTTATGAATGCGGTAAGCAAGGCCACATCAAGCCGAATTGTCCAAAACTCTCCAAGAAAGGTGGACACAAAAGCAAAAAGGAATTTAAGAACAAAAAGTCCTATGTTGCATGGGAGGATAATGAAATAAGTTCTTCGTCCAATTCCGATAGTGATGAAAGTGCAAATCTAGCATTGATGACCTCACACCATTCTGATAATGAAGATGATGAGGTTAGTAATGAATTTTCTCTTTTTGATAGTGATGCACAAGGTGCTATAGATGAATTATTAAATGAATTCAAAATTATGTATAAAACTATTTCATCTTAAAAGAAACAAATTTCATATTTAGAAGAAAAATGTGAGTATATGGAAAAAGATCTCAAAGATGAAAAACAAAAATTTAGTGAGCAAAAACAGAATTTTGTATGCAAAAATTGTGAATCACTCTCTTTCCAAATTGTCCAATTAAAAAGAGTTATTGAAAGATATGAAAAAGGTCAAATTGGATTGGAAGGTGTTCTTAGCCAACAAAGATATTCCAATGATAAAAGTGGACTTGGATATTCAAAGTTTTTAAAACCAAGTTCTAATAAAACTATCTTTATTAAGGCTAGTGATCAATCATCCAAAGAGAAAGTGAACAAACCTAAAGTAGTTCATCAATATCCTAAAAAGAAAAGATTTGTTAAGAAGAAATCTTACCCTTCTAGATATAGAAGTAACTTTGAACCTACTTGTTTTTATTGTGGTATTGTTGGCCATATACCTAATGCTTGCTATGTTAGAAACTTTAGTGTAGCAAGTGGACATTATGTGTGGGTTAAGAAGGGAACTAACTATGATGGACCCAAAGCATATTGGGCACCAAGTAAAACTTAATTTGTTTTGTAGGTTTGCTTGAGGACCACTTTAAATCTATGATGTTTTGATAAGTGGTGGCTCTAAGCATCTGATGGAAGACATAAACTAACTTTCAAATCTAGTTCAAGTCCAAGGATTATTTCACATATGAGAAATACCTTAAAGAAAGAATTCTTGGCATTGACAAAGTTCATACACTAACTTTCATATCCATTGAAGATGTACTTTATGTTGAAGAACAAAAGACAACTTCTAAGTAAAAGACAACTTTGTTGAAAAGGCTTCAAATTCATCAAGGATGAAGGGTTTATGAAGTCACTCTTGAGGTAAAACTCATAGGTAAAAATTGTTTTTATGTTTATAATTTTATTATATATTTTAAGTCTTTCCCCATTCCTTTTTTGCTAAAGACAAAGGGGGAGAAGATATATATATATATATATATATATATATATATATATATATATATATATATATATATATATATATATATATATATATATATATATATATATATATATATATATATATATATATATATGTATATGTATATGTATATGTATATGTATGTGTATACTTGTCTCTAACTATTGCAGCCCAAAGAAAGATGCAAATTCTCTATGATTCAAGGGAGAACTTTGATCAAGAGGGAGTCATCAAAGATAGGAAGAGCATTCATATAAGAGTTTCTCATTCTTTCTAAAAGAGACAAGCATCTTCAACATTATATTTTGATGAAGACAACTACTATGTGCATTTGTTAAAGGATGATAAAAATCATTATGAAGCAATATGTCTATGGTTAAGCTTTCAATATTATTACATATATATTGTCCATATTTTATGAATCTTTCTCTTCTTTTTGATAATGTCAAAGGGGGATAAGGATGTTATACTTTATGCTTGTATATTTCCTGTCTTGAATTTCTAAGATACTCTTCAACCAAGATGAACAAACTCAAAGGATTCTAACCTTATCATACAAAGGGGGAGTTATGCATCTTAGGAGAAGAAGCTTCTTTCCGGAAATTACAACGCACCAAGCAAGATCATTTGTCATCATAAAAAATGGGGAGAATGTAAAATCAAGCTTCTCAAATGCACTTTTTTTTATGAAGACAAAACATTTTGACAAGAAGGCAAAGATTATTGATCAAGCTAAAAGCATCTGTGGATAAAGTCTTTGGTTCAAGCACTTAGAAAATTTCAAGGTATAATGATAATACTTACTTTGAACTTAAGACAAAGATGCCCAATGGTCAAAAGAAATATTTTATCTTGCCCAAACTTTTACTCAATTTTTCTAAGCAAAAATTCAATTCTTACTTGGATGCAATAGATATGCATATTGCTGCAATCGATTGCATGCTTCATGTTTTCAAAGCATTAGCTACTGTTTCTAAGTGCAATCGATTTTCATTTTCGTGCAATCGATTACTCTCAATCAATTTTTTGCTACTGACTTCAAGTGCAATCAATTTACACACTTGTGCAATCGATTGCTCACTCAAAATATTTGAATTTTTAGCTGTTGAAACCCCGTGCAATTTATTTACACAAGGGTGAAATCGATTGCATGTTGAACGATTTTGAAAAACAACAGCTTTAATCATGCATGTTCATTACACAATTTCATGGAAACCTTTCACTCAATCTTGGCAATTGTTCATGATTCATTTCCAGAATTATATGCTGTTTCAAAATGGTGCTATGAACATATAAATACTCATTTTAAAAATCATTTTAACTACCTCTTTCAATCATATTTTCTGAATTTTCAAAAATCAAACTCAAACTTTTATACACTTTCATACACAAGTTTTCTGCACACTTTTACATATTCTCAACCAGAAAACTTTGAGAATTATATATCTTGAGTCATTGTATACTATTGTCATTGGAAGAGAAGATCAATTCATTAATAAAATCACTCAAAGTGATCATTGCTACACAAACTCACTCAAATCAAATATTGCTATATACTTGCTTATTTTTCAGGATTGTTGAAAATAAGTTCAAGTGGTTTTGTAATCTTGTTTTTCTAGGATTGTTGGATACAAGTAAAGTCACTTTGAGAGAATTGTTCTCATTGTTGACATAGTGACAATCCAAGAGGACTGTTCTTGGTTTTGGGTAGTTCTTGTTTAAGTTTGCCACAATAAGGAAATCTCTTTCATGTTGAAAGGGGACTGGAGTACTCTCGGACTGTGAGGGGAACCAGGATATATCGCTTGTATCTCTTTATTTTCTGCACTTTACTCTTTCATAAACCAGAAAATAATATCCATCATCACTAAAACCAGAAAAATTTTAAAGTACCTAATTCACCCCCCCTCCTCTTAGGCACACTTCGTACTTACAAAAAAGAGACCTGGAACTTTGTTAAAAGGGACAGAAAATTCACAAAGAATCACACAAAAAAAAAACAGATCTTCAACTATGTTCAAACATACACACAGAAAAATTGTCAATGAAATCCCTCATAAACTCTGCTCAGGCACGAGAAATTCCACAGAGAAATAAAAAAAACCAGGGAGATATAGAAAAAGACTCCTCAACCCCATTCAACTCACCAAAAAACACACAAACTTCACTTTTTCCAGCAATCTGATCCGCAAACCGCTTCTACCTACAATTTCAACACTGACAACAATGAATCTGAACTTCAATCGAAACTCATAAACTCGGAACATCATGCGCAAAGCAAAACAGAAGGACAACAGTAACACGTTCAGAACCGAATACGTGACTACGCAGAGATGATTTTCAGAAAACAGAAAAAGGTTAAACACATACCTTGATATAATACTCTGAAATTTCGGTTTGCTCTGCCTCTTTGCCATTGTTTTCTCTTCTTGATTTTTTATTCCTATATTGGAAATATTGTCTGTTTTTGTCGATGTTTTGGATTAGAGATTTAGAGAGAGACGATGTGTAGAAACATAGACAAACTCTGAGAATCGTGAGAGGTGTTTGTTCTGAAACTTTGAGCATACATGAGAACCGTGTGAGATGAGAGATTAAGAGAAGATGAGAAAATTGGAACACAAGTGAGAATTTTGTTGTTGTTATTTTGTTCCATGGCAGAATCGTGAAAATTGAGAAGGATAATTTGCGGAATCAATTCCAACAAAGACTTGAGAAAACATTGTTGTTGTTGTTTGAATGGAGAAAGAGATGAACAAAGGAGTAACGTTGTTGTTATCGATAGAAAGAAATAGAGGAATGGATTGAAAAAGAAAATAAGCATGGAAGAGAAAAATAAGCGGACACTCTAGAAACTTTCTAGGGTTTTTGTTGTTCTTCTTACAACAACTCAGGTTTGGGTCATGAATGGTAAGCCCAACCCGAATTCCCATTCCAATTCAGCAGCAATTTTAATTTTTTTATTATTTAGATTTACTCTGTTTTGTTACAATAGCATGGGTCTTTGTTCTCTTTTATTGTTTTACCTAGCCCAGTTCTAGATTTTACTACTCTCACCCTATTTTTTTTGCTTAAATACTTTTTATTAGTTAGATTAGTTTCAATTTCTTATAATAATATTTTTTTTCTTAGCTTTATTATTTAGTTTAATTTAATTTAGTAATCTTTTGAATTTTAATCTTTATTTTAGTTTAGTTACTAACTATAGAATTTTCATTTAGTTTAGTTAATTAACTTTAGAATTTTATTTGATTTATAATTTTTATTTGATTTAGATTTAATTTAATAAATTTAGAATTTTTATTTGATTTAGATTTAATTTAATAACTTTAGAATTTTTGTTTGATTTAGATTTAATTTAGTAACTTTAGAATTTTATTTAATTTAGAATTTTCATTTGATTTAGATTTAATTTAATAACTTTAGTAACTTTAGAATTTTATTTGATTTAGAATTTTCATTTGATTTAGATTTAATTTAATAACTTTAGAATTTTCATTTGATTTAGATTTAATTTAATAACTTTAGAATTTTTATTTGATTTAGATTTAGTTTAGTAATTTTAGAATTTTATTTAGTTTAGTAACTTTGACATTTTTATTTGTTTTAGATTTAATTTAGCAACCTTAGAATTTTAATTTAGTTTAGATTTAATTTACTAATTTTAAAATTTTAATTTAGTTTAGATCTAATTTAGTAATTTTAGAATTATTTTTGTAACATTAGAATTTTAATTAGTTTAGATTTAATTTACTAATTTTAAAATTTTAATTTAGTTTAGATCTAATTTAGTAATTTTAGAATTATTTTTATAACCTTAAAATTTATAGTTAATTTAGAATTATTTTAGTAAGTAATCTTAAATTTTTAATTTAGTTTAAATAACTTTTTGAGATAATTAGTTAGATTCTCTTTTATTTGTATTTAAACATCTCTGTCATTTTAATTTCTCGGTGCCTTTTGGTCATTAATCTATTTCGTTAGATTTATTTTCTTGTAAATTTTTGAATGCTTATATTTTAATATCCATTTTATTTTGCTTGCTCGATTTAATTCAAGGGAAATGATTGCTTGTTGACTTTACGTTATTGTATGTCTTTTGCATGCTTATATGTTTTGTTTGTCTTTCCCTTAATTAAATCCCTCAAAACCTAACTTCAAACATACACCTCTTTAAACCAAAACCTCGACATTAGGCCGTTGCATTTTAAAAAAAAATTTCTTATCTTCACACTATTTTAAGCCAAAACTTCAACACTAGATCGTCGCATCTTCAAGATCTCATCCCCACACTCATTTAGCAAGCAAATCAATTTTAACTGAAAACAAATATTTCAAAAGGTTCCTATAGGATATTATAGATACATAGAATGCTAGTACCTTCTTCCCTTTGTATAACCAACCCCCGAACCTTCGACCTTTTCAAATATATTATATTTTTCTTTACTTTTAGTATTGCACTTACTTTGCATATTTATGGGTTTTATTTCGCACTTTCCCTTTTCCCTTGGAAATAATAAAGCGCGGTGGTGACTCTCGCTTATTTGCGAGTCAAGTTAATTAATAGCTTGATCTCCAATTTTCAACGCTACAGAATTGGCGACTCTGCTGGGGAATTAAAAATCTAAGTGGGTTAAACCTAATTTGTTATATTTGTTTTCGTTATTATTACTTGTTTGCTTAATTTTTGTTATATTTTGTGGTTCTTTGGGTGTTGATGATAATTACAACGGATAAGTCCTATACCCGGACTAAGGTACACTTCAGATAGGACGGGCGGTATAGTCATGTTAACTTTGAGGGAGTAATCCCGAAAAATGAGGCATGAGATCCTCCACTCAGTGGAGGTCCCCCTTGAATGTAGCATTGTTTATCGAGTAATTGGGAAGACATGTTGTTTTTGACCTGAGAGCTAGAGAAGCTGAGAGTCGTAGAACCCTTAACCCATCTTAGCCTTTTAGATGTATTACGGAGACTATGACAGAGTAATCCAGAAGTAGTTGTCACGTAATGCTGAACTCAGACGAGTTTTTCCTGCGAATATTACTAACTACCGAGTAATTGAGATGTTGGTAATATCCGAAGGAAGGATGTAGACTCTGGGAATGTTTTAGAACCTTGATCTATAGGTGATTTGAAAACCTTAGTTCATACCTTGTGGGTGGTTCTTACCTTTGACTCCATGCTTGTGACGTCGAAGCTTTCAACTTTGTTTGTGACCTTGCTTGTGTTTGTTGCATAACCATGCCTTCATGCATCCATGAAACTCTTTCTAACTTGATTTTCAAGGAATTTAGGGGTCTTTCTTTGTAAACATCATAAGTTTCGTCAAACTCAATGGATCTTGGGTGTTGATGGGGTGAAAACCCTAATCCACCAAAATGGATGATTGTTCTTGATGATAACTTGATCAACGCTTTGATCTAACTTAGAATTCATTTTCTATCTTCATACTTTGATGTTTGCAACTTAATATCTTGAGTTCCTTAAAAGTCAAATAAAAACTATCTTTTGCATTTACATGTCATGCATAAGTCTACATTTTTTGTTTCACTTTCAAAAGTCATTTCTAAGCCTTGTTTTTCTGATATAAGTCAAGTTATCTCGTCAGTACAACACTCGTGCTAAGAGAAGATGGAAAACATTAAGAAAGAGATTTTTGAACTCGGCAAAGAAGTAAATACTTTGAAGGCTGGTATGGAGTATCTAACTGCTTTGGTTGAAACTTTGGTTGTTGCCCAAGTTAATCCTTCTGGGAAGGAAGACGAGATGAAAAAGGTCTTCACAGAAACTCTGAAATCATTCTTTCATGAGCATGTGATAGTCAATACACCTAACAATTTCCATGAAAAAGTGAATGTGGGAGTGCTTCTAGAAGAGGATGTCTGAAAGGGATGTTTATCTGAAGATTTTGGCTCATCTAATGGTGTGAAGAAGTTTGATAATAAATTTTCCAAGAAAAGAACTAGGGGAAGAAACAATTATCGTCAGAATAAGCATATTTCTCTTGTCATCCTTGTGTTCAATTTACCCCATGTTGCTCCATTTTGCCAGCATAATCAACAAAGTCGTACGCATAAGAGAGATCAGTTTGACCCAACTCCTATGACATATGCTGAATTATTTCCTGATTTGTTACAGAAGAACTTGGTTCAGAAAAAATCACCGCCAGCTATCCTAGAAGTAATTCCTTGGTGGTACGAGGCTGATGCTTTATGTGATTTTCACCAAGGCTCCCCTGGGCATGACATTGAGAATTGTTTTCCATTGAAGATATAAGTACAAAAGTTGATAAAAAGTGGTATCTTATCCTTCAATGATGTTAACCCACTGCTCAAGCATGTATGAACTTTGGAGAATTTGATTGAAGGATACCCCAAAGTTTAAGGATGATTTGCCTTCTCAGTTTACTAACAATTTACTGCTTTCTCATTTGTAATTTTTTCTTGCGCTGATTGCATGTAAGAACTTGTTTGCATTTGAATTATTAT
This sequence comes from Vicia faba, assembly GCA_948472305.1. Lineage (NCBI taxonomy): Eukaryota > Viridiplantae > Streptophyta > Magnoliopsida > Fabales > Fabaceae > Vicia > Vicia faba. The sequence continues at coordinate 526,320,111 of OX451736.1, forward strand.
TTTAATATAATGAATATGTCTGTCTTGAAGAAATCCATTCGTTTCACTCGTATTTGTTTTCAATTTTAAAATTGCTTTTTTGCATTATGATACCAACTTGTTACCCATTCTCTTTCCTAGGCAGAGATTAGAGGGAGGATGATGAATTTAAAACTCAAAATTTCTGGTTGTATGCTTTTGGATAAAACCATGTTGATGATGTACAAGCATTGTTTCAAATCCCAAACACCGGAGATATAAGGGAGTGGAACCCTTGTTAACCCCTTTGAGCCTTGAAGTAGGAGTTTCTTTTTGTTTAGAAAAACCCTCATTTTTAACCCACGGGGTAGTGTTCAGTTAATCTGATTGAGTATTCAAATCTCATCAAGAGTGTGCGTCCAAGGATACAACAATGGTTATCCTTCAAAAGGTTGAGGAAAGTTAAAACCGCAATGGTCAATCTTCGCCTATCATTAGTGTGCATCAAAACAAGATGATATCCCAATGAGTATCTCTCGCACATCAAGTGGTCAACAAATAATGGTACAATAATGAGTATCCCTCATCCACCAAGGACTCAGGCAGTCACAATTCTTCCAACAGTTCACAAATGACTCGAAGTCATGCGACATGTTCAAAAGGAAAGAAAAGCTGATATATAAAAAATGAATGAAAAAAAATGAAATGAATAAAAAAAATGATGAAAAAGAAAGAGACAAAAAGCCCCGCTAAGTCGAAACTGGAAAAAACAAGTCTCTTTGGCAAAATTCAGGGAATCCCGTTGGACTTCAAAGTCAAATTCAAAAAGAATTTTTCCAGGAAAAAGTTAGGGAAAGCAATAAAGAAATGGAACGCCTGAAAGGCGAGAAAGGATTACAACGTGAAATCCTCTACAGAGAACAAAGTCGTGTGACAAAAGTCAAGAGTGAGTGACCTTCGTGTTCAAATAATATCAGTGGTTCCTCAACCATCAGCTAAATCCTCTCGGGAGATGAGTGCTCGTATCAATTTAACTGAATATAGGAATGAAGAACATCATGAAGGGGGTGGGCACCAAATATTTTGAGCCTTAAAATCTTTTTTCTAAAATCGTGAACCAGGCCATATTACAACCCTCAAAAGTCCTAATTGAAACATAGTTTATTTCAAAAGCATACTCCAACGAGATAGTGTTTCCTGACTCCCATAAGTTTTACTAAAATATTTGTGTTGCTATCATATGCTTTTGTTATCTTTTCATACAAAAATAAATGATGCACTAATTCGCAAGCTTCACGGTATTTTTCCAAAGAAAATCTTCAAGACTTATATAACTGTTGCATTAGAATTTTCATTCTCAGAATAAACTTTTCCTTCTTGTAAAACATTTGTTTAATGTCAAGGAAGCTTACATATAAGTACCAGTGAAGATTTTAATCTTTTGAGGTCTAAAACTCTATTAAGTAATTGGAGAATAATTTCTAAGAATGATCATAACTAGAGGCATGTCGCCTGAAGACCTTCAGCATGAACAGTTTGTTGCCTTCATAGTTCGTTTACCCGCATGGGGAAAATTTAAAGACTCAGTTTTGTCAAATACAGTCAATCTGGGGAAATCACGTCAAGATTCAATGAATCTCTCTTAGAGTTTGAAGACATTAGGGTATTTTGGATGCCAGGTCTTTTGTAAAATCCTCTTGAGACGATTTCTTCTCGTAAGCCATGTAACTTGGGGCATTTAAGAAGTGAAGTTATTCACAATAATTGTCGTGCATCATGTAGTCTATCAGCAGTAAACTTGGGGAATCAAAAAATAGTTACAGCGGAAATCCAGATTTGTTAGGATATGTGACCTGCTTTGCACATATTATCATATGGTGGTGTTCCCCGGTAGTTCCATCTAAGAATGATTTTTCTCCAGCTGTAGCAGAGTTCATGTTGTTCTCCTTTCAATGGATTATTTATGTTAGAATATTAGACTTTGGGTTTTCTCCTGAAAAGTATCTTCCTCTCCAGAGATTAGACCTTTATAGCATAAATATGATCCGTTGATGGCTTCTATTCTATCTCCAGCAATGTTTCCGTCTTGTTGAGATTAGCCGAGTATCTGTTGGTACTATGATGTCTTATTATCCCCAATTAATCTATTTGGTCTATTTTGTCAGCATATACATGACATTCATTTATTCATTCACAATTACATCATTCATGCATATTCACATTTCTCTATGTTTTTGGGTCCATCTATGTTGGTTGTGTTTATCCCCAAGTAAGTTATTTCCTCTTTCCAAATAGAGTGACAACTTAAGCAGAAAGTGTACATCCTTTCTAATTCCGTACTGAGTTTATTTCCCGCGGAAAAGTTTTATTTTAGCTTTCCCTTTCATCTCAGGATAGGATAAGTCTCAGTTGAGTTTATTCCTCATCTGGTAGAGTCTTGTTCAGTTGTTTCTCTCCATTTTATTCTTGGATTGAGCTTCGTCTCCTGCAGATGTTACCCTATGGATTTCTCTAGGCTGTGAAACCTAGATTGAGGGTGCATTTATTTTGCGCCTATAAATACTTTTATCTCCTCCTAAAGATTCTATTCATGGTTCCCCATTGAAGATGAACCCTATCCCCCAGTAGTGTTGTTGCAACACTCTTTTGGAATCTCAACATGATGACAAGTGGCAGACTCTTTATTTGAGCAGCTTGATTATTTATGGATTTCCTCTTTTATGGAAAATGGCGGTCTCTTCATGAGCAATTTGTCTATCCCTGATGAAGTTATTGATTCTCATTCCCAACAATATCTTTATAGCACTATATTGAAATCTTTTGCTTGACAACAAGTGACGGCCTCTTTATTTGAGCAGATTGTGTATTTCCAGCATACTTTTACCTCATGGAAATGGTGGTCTCTTCATGAGCAGTTTGTCTATCTTCAACATGTCAACTATGATTTCTCAGCAAACGGCATCTATTCGGAAAAGTCTTGTGGGGAAGTTTGTATATTATCCTTATCAGGTGGAAGACTTGATTAAGAAGAAACTGAGACCAATTCGTGGCTTATGACCAGGTTCTTAGAGATGTTTACTCAGCAAACGACATCTCTTCGGAAAAGTCCTATGGGGAAGTTTGTATATTATCCTTATCAGGTGGAAGACTTGATTAAGAAGAAAATGCGACCAGTTCGTGGCTTATGATTAGGTTCTTGGAGAGGTTTACTCAGCAAATGGCATCTCTTCAGAAAATTCAAGTGTTGAAGTTTGTATATTATCCTTATTAGGTGGAAAACTTGATTAAGAAGAAACTGAGACCAGTTCGTGGCTTATGACCAGGTTCTTGGGGAGGTTTACTCAACAAACGAAATCTCTTTGGAAAAGTCCTGTGGGGAAGTTTGTATATTATCCTTATCAGGTGGAAGACTTGATTAAGAAGAAATTGAGACTAGTTTGTGGCTTATGACCAGGTTCTTGGGGAGATTTTCCAGTAAACGGCATCTCTTTGGAAAATTCCCATGGGGAAGTGTGGTGCGGCAGGAGAACTGACTTGAGATTTTTGCGTTTGTATTTGCAAATGTTGCCGTTAGCAAGAGTCGCCACCGACTTTTCTTTTATCCAATAAGGAAAGGTGAAAAAGCACAGGAAAGACCTTTAGAGATGTTTTCTTGAGTTTAGGGGGTAAATTATGAAAATGGAAGGTATTATCACCCTTTTCATCCATGGTTTTCCATGGGATCTTAGTTACTTGCTAGATCACTTGCCTTTGTTTTGAAATTTGCTTTGCGATGTGGGTTTTGAAAGTATTTTGAAAATATGACTTTGTAATGATTCTCGTTTCTATAAGAATGCATACAAAAGTGTTTGTTTAAAAAATGATTCAAAAAAGTGTTTGTGAGATGTATTTTTTGAAAGTGATTTTGAAAAGGTGTCTTTGTAATGATTCTCGTCTCTATAAGAACGCATACAAAGTGTTGTCTTTTGAAAATGTTTCAAAGTGAGAGTGTCGATGTATAAAATGTTTTTATTGTGAGCAAGCAAGCAACTAGGAGCGAATCTACCTACTCAAAAAATCTTAATTGTTCTTTTCCTCCTCCTTTAGATGTTGCTATCTTAACATTGTTTTGATGAGAAGCCTCATCGTTGGATGTGAAGGGACGATCATGGGACGTTTGTATAGTCATAGAAGGCAACCCATGGAACGTTTTAGCAATGTAGTTTTAGGGACTAGATCGTTTACCGAAGGCAACATTGAGGGTCATTGAGGGACTACGATCTTTTATCGAGGGTCTTTTGCTAAAACGCCCTTGTTCGAGGGACATGACTATTTTTCGATAGGACACAAAATGGGATTACCCTAAGGGTGCTAGTGTGCAAGTGTGTTTGATTGCATGCATTTAGTCTTGCTTTTTAGGTTGTCTATTTGTTGTTTTCATGTCTTTCCATACATACCTTAATTACTAGCATTTACATTTGAAAACGATAAATTGCGGAAACGTAAAGTCCTACGCTATTACAATATTTTAGGGATAGAGGTACATATTTACAAATGGGTGGTTGCGAGAAAATAAATCCTAATTATTTATTACAACCATATTGAAATAATACTGCAAGAAAGAAAAGGGACCTTGTTTAAAAAAAGGGTTTTTTTGTGTTAATGAATAAAAGAGGGAAATGAATTAGCTTAGTAAAAAAAGAAAATATTTTTATGCCCTTTTTTATATTGATGAAAAGAGTTTTAATGTTGAAAGTGATAAAAAGGAAAATAAATGAGATATAGACTCAGCGTGCTGCTATAAGCAAAACAAACGGAATCAGAAGTTCTGGAGTCAGGAGCGCTGTGACTCAGTAGGAAATGTCAGTGGGTATCAGAAGTTCTGAGTTGGTAAACTCGGAGGTCCTGCAAGAAACGTTAGAGGGAAAACACATAAATTCTGGGTGGTATTCAGACAGTGAGCCAAAAGTTAGAGGTTCTGTATTACACTAAAACAGTGAGTAAACATCAGGAATTCAGTGTATTGTTAGCATGTGAAAATCAGAAACTCTGAGTGTTTAAAACAGTGATGGGAAGCATCAGAAGTTAAGTGTGTTTGACATGTAGGGAGAACTCAGAAGTTATGTGCTGTGTTAGAACAGTGAGTGAATCATGGAAGTTCTATGTGTTAGAATTGTGAGTGAAAAACAGAAGTTCTGTGTTACATTTCAGCTATTTTCTTATATCAATCAACACAATGATAACTTATTTAGTTTTCAACAAACAGCAAATCAGAAGGATAAAAGCACAATAGTTTATAGAAGCTTTGATCCTGAGTCTAGCCTTAATCAGGAAGTTCTAATCCACAGTCTTTCTACTTATGCAGTGACATTGACAATATTAATACTGTGATATTTACATGTTTAATGATGTTCAGAATGAGAAGATGCAGAGTCAGGGAGACTTACCTTGAACCTGGAGTGTGTGTTTGGGACTTGAGCTGCTGCTTTCAGATATTATGGAGTCAACAAGAGCAACAAAAAAGAAAATACCAAGTTCTTTTACTTCAAGGGAAGAACAAGAGTTTTGGTTTTCTGTTTGGGAATTCTGGATTTTTTATGAAGGTTTCACTGTTTTCTTTTCTCTCTTTTGACAATTCTCTCTCTCCAAAAGCCAACCCCTTGAAAGTGTGATGGAGCAACTTATTTATAGATGCATTTTTTGTGGTTTTGGGGGGAAAAAATTGGATTTAAACTTTTTGGCACACTATTCCATTGCTTTTTGATCACATCTTTTTGTATTTGGTGTAAATACAGGATTTGGGAATATGCAGGCGTGGACTGGATTAGCTGCTGGTTAGAGTACTGTGCTGTAGCAGTTCAGCAGGTTGTTTAAACGAGGTCTTGGGACTTGGTGATGTTCTGATCGCAAAAGATCAGAAACGTAACCTCTAAATACTGAAGGGGCATGTTCTGACCGGAGCGTTGAACATAGCCTTCATATGCTGAAGAATCATATTCTGACCAAAGAGCATTGCTTCTACATGTTCTGATTGAAGCATCATGTTCTGATCAAAGAGCATCGCTTCTATATGTTCGGATTGAAGCATCATGTTCTGAACCGTGTTTGCAACTTCTGACTGCACTTGCGTGGAGGCTGGCTCAGAAGTTCAGAAGTATCATATTCTCTTAACACTTAGAAAATTTTCTAAATGCTTAGAAATTTGATTTTTTTTTCAAAGTAACTTCTGACTTCTGATTTTTGATGAACCAATTTCATGTTTTGATGAAATATAATTGTTGAAACTTGATTTGGATCTAAAAGTCAAAGTTTGACTTTTCAGTGTGTTTTTGACCATTTTGCCCTTGTGAATGATTTTCTTGAAAAGTTGTAATTCAAGACTTGAAACTGGATGGAAGCAAACCTGAGGGTCCAGAGTGATCCTTTGAGAAATGAGAGGACAAATTTTGGGGTACAACAACTGCCTCTGTTCAATCTTCTTACACCTGAAGAGTTAGATTTGGCGAACCTGCCATTCGTGACTTGAAGGTGGAAGATGATTGAACACTAGAGTGCCCTAAAATTTGCAGTTGATCATGCTGTGGTTGATTGTATATGGACTGTATTTGAATGAGTGTCAGGATGGCATCCGTATCTGGTGCGTATTTGAACTGTATCTGAAAGCTATCTTTGAATGAGTGTTAGGATGGCATCCGTATCTGGTGCATATCTGAACTGTATCTGAAAGCTGAATCTGAATGAGTATCAAGATGGCATCCGTATCTGGAGCATATCTGAACTGTATCTAAAAGTTGAATCTGAATGAGTATCAGGATGGCATCCGTATCTGGAGCGTATCTGAACTGTATCTGAAAGCTGAATCTGAATGAGTATCAGGACGGCATCCATATCTGGAGCGTATTTGAACTGTATCTGAAAGATGTCTTTGAATGAGTGTCAGGATGGAATCCATATCTGGTGCGTATCTAAACTGTATCTGAAAGCTGTATATGAATGAGTATCAGGATAGCATCTGTATCTGGTGCATATCTGAACTGTATCCGAAAGCTGAATCTAAATGAGTATCAGGATGGCATCCGTATCTGGAGCGTATCTGAACTGTATCTGAAAGCTGAATCTGAATGAGTATCAGGATGGCATTCGTATCTAGAGCGTATCTGGACTGTATCAAAAGTTGAAATCTGAATGAGTATCAGAATGGCATCCGTGTCATGGAGCGTATCTGAATTGTATATGGTTGCTTGATAATCAGTCCGCGTAAAACTTCATCTGGAATTTCCTGAGAAGGAACCTGGGTAGGATTACTTCATGATGAGTCCATGTAAAACTGCATCTTGGAAATAGGAGGAACCTGTGTAGGGTTACTTCAGCTGGTCGAGTAGATAGTTATCCCGTCTGGTTTCAAGTATTAATCTCTGACCTGAGAAAGAAAGATAGTTTTCCTGGCTTGTTACAGGTGTTAATCTTCAATCTCTTCAAGTAGATAGTTTTCCTGGCTTGTTACAGGTGTTAATCTATAATCAGTCGTCCACATATAGTTTTCCTGGCTTGTTACAGGTATTAATCTAGAACTTTGAAAAGGTTGGTCGTTGAGATAGTTGTCCATTACTCTACTGGGGAATTGACTCGTGATTGAAGGAGTGAAAGTAGAGTGTATACCTAGTTATGGTCTAGGTTATACAATGACTTACTGGGGAAACATGAAAATGACCGTATCTAGTCGGGTCCGGGCCTTCCAGTGTTGTAAACTGTTGCATTCGAATGAGTATCATAATGGCATCCGTGTCCGGAGCATATCTGAACTGTATCAAAAGTTATCTTTGAATATTGTTAATGGTAACTGTTAACTTTATCCTGGAAAGGGTAAAATGTTAGCTAAAGTGCAAAGTCATGTTGTATGAAATGTATGATGTGATGCATTTTCTTTATCAATGTTTACGATATAAGGATGCAATGTGTTGTACCCCAAAATTTTCCCTCTCATATTTCTCAAGACATTGCAAGAAAAATCTCCAAGTGGTTCAAGATTGCTCAAGAGTTGGACAGTCAAGCTATCTCCTAAGGCAGTCAACCTCAAATTAGGGTTTTGTGTTGCATCAAGGTCATTGCATCCAAATGACCTCAAGTGCTTCTCAATGTCCTAATATGCTCTCAAGTTCATCCATGTCAAATTTCAAGCCTTGCGGAGGAAGTTTGCTCAGTCAATTGCTCAAGGGGTCCAAAAATCGACTGTGCTAGGGCAAAAGTCAACTGTGACCTATATACAGTCAAACTTCAAGATTTTTTGTCAACATTCTCATTTTTAAATATATTTCATTATTTGATCAAGGGTTGATCATGATTCACCAAGGATTGCTCAAAATTCATCAAGACTCAAAAGTTGCTAAATTAGGGTTTTGTAGGAAAAGTCAACTCAACTTTGACCAAGCATAACTTTCTCATACTTTATGAGAAATGACCCATCCAAAGATAATTTTAAATAGGATGCAATTTACTACAATCCATATTCATACCCCAAGATCAAGAAATGCACTCACAAGAAGTTAAAAATTTGGACATTATAGGTCATTTTTGAAAGTCAACAAAAATACCTTTTTTTCCCAAAGCTTATAACTTGAGCATGGAATATCAAAATGAGATAAGACCAAATGGGTTGGTTAGAGGACATCTCAAGCTTTCTAAAAAGTCCAAGAAAACTTCCAAAAGTTCAAAATTGAAGAAGTTATGCATTGTTGAAATTAGGCATTTTTGCAAAATTGCCAAAAGTCAACTATCCCCAAAACTTCAAATTTTGTCAAAGGGGCCCATTATTTTCCCCTTGATTTGATCTTGTCACACTACACACGTGTCCTAGCTTCAACCTTATGTCCATTTATCAATTTTTCTATTTTATTTGATTTTTATTTGAATTATTCCATTTTAAGTCAATTTAAATCAAATAAAATCACAAAACTTGATTACATGAGATCTTTTTCTATTTTCAGGACCTAATCATCATCATCAAGTGAATCAAATTCGTATTATACATTCCATGTGCAAAAAGATTGGATTTTTGGAAAAATTGGAAAGTTATCAATGGTGAATCAAATCAAATCTCCAAGCATTGATGTACAAGGATTCATCTCACAATTGTTGACCTAATACATTGCAGCATACTTATACAAGCTAAAGCACACGAATTCAAGGGTTAGAAGCTGCAGAACCATCAAAAGCAAACTTGAAAAAATTGCAAAAAAGTGTGGAACCAAAATCATTCTTAGAGGCACTTTCAGGACCTAACAAGCATCACAATCGCTTCCTGGCAGTTCTCAGAAGCAGAACCAATCAAGATCATGCATTCTCCAGCCTCCAAACGCACTGCAAGCATCCCACGGATCCGCCATATTCTTGGATTCCTAAATCTTTATTCTTGCATCCATTCTCAAAAACGATTGTATATTCTGATTCCTCATATCATTTGTGAACTTTCTGCAATAACCAATTTTATTTTCATGCTTTGTATCGTGAAACGCCATTGAAGGGTTCTTTAGGTTTTTTTTAGGTTTTTCCATTACAGGGACAATTGACTTGTGAGAAAGGTACTATCTTGTTCAGGGGAGCAAGATGAGTTCATTCATGGTATCACCTTTCATTTATATGGCTTATGCAAGATTTTAGAGATGGCATGGCTTGTAGCTACGAACGATTGTCCGTTGGTATAGGTTGAGAGGTTTTTAGCCACAATCCCAATGACAGAAACGATGGCGTGTCACCCCCAATTCGCTTATTCAAATATTCACGCTTTATTTTTATATTTTCTGATCCATTAACTTGTTTGTCTTATTATTATTAGTTTCCAATATAATAACAATTGAGACATAGTGGTGCAGTGGCAAAGGCGTGCGTTCAAAATCTAATTGGACCTGGGTTCGAATCCCAGGTCCCCATATGCCTTGTTATTTTTTCCATTCATGTGATCCATTGCAGATTCAGGTTAATGGCATACCATACACCATTAAATATTAAAGCACCAGATGGCCCAAGGCCAGATCTGGTGATTCAGGTTGAATGTCCACCATGAGGTTGAGTCAATGGGCGCACGCTGAATCATGAAAGTCAACACAGGCCAAGTCAAATGGGCCTTGGAAATTTCCATTCTCACCCCCTAATCAGGCCCAAACCCTAAACTCTCTCTACTTTTATTATTTTCTTTTAATTAATTATTGTTATTATTTTTATATTAACTAACCAATTAAAACTTTTTCTTAATAAAATTAAAAACCAAAAAATATTTTCTTTATTAAAATTAATTTTCAGTATTTTATTTTTGTTAATAATATTAATTTAATTAATTTAGTGTAATTAGGAATAACTTTGATATCCTTTTTGCAATAATTAAAATCAATTTAGATAATTAGGTATCATTAACATTGATCAAATTATTTTTATTTTTTTAAATATCAAAAATCCAAAAATATCATTTTTTTAAATTTTTTTTTATTAATTTAATAATTAAGTTAGTTTAATTTCTTTTTAATTCAAAATAACCAAAAAAATCTCTTCTTGAATAACAAAGGGTCAAAACCCTAAAACTGCGCCCAATTTAATTTTCCCGCACGCGTTCCATTTTTATCATATTATTGTATCTGTTTCCAGGCATGTAATAGTTTAATAGGACTTTAAATACTTTTATTGCTTTATTTATTTTCCACATTTTAATTTCAAGGGTTGCTTTTAGCGATGTAAATACCCGACGCCTTGTAATAGTTAGTTTAATTTCCGCAATTTAATTTCCGCAACTTATAAACTGTTAGATGTTTGGTAATAGGGAATGCATGACAAGATCGAATGTTTAACCTAAAATCAACGTAGCTAACCATTGACATGTACAAAGATAAATTAACTGAAAAATAACACACTCGCACACGCATACTCTTAGGGTACACCTCACTTGGTTGCCTTCGAACGTGGTCATTGAGTATAGGAAGTTTTAGAGGTCGCCCTCTTGTCCAAAGATCATAGTTGCCTCGAAACGGTTGCCTCGGAAAAATGATCTAAGACATTAGGGTTACCGCTAAGGCCTTATACCATTGCTTTAGTGACCGCACGTCCCTTAATCGAATTGACCCTTAAAACTCCAACGGTGATGCTACCTACTCATGAATAGTGGGATAGCATTGTCTAAAGGACATTAGCACCGATTGATTCCTTTTTCGAGTAGGTAGATGGTTCTTAAGTACTTGCTCTTTCAAAACGAAACAAATTTTCACACTTACACTCCTTTTCAAACAAAAACTTCTTTCAAACCCACAAACACAAAGAAAAGCAATTTTGAAAACACTTTGAGCAAGTACCTAAGAGCCCGTGGATAACCACAGATAGAAAGGGTGCTAACACCTTCCCTTTCTATAATCTACCCCCCGGACCCGAGAAACATCTCAAAAAAGGAATTTTTCTGTGCTTTTTTCCTTTCCTTGTTGGATAAAATAAAAGACGATGGCGACTCTTGCTTACCGCGACATTTTGCGAAAACAAACGCAAAACGCGAACCAGCATTCCAAAAAACAGTCAGTTCTCTCCCACCGTATCACACAATGTATGCGTATGTGAGCTGATTTGCCGTGTTGCTGTTGGGTTGAGGAAAATAAATCCCTGAATATTACTGAGGATATGTGAGCCTTCATGTCTTGAAGCCGAAATATTGATGAATTTCTGCCGAGAGAAATAAACTTTGTTGTAAGGGCAATACCATGTACTGCTTTTAAAATCTGTTGGGGAGTCCTGAGAAATTTGACAACTTCTATTGGGGATCGACAAATTGAAACTTTGTTCCGCTGGGGATTTAAATGACGTACTGTAGGGGTTTAGTTATGGAATAAATTAGAGATATTTTCCTATCCTTTCAACCTATCAGTAATTGCCTCTTTTCATTTTGTTTATTTGTAAACAGTAATTATGTTCAAATGCATGTGTTCAACAATGAATCATTTGACGTTTTTGTAAATAAAACACAAGTGTAAAGAAAAGACCAATAGTTTTTGCACTTTCAAAGAGATATCTTTGTATTGACTTTGAGGAAGTGTTTTTTATACAAGGAGACAAACATTCTAGCAAGAGAATGCTGTCGTAAAAAAGAAAAATTTGATACAAAGGAAAGATAGCTATGTGTAATAGTCCCATAGGGTTTCCATTCTGCTACAACCTTCGTATCTCGGATCATCTTGTCTATCTGTTGCCTTGTCCAAAGCTGATTGAATTGATCAGAACCTCCGAGCTTGTCGGGGAAGCCAAAGTTTGTCCATAAAGTGATCTAACGGGACATAGTCGTACGCCTTAATTCCCTTACTTTTGCCTGGACCACCCTTTCGGGTTTTCAGTCCACCGGGAAACCCTTTTTTGCCCAAGTCTCCCTTTCGGGTTTTCAGTCCACCGGGAAACCCTTTTTTGCCCAAGTCGCCCTTTCGGGTTTTCAACTTTCCGAGTGTACATAGATTTTTGTTTTATCCCTAGTTTTTGCCCGAACCTTTTGGTTCGCCGGGATGCCCTTGTTTTTCCTAGGTATGTCAACCTAGCGGGTCTCTTATGCGTAGTATCTTTTGACTATGTCCGCGTTTGCAGGGTGTGGCAGGTCATCACCATCCATGGTGGCCAAGATCATTGCCCCACCAGAGAAAGTGTTTTTGATTACAAATGGTCCTTCATAGGTAGAAGTCCATTTGCCCCTGGGATCACCTTGTGGCAAGATGATGTGTTTGATCACTAGATCCCCAACTTGATACACTTGGCGCCTGACTTTCTTGTTGAAAGCCTTGATCATCCGTTTTTCATACATTTGACCATGGCAAACAACATAAAGTCTCTTTTCATCAATCAAATTCAGTTGATCAAGTCGAGTCTAGATCCAATCGTCTTCGTTCAATCCTGCATCCTTCATAATCCTCAGAGAGGGGATCTGAACCTCGATAGGCAAGACAGCCTCCATGCCGTAAACCAGAGAATAGGGTGTTGCCCCGGTTGATGTGCGAGCCGTGGTACGATATCCGTGGAGAGCGAATGGTAACATCTCATGCCAGTCTTTGTATGTGACTTTCGTTTTATGTATGATCTTTTTAATGTTTTTATTTGCAGCTTCGACAAGACCATTCATCTTCGGCCGATAGGGAGAAGAATTGTGATGTTGAATCTTGAATTGCTCGCATCATGCGGTGATCATAGTGTTATTGAGATTTGTTCCATTGTCAGTGATGATCCTTTCTGGGATACCATACCGGTAAATGAGATTTTGCTTGATGAAACGGGCAACAACATTCTTGGTAACGGAAGCGAAGGAAGCTGCCTCCACCCATTTTGTAAAATAATTAATGGCCAATAAGATGAAACGGTGTCCATTAGAGGCTGTCGGCTTGATTTCCCCAATCATATAAATCCCCCACATAGTGAAGGGCCAAGGAGCTGTTAAGACATTCAGAGGAATCAGAGGTACATGCACCTTGTCAGCATAAATTTGACACTTATGGCAGGTTCGAGAGTGTTGATAATAATCTGCTTCCATGGTAGACTAGTAATAGCCTGCCCGTAGGATTTTCTTTGCCATCGTATGCCCACTGGAGTGGGTACCAAAAGTTCCTTCATGTAATTCAGCCATGATCCTTTCAGCTTCAACCTTATCTACGCACCGAAGTAACACAAAGTCATGATTGCGTTTGTACAAAATTCCATTACTAAGGAAGAACTTAGCAGAGAATCGCCTTAAGAACTTCTTATCATTGATTGAAGCTCCTTCCGGATATTCTTGAGCCTCGAGATACCTCTTGACTTCGTGAAACCAAGGCTGGTCCACTACTTCTTCAGTGTTAATCTCGTGATAGTGTGCTGGTTCATCCATTCGTTCAATGGTGATATGGGGAGCCTCGTTATCCCAATTAAGTTTAAACATAGATGACATTGTGGCTAGAGTGTCTGCTAGCTGATTTTCTTCTCGCGGGAAATGCTCGAAGGTAATCTTCTCAAAATGTGGTAGCAATGTCAAAACATGTTCTTTGTAAGGAATAAGGTTTGGGTGTTTGGTGTCCCATTCCCCTTTTATCTGACTGATAACCAAAGCCGAGTCTTCGAGTACATCTAGGGATTTGATTCCCAAGTCTATGGCAGCTCTGAGACCGAAGATGCACGCTTCGTATTCCACCATGTTGTTTGTACAATTGAAGCAAAGTCTGACAGTAAAGGGAGTATGACACCCTTCTGGAGATATGAGTACAACACCAATACCATTTCCGAGTGCATTGCAGGCTCCATTACAGAACAGGGTCCATCGGGATCCTTGTTCAAGTCCGTCATATGGCCTGATTTCTTCATAGTTGTCTAATGTCATGATGTCTTCATCCGGAAATTCGAACTTCATGGACTGGTAGTGTGATACGGTGGGAAGAACCGACTGTTTTTTGGAATGCTGGTTTGCGTTTTGCGTTTTGTTTTCGTAAAACGTCGCGGTAAGCAAGAGTCGCCACCAACTTTTATTTTATCCAACAAGGAAAGGAAAAAAGCACAAAAAAAATTCATTTTTCGAGATGTTTCTCGGGTCCGGGGGGTAGATTATAGAAAGGGAAGGTGTTAGCACCCTTTCTATCCGTGGTTATCCACGGGCTCTTAGGTACTTGCTCAAATGTTTTCAAAATGGTTTTCTTTGTGCTTGTGGGTTTGAAAAAAAGTTTTTGTTTGAAACTTCGATTTAACTCTTGCTTCTGTCCTCAAGAGCGTATGAAGTGTTTTTGAAAACTTTGTTCAAAAAGTGTAAGTGTGAAAAAGATTTTGTTTTTTGAAAGAGAAAGTATCTAAGAACCATCTACCTACTCGAAAAAGGAATCGTTCTATGCTATCTTCCTTTAGACAATGCTATCCTACTATGGATGAGTAGGTAGCACCATCGTTGGAGTTTGAGTGTCAATTCGAATAAGGGACAGATGGCCACTAAAGCAATGTTAGGATGCTTTAGCGGTAACCCTAATGTCTTAGATCATTTATTTGAGGCAACAATATTCGAGGCAACCGTTTCGAGGCAACTATGATCTTTGGACAAGAGGACGACCTATAAAACGACCTATACTCAATGACCGCGTATGAAGGCAACCAAGTGGGGTGTACCCTAGGAGTGCGTGTGATACGGTGGGAGAACTGACTTGAGGTTTGCGTTTGTTTTCACAAATGTTTCGGTTTAGCAAGAGTCGCCACCGACTTTTTATTTTATCCTAAGGAAAGGTTAAAAAGCACAGCAAAAACCTTTGAGATGTTTTCTTGGGTTCAGGGAGTATATTATAGAAAGGGAAGGTATTATCACCCTTTCTATCCATGGTTATCCATGGGCTCTTAGTTACTTGCTTAGATCACTTGCCTTGCATTTTCAATTGTTTGAAATGGTGCTTTCAATTATTTGAAATGGTGCTTTGTGTGTGGGTTTGAAAATGTTTTGAAAAAGATGCCTTGTCTAGGCAAACCTTGTAACAATTCTTTACTCGAATGTTTTACAAAAGGTGTTTGTCTTTTTTGAAAAGATGTTTCAAGGTTTTGAAAGTTGTTTTGAAAGTTGTGTTTGTGAAGTGTATTTGAAAAATGGCAAGGATTGTTTTGCAAGATTAGGCAAGTAACCAAGAGCTATCTACCCTAAATTTCTCAAAGATTTTTTTCTCTCCATATTTTAACCCTTTTAACAGTATTGTTCCACCATTGTATTTGGTGGACAATCTTGTGTTAGGATGTTAACGGGATGGGCGCGGGTCATCGTTTAGACCATGAATGCAATAGTGCCAAGTGTCTTTGGCAACTTTTTCTTTTAAGGGACTTGATCATTTTTTAAACAACTTGAGAAAGCGTCATCGAGGGACTATGATCATTTGATTTGTTTTGTTTTGCCAAAGACACTCAACATGCAAGCATGGCCCATTATTGAAGGAAACAAATGGAGTAACCCTAAGGGTGCAAGTGTGATTGGTGTTGTCCATTTTCATACTTTTTTGTCTTTGAATTAGTCAAGCTATTTGTTGGTTGATTTTGCATACAAACCCTAGGTCTATCATGACATAATTAGAAAGCTTTAAAATGCGGAATTTAAAGTCCTAAATTATTACAACATAATTATGGGGATGGGGGTACAAATGTTCAAATGGGGGATATTTAGCAAGAAATTTAACCTAGAACTATTACATCCAAATTGAATATACAAGTTATTTAATTGTACAATAATTAAATAAATAAATATGCAAAATGTATTATGCACAAAAATGTTTTTTATGTATGTAAAATTATTTTTCATATGAAATATAAACAAAAATAAGAAGTCAATTTTTTTTGGATATTTTCATGGTTTAGGGCAAAACCCTAGTTTTCTAAATAAATAGCATTCATTAATTATATTATATACAATATTTATTAATTATATACAAAAAATAAAAAAAGAAGTATATTGTGAAAAAAAGTATTTTTTTATGTCATACATTAATAAAAATAAAATGTGTTATTTTCATATTTTATCCTAAATATTAATAAATGTACAAGTATTTATACTATATATTAAATATACTAAATATATATATATAAAAATGAAATATTATTTATTTATATAAAAAAAAAGTATATTTTTTTTTAGGAAATGTTTTCAAAAATGCAAATAAAAAATAATAACTAAAAATATATTTTTGTATTATTGTTTTGATGTTTTAAATAAAAATTATTATATTTATTTACATATATAAGTTTAATAAAGCAAATAAATTCCAAATAAATGCAAAAATGGGTGGAAAAATATTTTTTATATTTTTTATATTTGAGCAAAAATAATAAGTCAGAAGAAAAAATAAAAAGTCAAAAATAATTAAAAAAACACACAATGGGCCAGGGGGGGTGCAAAATGAAAAAAGTGGTGTAAATAGAAAAAATAACTCAGGCCCAGCCCAAGGGGCTTGTCTTCAACCTCCAGCCATTTCTGTCAAAAAACGCGCGCCCTCTATGCTTGATTCGAACTTCCTGATTCTTTGATTTTTAGCCAAAACTCACAACATGAATAATATAGAGCATTAAATCACGAGTTCATACATATAAAAAAGTTATTCTAACTCTCAGAAATGAGATAGAATTTCTTCTCCCCCAATTCCTGACCTAAGTTTTTTCCAATGTTCAGGTTCAAAATTCTCTCAGCACACACATCATAAATGAAAAGTAAGTATATGGGTAGCTTCAGAGCCATGAGTAGGACATACTTTCTTCACAAACTTAAGCCTAAATTTGCTTGGATAGAGAGATAGAAGTTCAAACTTTTACCTGTTCAGCTTGAGTCGTGTACAACAATGGAGGTGTCTTCAATGGAGTTTGAGGACTTGTACAGCTTGCCTGAGGTCCAAGGATGCTCCTCCAACCTTTAGCTTGCTTTGAAACTAACTGAATCGAGCTATGGAAGTCAACCTGCACAGGTGAAAAGTGATAATGGCAACCTTGGTTATGGATGTTACAGTTCAAGTTCAATGCTTGGAATAGCTTCAATGGATGGTAGGGAGTGTGTTTGAACAAGCTTTGGCCAAAACGCACGAGTGGAAGTGTTTGTGGAAGTCAAGTTGCAGAAGGGACTCTGTTTTTGCAGCAAGAAGGTGTTTCTGTGAATGAGGAGGTTTGAGGGATGGTTTGGTCGTGTTTCAAACTTGGTTTTATGTCTGGAAAGTGTTCATGAAGTTTGTTTTTTGCTTGTGCTTGCAGGAAGTGAATGTGGTATATCTTTTGCAATGTTTCTTCTTATCTAAGCAAAGATTGTCAAGTTGGATTATAGGCTACTACAGGCCCCTCAAGCATGCTGCAAACTTGGTTCTTGATCAGTGGGATTTGTCCATAAACTTGTGCCCAAAAGATCTGGCTTGTACCTCTTTGATTTGTGAATTTGACATAAAGCAATTCTTTATCAAAATGGTAAATTTGCTTTTTCCATATATGGATTAATTTTGCATGTAATGGCTAAACACACAAAATAAGGCTTGAACACAAAAGATATGCATTAAATTATTGAGTCTGAGAAAGATTAGAGGCCTGTAATCTAGTTTGTGCAAGCTGAGTTTGAAAATGCAAAGTGTATGAACATGCCTTGGTCAAGAACAAAAGTGGATTTTTTCCAACTTTGCAAATTCGATTCTCCCTAACCACAAGGGTGTTTGAGAAGTTCTTGGACAATTTGGAAAGCTTGGAATTTGTACTGCAATCCATCTTTGTAATGCAAGTTGAAATTCCAAGTGGAAGCATGTGAAAAGTGGCCATGAAGTTGGGCAAAATTCCTGCCTAAAATAGGTCAAAAATTTTCTAAGTTAAGAATGTTTTGCACCCTTATTCCAAAAATCATAACTTGAGCTACAAGCTTCTTTTGAGGAAACTTTGTGAATCAAAGTTGTATATTTTGCAATGGACTACAACTTTCATGTTTTGAGTTTTGTTTGAATCCAAATGTATCTTGATGAAAAAATGGGACAAAGTTAGGAAAAAATAAGGAAATTTCATAACTTAGAAAATTTCTAAGTTATGAAATTTCTTCATTTTAAACCCTAATTTGCAATTTTTGGTTTCTTGATGAACAAGTTTCATGATTTGACATGTCTTGATGAAAAATGAATTTTGGAACTTGATTTTGACCAAAAAGTCAAAGTTTGACTTTTCAGTATACAGTCAAATTTTGATCAGTTGATTGAAAAATTCATCTGTCAATCTTGTGCATTTGGGATCTTTTGAACTTGTTGAATGTGTCAAGACCATGCCATTGAGTCCTTGAGGCCATTTGTGAGCTTGGTTTACCATTGGCTAGGTCAAACAGTCAAAAATTGCCTTTGTGCAGTCAAAACCCTAAAAATGACCATTTTACCCTTTTGGTGATCTGATCAAATTTCTTGTGGAATTGTGATCCAAACTTGACCAAATGGTTCATATGAGTTCAAAATGTTGATGTGGGTCAAAAATCATGAATTTTGACTGTCAATTGGCCACAATTGACTTTTTCCCCAATACAGCTGATTTCTAGGTCAACTGTCCAATTGACTGGGAAAAGATTGGAATCAAGGCTTGAAACTTGGTATGGATAAACTTGTGAGTCCAATATGAAGCATGAAAGTCATTTTGGGCATTTTAGGTCAAAACATCTTTGTGCAAATTCAAACCCTAATTTGGGTCAACAGTGCAAGGAGGAGTCTTGAGCAGAGCAAACCCTAACTTGATCCTGAGTTCCAAGAGTCTTGTGGTGAGAAAATGTTGATGAAATGAGAGGGAAAATTTTGGGGTACAAAAGTTGCCCCTGTTCAATCTTCTTGCACCTGAAGAGTTAGATTGGCAGGTTTGCCTTTCGCGTCTCGAAGGTAAAAGGAGATTGGACACTAGAGTGCCCCTTAAATTTGCACTCGTCAGAACAATGGATGCGGGAATGGGCTTAGAGATGCCATTTGGAGATGGGCTTAAAGATGCCATCTAGAGGGGTGACAAAATCTTGTTGGGGATGGGCTTAAAGATGCCATCTGGAAAGGGTATCAGAAAGGTGTCCATGTTTTGGAACATCTCTGAACTGGGGGTCTTGAATAAGCAATGGATTGACATCCGTATCTGGAAGCATCCGTAAACTGTTTTCAAAAGTCTTGAAGTTGAATAAGCAATAGAGCAGCATCCGTTATTGGGAAGCGTCCGTAAACTGTTTTCAGAGGTGGAAGAATCTGAACAAGCGATAGGTTAACATCCGTTACTGGAGAACCCGTAAACTGCTTTCAGAAGTCTTGAAGTTGAATAAGCAATAGAGCAGCATCCGTTGTTGGGAAGCGTCCGTAAACTGTTTTCAAAAGTTGAGTCTGAATAAGCGATAGATTAACATCCGTTGTTGGGAAGAGTCCGTAAACTGTTTTCAGAGGTCTTGAAGTTGAATAAGCAATAGAGCAGCATCCGTTGTTGGGAAGCGTCCGTAAACTGTTTTCAAAAGTTGAGTCTGAACAAGCGATAGATTAACATCCGTTACTGGAGAATCCGTAAACTATTTTCAGAGGTTGAAGAATCTGAATAAGCGATAGGTTAACATCCGTTACTGGAGAACCCGTGAACTGTTTTCAGAAGTCTTGAAGTTGAATAAGAAATAGAGCAACATCCGTTGTTGGGAAGCGTCCGTAAACTGTTTTCAAAGGTTGAGTCTGAACAAGCGATATATTAACATCCATTACTGGAGAATCCGTAAAATGTTTTCAGAGGTTGAAGAATCTGAACAAGCGATAGGTTAACATCCGTTACTGGAGAACCCATGAACTGTTTTCAGAAGTCTTGAAGTTGAATAGGAACCGGTGTAGGGTTTCCTGATGATGAGTCCGTGTAAAACTGCATCTGGATGAATCTGGAATAAGTATCAGAATGTCGCCATGTCTGGGTCACATCTGAAATATTTCTAGGAAGAATCTCGGAAGATGATGATCTTTTTCTGTCGACTGATCTTTCCTGAAAAGGTAAAGAGTTAGTTGTATGCAATGTCATGGTGAATGATGCAATGTATGCTATATCAATGTTTATGATATGAATGTGATGAATGCGCATGTAAGTTGATGAGCTATCTTGCTGAGGATAGATGAATCCTGGATTGCAGGAGATAAAAGAATCTTTACTGCTGTCAGGGAAAGTGAGTCCTTGACTGCTGCAGGGGAAAGTGAATCTTTGATTGCTGAAGATGAGACATCCTTGTTGACTACTACTGGAGAATCAGGAGCTTGGATTGTATGCCGATCTACTGGGGATTCCTGTCCTGAGGAGATCTTCACTGGGGAATATCTGAATATCCCGTGAGAGTCTTCATTCTGCTTGGGGAATACAAGATCTTCAATTGTTAAGGGATCTTAGGACCACTGCAGGGGATTGGAGTTCCTTGGTGACTTGCAGGGTAAGAGAATTCTGATGATCTCTATTGGGGAGTTTAGGACCTGATAGACTTATGCTGGAGAAGCGTGACTGAGAATCCTGAGTCTGGTGGGAAGTATCTCTGTGGGGAGAAGGTTCACTAGCCTGGTTCAGCTGGGGATTGATAGTTGGAAGTTTTAGCTCCACTGGGGATTCTGAAATTTAACTCTGAGGGGAATTGAGTTCTAGAAGGCTCTTTGGCTGGGGAATTAAGTTCTGGATTGAGGAATTTGGAGTTTTAAATCTGCTGAGGATTCCTTCTGAAAGGGCATCGAGATATCTACCTATACCTTCAACCTATCAGTAATCATCTTTCTTGATTCATAAGGAAATGATTATGTTCAAATGCATATGCCTATTTAATAAAACATTGGACGTTTCTCAAATAAAACATAAGTGTAAAAAAGCAAAAGGAAGATAAAGCAAATTTCTGTATTTCGAAAAGTATTTGTATTAACTTTCTATGAGTATATTTGTACAATGGAGACAGTCATCCTAGTAAGAGGATGTCGTCGTAAAAATTGAAAAATTTATACAAAAGAAAGATGGCTATGTGAAACAATTCCATGGGATCCCCATTCCGCTATAGCCTTCACAACTCTGAATATCTGTCCATTCAATGCTTCGTCTGCCGATGACTGGATTGATCAGAAGCTTGGAGCTGGTTGATGAAGAGATTGTCCTTAAAGTGATCCGA
Source organism: Vicia faba (assembly GCA_948472305.1). NCBI lineage: Eukaryota > Viridiplantae > Streptophyta > Magnoliopsida > Fabales > Fabaceae > Vicia > Vicia faba. Next base: position 526,341,658 of record OX451736.1, read on the forward strand.
CGAGACATAGTCATACGCTTTAATTCCCTAACTTTTGCCTGAATCTCCCTTTTGGGTTTTCGATCCACCGGGAAACCCCTTTTTGCCCAAGCCGCCCTTTCGGGTTTTCAACTTGCCGGGTGTACATATTTTTTTTGTTTTATCCCTAATTTTTGCCTGAACCGCCCTTTTGGGTTTTCGGTTCACCGGGATGCCCATTTTTGCCCAAGCCGCCCTTTCGGGTTTTCGACTTGTCGGGTTATTTTATGCGTAGTATCTTTTGACAAATGTCTGCGTTCGCAGGGTGTGGCAAATCGTTGCCGTCCATGGTGGTCAGAATCATTGCACCATCATAAAATATGCTCTTGATCACAAATGGTCCTTCGTAAGTAGGAGTCCATTTTCCCCTGGGATCACTTTGCGTCAAGATAATCCGCTTGATTACGAGATATCCGACTTGATATACTTGACGCCTGACTTTCTTGTTGAAAGCCCTGATCATCCGTTTTTGATACGTCTGACCATGGAAAACAGCAGCGAGTCGCTTCTCGTCGATCAAATTGAGTTGATCAAGTCGGGTCTGAATCCAATCATCTTCATTCAAACCCGCGTCCTTCATAATCCTTAAGGAAGGAATCTGAACTTCCATGGGCAGGACAACTTCCATGCCATATACCAAAGAAAATGGGGTTGCCCCTGTTGAAGTACGTGCCGTGGTACGGTATCCATGTAGAGTAAACAGTAACATCTCATGCCAGTCCTTGTAGGTGACTGTCATTTTCTGAATGATCTTCTTGATGTTTTTGTTCGCAGCTTCAACAGCCCCGTTCATCTTCGGCCGATAGGGAGATGAATTGTGATGATAAATCTTGAACTGTTCGCACAATGCGGTGATCATAGTATTGTTCAGATTTGTACCGTTGTCTGTGATGATCCTGTCGGGGACACCATACCGGCATATGAGATTTTGCTTGATGAAGCGGGCAACCACATTTTTTGTAACAGATACGAAGGAAGCTGCTTCAACCCATTTGGTGAAATAGTCAATAGCAACCAGGATGAAGCGATGTCCATTGGATGCTGTGGGCTTGATCTCTCCAATCATGTCAATGCCCCACATTGCAAATGGCCAAGGAGCTGTCAGAAAATTGAGAGGAACAGGAGGAATATGAATCTTGTCCGCGTAGACCTGACATTTGTGGCAAGTACGGGAATGCTGATGGCAATCTGCTTCCATGGTAGACCAGTAATAGCCTGCCCTTAGAATCTTTTTAGCCATTGTATGCCCGTTCAAGTGGGTGCCAAATGTACCGCTGTGTATCTCGGTCATGATTAACTCTGCTTCAGCTTTGTCTACACATCGGAGTAAAACACAATCATGGATTCATTTATAGAGGATGCCGTTGCTCAGGAAGAACTTGGCAGCAAATTTCCTTAGGAACTTCTTGTCATTTACGGAAGCCCCTTCGGGATATTCTCTAGTCTGGAGATACCTTTTGATTTCGTGAAACCAAGGTTGTTCCACTACTTCTTCGGTATTAATCTCATGACAATGCGCAGGTTCATCCATTCGCTCGATGGTGATTTGGGGAGCCTTGTTATCCCAGTTGAGTTTAAACATGGAAGACATTGTTGCCAGAGCATCTGCTAGTTGATTCTCTTCTCGCGGGAAATGCTCGAAGGTGATTTGCTCGAAATGAGGCAACAATGTCAGGACATGTTCTTTATATGGAATAAGTTTAGGATGTTTGGTATCCCACTCTCCTTTGATTTGACTGATAACCAAAGCTGAGTCCCCAAATATGATCAAAGATTTGATCCCCAAGTCTATAGCAGCTTTGAGACCAAAGATGCAAGCTTCATATTCAGCCATGTTGTTGGTGCAGCTGAAGCAAAGTCGGGCCGTGAAAGGTGTGTGACAACCTTCCGGGGAAATGAGTACCGCACCGATACCGTTTTCAAGTGCATTTGAAGCACTATCAAAGTACAGGGTCCATCGGGATCCTTTTTCAGGTCCGTCATACGGTCCGTTACCTTCAATGTTGTCCAAATTCATGATGTCCTCGTTTGGGAAGTCAAATCTCATGGGTTGATAATCTTTGATAGCTTGATGAGCTAGATGATCAGCTAGTACACTCCCTTTTATAGCTTTTTGGGTAGTATACTGGATGTCATACTCAGTTAGGATCATTTGCCATCTAGCTATTCTTCCAGATAAAGCGGGCTTCTCGAAGATATACTTGATAGGATCCATTTTGGAAATCAGCAAGGTGGTGTGAGTCAACATATACTGCCTTAGTCGGCGAGCAGCCCATACCAAAGCACAACAAGTTTTCTCGAGCAGTGAGTAGCGAGTCTCACAGTCGGTAAACTTTTTGCTAAGGTAATAAATAGCATGCTCTTTTCGACCATTCTCGTCATGCTGGCCCAAAACACACCCCATTGAGTTATCCAAAACGGTCAGATACATGATCAACGGTCTTCCTTCGACGGGTGGCATCAGAGTAGGAGGTTCTAGCAAATACTCCTTGATCTTATCAAAAGCAGCTTGGAAATCGTCGTTCCATTCGACTACCTGATCTTTCTTTAATAGTTTGAAAATTGGCTCACAGGTAGAAGTCAGATGAGAGATGAATCTGGCAATATAGTTCAAGCGCCCCAAGAACCCTCTAACCTCCTTTTCAGTACGGGGAGCAGGCATTTCTTGTATTGCTTTCACTTTTGCTGGATCGACCTCAATGCCTTTGTTGCTGACAATAAATCCTAGAAGTTTACCAGACCTAACTCCAAAAGTGCACTTACTTGGATTCAGCCTGAGTTTGTACTCCTTCAACCTGGCAAACAACTTTTCCAGATGTTCAAGGTGTTCCTCCTCTGTTTGTGATCGAGCTATCATGTCGTCTACGTAAACTTAGATCTCATGATGTATCATATCATGAAACAAAGCTACCATGGCGCGTTGATAAGTTGCCCCTGCGTTCTTCAGTCCGAACGACATCACCTTGTAGCAGAAGGTACCCCATTGTGTGACAAAGGTTGTTTTCTCCATGTCCTCGGGGGCCATTTTGATCTGGTTGTAGCCCGAGAATCCATCCATGAAGGAAAACACCTTGTGCTGAGCTGTGTTGTCAATCAAAATGTCGATATGGGGTAGCGGAAAATCATCTTTAGGACTAGCCCTATTCAAATCCCGGTAGTCCACACACATCCTTACCTTGCCGTCTTTTTTAGGTACTGGCACAATGTTAGCAACCCATTATGGATAGGATGTAACATCCAGAAAGCCAGCGTTGAATTGCTTTATTACTTCTGCTTTAATCTTCTCAGACATGTCGGGCCTCATTCGGCGGACTTTTTGCTTGATCGATGGACAATCCTCTCTTGTAGGGAGACGGTGAACCACTATATCTGTTTCTAAACCCGGCACGTCTTCATAAGACCAGGCGAAGATTTCAACATACTCATTCAACAACTGTATTAGACGCTCCTTGACACTTGGTTCCAAATTGGCACCCACTTATACTTCCTTCCTGTCTTCCTCTGTTCCTAAGTTGACAGTTTCCAACAACTCTTCGTGAGGCAAGATGGCCCTCTCTTCTTATTGTAGAAGTCTGGCTAACTCCCCTGGTACTTCACAATCTTCGTCGTCTTTGCACTCAGCCTGATTGACCAGATCTTCAGAGTTATTGAAGGACACAGCAGAATAGTCACCCATAGAATCCAGAGTGGATGGGTACCTGCATTTGTGAGTGTGGGTGTGTGTAAGGGATATCCATCCTTAAACAAACAAAAATGCAAAAGGAAATAAAATGAACACAGCAGTTTATCAATGAAAAACGTCCAATGAATCATTAAACATGGCATATGAATATGAAGATAATCAAAACCCTTACAAATGGACCTACATGCCCCGGGCAAGGCATGAGGTGAAAAGTAGTGTGCAGATTGTTCAAAAGTAATTATTACAAACCAACAGGAAATGTTTGACAGATAATTACTGAATAATAAAAGTAATGGGGACAAAGTCTTTTGCCTCCCAGTTGCGTAGTCCCCCTTCGATGGTTGGGAAGATCCAATCTTCAATGTTGGCCTCTTCGTCTTCACCTTCCAAAGCATTGATCCCATAAGGAGAAATCTTGATGGGTGTTTGTTGTACCCCAAAATTTGCCCTCCCATTTCATCAATATTTTCTCACCACAAGACCATTGGAGCTCAAGATCAAGTTAGGGTTTGCTCTGCTCAAGACTCCTCCTTGCACTGTTGACCCAAATTAGGGTTTGAGTTTGCACAAATATGTTTTGACCTAAAATTCCCAAAATGACTTTCATGCTTCATGTTGGACTCACAAGTTTATCCATACCAAGTTTCAAGCCTTGATTCCAATCTTTGCCCAGTCAATTGGACAGTTGACCTAGAAATCAGCTGTATTGGGGAAAAAGTCAACTGTGGTCAATTAACAGTCAAACCTCATGATTTTTGACCCACATCAACATTATGAACTCATATGGACCGTTTGATCAAGTTTGGATCACAATTCCACAAGAAATTTGATCAGATCACCAAAAGGGCAAAATGGTCATTTTTAGGGTTTTGACTGCACAAAGGCAATTTTTGACTGTTTGACCTAGCCAATGGCAATTCAAGCTCAAATATGGACTCAAGGACTCAATGGATTTGTCTTGAAATGTTCAACAAATTCAAAAGATCCCAAATGCACAAGATTGACAAATGAATTTTCCAGTCAACTGAGCAAAATTTGACTGTATACTGAAAAGGCAAACTTTGACTTTTTGGTCAAAATCAAGTGCCAAGATTCATTTTTCATCAAGACATGTCAAATTATGAAACTTGTTCATCAAGAAACCAAAAATTACAAATTAGGGTTTGAAATGAAGAAATTTCATAACTTAGAAATTTTCTAAGTTATGAAATTTCCTAATTTTTTCCTAACTTTGTCCCATTTTTTCATCAAGATACATTTGGATTTAAACAAAACTTAAAACATGAAAGTTATAGTCCATTGCAAAATCTACAACTTTGATTCACAAAGTTTCTTCAAAAGAAGCTTGTAGCTCAAGTTATGATTTTTGGAACAAGGGTGCAAAACATTCTTAACTTAGAAATTTTTTGACCTATTTTAGGCAGGATTTTTGCCTAACTTCATGGCCACTTTTCACATGCTTCCACTTGGAATTTAAATTTTCATTACAAAGATGGATTATAGTACACATTCTAAGCTTTCCAAATTGTCCAAGAACTCATCAAACACCCTTGTGGTTAGGGAGAATCGAATTTGTGAAGTTGGGCAAAAGTCACTTTGTTCACAAGCCAATTACATGTTCATAACTTTGCATTTTCAAACTCAGCTTGCACAAACTAGATTACAGGCCTTTTATCTCATCCACACTCAATAATTTAATGCATATCCTTTGTGTTCATGTCTTGTTTTATGTATTTAACCATTACATACAAGATTAAGCCATATTTGGAAAAAGCATTTTAGCCATTTTTGAAAAGATCAACTTTTTGTCAAGTTTACAATCTAAGAAGTACAAAGCAGATCTTTTGGGCACAAGATTATGGATTAATCCCACTGATCAAGGAGAGAAAAGGCAGCATGCTTGAGGGGCCTGTGGTAGCCTATAATTAAGTTTGACAAACTTTGCTTATCTAAGAAGAAAACTTGCATTTTGAAAGACAACTCACATTCCTGCAAGAACCAACTCAAGCAAACTTTATGAACACATTTGATACTCCATAACTGACCTAGAACACGAGCCCTTGACCCTCAATACCTCCTCATCCATCAAAGCCTATTTTTTCTGCAAAACAGAGTCCCTGTTGCAGATTGACTTGGCCAACATCATTCCATCGTGCGTTTTCATCCAAGCCACCTCAAACACATTACCTACCATCCATACAAACTATCCCAAGCCTTGGAAACAGACTGTAACACCTCTAGAAAAGTGTGCCATTTTCACTTTTCTCTCTTGCAGGTTGACTTTCATAGCTTGATTCAGAATGATTCAAAGCACACCAAGCATAGAAGAAGCATCCCTGGACCTCAAGCAAGCTGTACAAGTCCTCAAAATTCATTGAAAGTGCCTCCATTGTTGTACACGATTCAAGCTGAACAGGTAAGAGTTTGAACTTCTATCTCTCTATCCAAGCATATCTAGGCTTAGGTTTGTGAAGAAGTTATGTCCTACTCATGGCCCTAAAGCTACCCATATCCTCACTTTTCATTTATGTTGTGTGTGCTGAGAGAATTTTGAACCTGAACATTGGACAAAAGTTAGGTCAGGAATTGGGGGAGGAGAAATTCTCTCTCATTTCTGAGAGTTAGATCAAGTTCTTTATATGTATGAATTCGTGGTTTGATGCTTTACATTTTTTGTGTTATAAGTTTGTGCTAAAAATCAAAGAATCAGGATGTTTGAACAAGGCATGAAAGGCGCGCGTTTTTCTGTTTGGAAGGGTGCTGGAGGTTGAAGACAAAGCCCCTTGGGCTGGGCCTGTTTCATTTTTCTGTTTGCACACTCATTTCCCATATACACCCCCTTGGCCCATTGTGTGTTATTTTTATCATTTTTGATTTTTTCTTTTTGTTTCTGACTTATTATTTTTTGTCAAAATATAAAAAAACATTAAAAATATTTTTTCACTCATTTTTGCATTTATTTTGAATTTATTTGCTTTATTAAACTTGTACATATAAATAAACATAATACTTTTTTTATTTAAAATACTAAAAAATAATACAAGATACATCTTATTTTCTGATTTTATTTTATTTTATCTTTTGAAAACATTTTCTTAAAATATACTTTTTTTGATAAATAATAAATATTTTATTTTCTATATATATATTTAATATATTTAATACATAATATAAATACTTACATATTTATTAGAATATTTAGGATAAAAACATAAAAATAATACTTTTTTCCTTTTATTAATATTTGACCTCAAAAATTACTTTTTTACCAATATACTTCCCTTTTATTTATTTTTTGTATATAATTAATAAATATTGTATATAATATAAATAATAAATACCATTTATTTACAAAATTAGGGTTTTGCCCTAACCATGAAAATATCCAAAAAATTAACCTTTTTTATTTATTTTTATTTCACTTGTAAATAAATCTCATACACTTACACAAATACATTTACACATACACATTGCTTTATTCCTATACATCCGATACATTTTTACATTGCGATCGATTCGATTTGGTTGTAAATTATTTGGACACTACTCTCCTATTAAAGTCTCATCCCCATTTGTAAATATTTGTACCCCCACTCCCGGACACTTATTTGTAATAGCGTAGACTTTAAATTCTCGCAATTTATCGCTTTCAAATATACCATGGTTAGACCTAGTGTTTGTATGTACATAAAATCAAACGCTAGATAACCTAATACAAGACAAATACATGAAATTAATACACCATTCACACTTGCACCCCTAGGGTAATCCCGCTTGCTGCCTTCCAAAATGGGCCATGCTTGCACGTCGAGTTTCTTTGGCAAAACAAAACAAATCAAAATGATCATAGTCCCTCGATGACGCTTTCGAAAGTTTCCTATCAAAATGATCATAGTCCCTTCAAGCAAATTGCCAAAGACACTTGGCACCATTGCATTCATGGTCCATACGATGATCCGCGCCTGTCCTGTTAACATCCTAACGCAAGATTGTCCACCAAATACAATGGTGGAACAATACTGTTAAAAAGGTTAAAACATGAGAAAAACCTTTGAGTACAATAAGGTAAACCAACTCTTAGTTACTTGATCAACTTGCAAAACACACTTGCCTACTTTTCAAAAACCACATTCCACAAACACTTTCAAAAAGAAACTTCCAAAAACATTTGAAACATCTTTTCAAAAAGACAAACACCTTTGCATATACTCAAACAAGAGTCATTTCAACGGTTGCCTAGACAAGGCATCTTTTTCAAAACATTTTCAAAAACACACACACACACACACACCACAATTTCAAACAATTGAAAATCAAGGCAAGTGATCTAAAACAAGTAACTAAGAGCCCATGGATAACCATGGATGAAAAGGGTGCTAATACCTTCCCTTTTCATAATCTACCCCCCGAACCCACGAAACATCTCAAAAGGTTTTTCCTGTGCTTTTTAACCTTTCCTTTAGGATAAAATAAAAAGTCGGTGGCGACTCTTGCTAAACCGAACAAGTGCAAATGCAAAACACAAAAACTCAAGTCAGTTCTCCCACCGTATCAGTGTTCTTTCAACTTTTGAGTGGCGCATAGCCTTCTGCCCTGCAACAGTGAATCCTAATCCAAACTTGTCTGTTTTGTGAGGAATATCTGGCAACTGCCCCCATGTTGAGCTCTTCTCTTCCTTCATCGCAGCCTTCGTGTCTTTCAGAGATGCCATCCTGGCCACCTTCTTGGGTACTTCGGCTACCGCTTTTGCTACTGCCACCTCAGGAGAGACTTCCTCGAAGTGCTGGAATGGTGTTTCAATGAATTCACCCTCCACCTCTACATACCGAAAGGAGTTCAGGTGGCTGATCATATATTCCTCTTCACCGTGCACGGTTATGATTTTTCCTTTGACATGGTACTTCAACATTTGATGTAGGGAGGAGGTGACTGCGCCAGCATTATGTATCCATGGCCTCCCTAGCAAGCAAGAGTATGATGGACGGATGTCCATCACATAGAAAGTTGAGGGGAACACCTCTATGCCTACCTTAATGGGAATGTCGACCTCCCCATGTACCATTCTCTTGGACCCGTCAAATGCCCTTACAATGATATTACTTGGCCTTAGCTCCAAGCCTTCATAATACAATCGGTCGAGAACCTTCTTAGGTAGCACGTTCAGAGAAGAACCAGTGTCGACCAAAACATGGGCCAAAGTAGTTCCTTGGCATTCTACTGACACATGTAATGCGTCATTGTGCTTTCTTCCTTTTGGGGTCTGGTCAGCATCAGAGAAACCTAGGCCGTTGTCTGCGGTAAGGCTGGCCATGCAATCTTGGAATTGGTCGGCAGAGGTTTCCTGGGGTACATGGGCTGTCTTCAGAAATTTTATCAATGCTTTGGCGTGCGCCTCTGAACAAAGCAGTAATGCTAACATGGAGATCTTCGAGGGGGTTTGGCCCAGTTGCTCTACCACGTCATAATCACTCTTTTTAATTATTTTCAGAATCTCCTCCATCTCTTTCTTAGAGGTTTCCGGGATGACCAAAGGTTGAGCCCTCGTCCTGACGAGCTCATCTTGGATCCCTTTCCCCTTATCAGCAGAAGTAGGAGGGACAACAACAGGAATAACAACTTCTTCAATCAACGGAGTTTTTGCGGAAAGTTTTATCGGTGCAGGAATAACTTTGGCAGCAACTGAGGGTCCAAAGATTGCCTTTGGGGGGGCAATCTCTGGAGAAAATATTCTCCCACTTCGGGTGATCTTGCTTGTACCGGCAATGTTTCCAATACCGGCATCTTCTTCATCAGAGCTTTCCTCGGTTATCTCAACTTGTTTAACACCATGGTAGTAGATTTCTCCACCGTAATTCCATGGTATTGTTTTGTCAGAAGTGTAGGGGACAGGCCCTGGCATATTTATTTTCAAGGGAACAATATTTGTAGAGGATGTAATCTTAACAGGCTTTTTGACGGCCTTGGAAAGATTGGTGGAAATGGTGATTATTGAAACATCTTCAGTAGGGGTTGGAACAACAAGAATCTTTTCAAACAGAATTTGTTGATTGTCCATCAGGCCTTGGATGCCTTTCTTCAGCAACGGATAGTCGATTGGTAGAGAGGAACAACAGTAGCAATCTTCTTTGCATCCTGGGAAAATCCCAGCCTTCAACAGATTTAGCTTGATCGTCAACAGTGGAGTCACTAGGTCATTAACATTAGAAACATACAGATCTTCTTCAATAGCATGGACATTTCGACCATGCTTCGACATCGGAGAGGATATTACGTTTGGCTTCTCTGGAGCATCGAACTCAACCTCTTTCGCCTCTATCAAGTCTTGAATTTTATGTTTAAGCGCCCAACAATCGTTGGTGTCGTGCCCGACACTGTCAGAATGATAGGCGTACTTAGCATTGGGATGATAATGCGGGGAAGATGTGTTCACATTTTTTGGTGCCTCTTTGATAGTGGTGAGATTCAACTTCAACAGATGGGGAAGAACTTGCGCTGGCGTCATATTGATGCGGGTGAACTGCCGTTGTGGCCGTTCCACCCGTTGCTGATTTGGTCTGGACTGATTATAACGGGGCTGATCATTTGATGGATTTTGGATCATCACGGCCCCCACAGTTGGCCGGCGCTCGGTTCTTCCCGATCTCTTCTGAGAGTAAATAACAACTGCTTCTTTCTTAGCCGGAAATGATTTCTTAACAGTTGTAGATGCAGAGGCATCCTTTTGAATCTTCCCATTCTTAATACCGGCTTACACCCGTTCGCCAGTCAGAATTAATTCAGTAAACCCTACGGAAGAGCTCCCGATCAAATGGTTGAAGAACGGGCCAGACAAGGTCCCCAAGAACATATCAACGAGTTCTCTATCAGAAAGAGGTGGCTGCACCCTCCCGGCCGGATCGCGCCATTTCTGGGCGTATTCCTTGAATCCCTCATTTGAGGCCATTCCCATACTCTGTAGCTGAGTACGGGTTGGCGCCAAGTCAGAGTTACATTGATATTGGCGATAAAAGGCAGCGGCCAAATCCTCCCAACTGCGTATCTCTGACCTTTCCAGCTTGTAAAACCAGTCTAGCTGAGTGCCAGACAGGCTATCTTGAAAGAAGTGTACCCAAAGATTTCTGTCGGATGTGTGAGGTTGAATTCTTCGGACGTACGACCTTAGGTGCATCTTCGGGCAAGACAGCCCATCATACTTTGCAAAAATTGGCACCTTAAACTTTGGAGGGATCATAATTCCAGCAATTAATCCCAAATCTTCGAAATCTAACCCGGGAACCCTTTGCAGCTCCATAGCTGCCAGCCTATCCTCTAGGTTTTTGTACTTGTCGTCCGCAGGCGGGTATTGTTGCTCTGAGTAGTCTTCATCTTCTTCAGCCTCTTCCTCTTCAGCTTCTGATTCAGAAGGTACCACGGCCCCTTTTCCTTTACTGGTTTCCTCTTCAGATGCGGAGGGAAATTCAAGAACTCTTCTGGCTTCACCCTCAAACCTTCTTCCCAGGGTAGCTACCCCCACTCTTTTCTTCTTCTTTTTCACTTGCTCTTTGTTCCCAAGCAGGGCTTTTAGATCCTCCTGACCCTTTGCCAAGGTCATTAGGAGATGTTGAAACTGTGAGTTTTGAGACTGCAAATCTTTGACCGTCTGTTCGAGATCCATCTTACTGAAATAAACAGCAGAAAGATAAGGAAACCTGGTGTGGAGACCTGCTTATGCACATGATGAATGATATGTTTATTTATGCAATGCATTCAAGGATTTAGAAATTCAAAATTGTTGCAAACAAAAAAGAACACACGTCATATTAATAAGAAGAAATTTTGTCAGTACATAAATGCCCCATGGGCCATATATTACAAAAACTTCTTAAGGTAAAAAGACGTTGCGCATCCTCTTTGGTGCGATGTAGGTGTTGAGGGTCTCTTCCTCATGGAGCCGGCGGGTAAGCTCTAAAACCTTCTTCTCACTGGCGTAGAAGCTGGCTTCAAAAGTATTCCGTTCCTCCTTGAGTTGGATCCAGCTCTTCTGCATCTCCTCCCATGATGTTGGCATGTCAGGATATAGGATGGTGTAGGGAACCTCTCCTTCCTTAACAGGCTCTTTAATCAAAGGGAGAATATAAGGGTAAGGCATCATTAGACTCTGGGATTGGGTTCGTACCCACTTGAGATAAGGCTCAAGAGGGATGGAGTTCTTGTGCCCCAGTGTCTTGCTGTCTACCTTGTTAGGCATCCTCCAAGCTCTGATGAATCTTTGGCGAAGTCCTTGCGCCTTGCTGTCGAAGTCAAAAACTAGGTCAGGAATCAGCATGTCATGAGGGCCATCCCTCCGTGCATATCCAAATTGTCTCAAAGCTAGACAAGGGTTGTAGGTAATGCCTCCCCTAATGCCAAGTAATGGAACATTAGGGAACTCACCACAATGATCGACGATGATGACATTTTCTCTGGACCAAGAACACCAATGTACATCAGCATGTGTAAGGGTCATAAATCGTTGTGACCACCTCAAGCCTTGGTCATTCTTCAAAACAGATTGTGGAAGGTGCGAAATAAACCACCTTGCAAGGAGAGGAGTACAGCACATGAGAACACCCCTCTTTCTCATTGTTCGTGTGTAAAATGAGTGGAGGATGTCCCCAAGAAATGTTGGTATGGGATTCCTGGATAGGAAAATCTTGACGGCGTTGACATCTATAAGCTGGTCAGGATTTGGGAACAAGACCAACCCATAAATGAGGAGTGCCACAATTTCTTCAAAGGCTTGTAGATCCAATGAATTCCAACACTCTTGTGCTTTTTCAAACAAGAATTTTGCCAAGAAGCCTTTGACACCGCTTCTAGTTTCCCAATGCCCCTTGATGTCAGATGGTTGCAAGTGTAGTGCTTGAGCAACATCTTCAGGCTTTGGTTCTTTTTTCGTACCGTTGTAGGGTAGTTGATTAAGAATAGGAATTCTCAGGAGTTGAGAAAATTCCTCCAAAGTGGGCACCAATTGGTAGTCGGGGAATGTGAAACAATGGTGAAGGGGGTCAAAGAACTGGAACAACACTTTCACCATGTCCTCTTCAATACTGGTGTTGACTAGGCTGAGCAGTCTACCATGTCTTTCACTGAAGGGAGAGCTTTTTGGAATTCTGGATGTGAGCTCCTTGAGCTGAGGAGGGATTCTCACAAGGTTGACTTGGATAGTTTTCCTGCGAAGAATTTCTATGACCTACAAAACAAGAACAAAGATGAAGATCCAAACCCTTGAAATGGTTAGTGGATTCATATGATGCTTTATGATGTTCATGATGTATGCACAAACATATGTACAAGCAAATCACACAAAACCCTAGTTTCAAGCTTGCATGGGTTTTCATAGGTAAGTACCCTATTGAGTGTAGTTGGCTTAAAAACCTGTCCTATAAATAGTAACCGGGTTCTAAGGAGCTCAATATCATTGGATTGTTTTCCATGTTCATTGTTTTGGTTTAGGCACTTAACTAGCGACCAAAATATTCCAAGAAAACAACCCTCAATGAGTGTAGTATCGAGTATCTACCAACTTCGGACTGCACCAAAGCCGGTCATCTCACTACCCCTAATGAAAGGCCAAGATGGTCAAGTAAGGTTCTAGGTCATTAGTGCTTAGTGACATCACTCAGCGGCCCTGTACTCTCTTTGATTGAACTCAAGGGTTACCGATACTCACAAATATGTCGCACTAATATAGCTATTGCTTCAACCGTGTCAGTATACCCCGCACAGTTTCCACAACGTATTGCTATCTATGAATGTTTCCCCAAATCCGAGTGTAGGATTTCAAGCCCAAACAATAGAACTAAGATGTAAAGCAATCAAAGCAAACAATTATTCATGCAAAAGGGTGATCTAGGCCCTAAGGTTACTCCACTTTTAAACAATTCCCCAGCAGAGTCGCCAGTTCTGTGATACGGTGGGAGAACTGACTTGAGGTTTGCGTTTGTTTTCGCAAATGTTTCGGTTTAGCAAGAGTCGCCACCGACTTTTTATTTTATCCTAAGGAAAGGTTAAAAAGCAAAACAAAAACCTTTGAGATGTTTTCTTGGGTTCGGGGAGTAGATTATAGAAAGGGAAGGTATTAGCACCCTTTCTATCCATGGTTATCCATGGGCTCTTAGTTACTTGCTTAGATCACTTGCCTTGCATTTTCAATTGTTTGAAATGGTGCTTTCAATTGTTTGAAATGGTGCTTTGTGTGTGGGTTTGAAAATGTTTTGAAAAAGATGCCTTGTCTAGGCAACCCTTGTAACAATTCTTTACTCGAATGTTTTACAAAAGGTGTTTGTCTTTTTTGAAAAGATGTTTCAAGGTTTTGAAAGTTGTTTTGAAAGTTGTGTTTGTGAAGTGTGTTTGAAAAATGGCAAGGATTATTTTGCAAGATTAGGCAAGTAACCAAGAGCTATCTACCCTAAATTTCTCAAAGATTTTTTTCCATATTTTAACCCTTTTAACAGTATTGTTCCACCATTGTATTTGGTGGACAATCTTGTGTTAGGATGTTAACGGGACGGGCGCGGGTCATCGTTTAGACCATGAATGCAATAGTGCCAAGTGTCTTTGGCAACTTTTTCTTTTAAGGGACTTGATCATTTTTTAGGCAACTTGAGAAAGCGTCATCGAGGGACTATGATCATTTGATTTGTTTTGTTTTGCCAAAGACACTCAACATGCAAGCATGGCCCATTATTGAAGGCAACAAGTGGAGTAACCCTAAGGGTGCAAGTGTGATTGGTGTTGTCCATTTTCATACCTTTTTGTCTTTGAATTAGTCAAGCTATTTGTTGGTTGATTTTGCATACAAACCCTAGGTCTATCATGGCATAATTAGAAAGCTTTAAAATGCGGAATTTAAAGTCCTAAATTATTACAACATAATTATGGGGATGGGGGTACAAATGTTCAAATGGGGGATATTTAGCAAGAAATTTAACCTAGAACTATTACATCCAAATTGAATATACAAGTTATTTAATTGTACAATAATTAAATAAATAAATATGTAAAATGTATTATGCACAAAAATGTTTTTTATGTATGTAAAAGTATTTTTCATATGAAATATAAACAAAAATAAGAAGTCAATTTTTTTTGGATATTTTCATGGTTTAGGGCAAAACCCTAGTTTTCTAAATAAATAGCATTCATTAATTATATTATATACAATATTTATTAATTATATACAAAAAATAAAAAAAAAGAAGTATATTGTGAAAAAAAGTATTTTTTTATGTCATACATTAATAAAAATAAAATGTGTTATTTTCATATTTTATCCTAAATATTAATAAATGTACAAGTATTTATACTATATATTAAATATACTAAATATATATATAAAAATGAAATATTATTTATTTATATAAAAAAAAAGTATATATTTTTTTTAGGAAATGTTTTCAAAATGCAAATAAAAAATAATAACTAAAAATATATTTTTGTATTATTGTTTTGATGTTTTAAATAAAAAGTATTATATTTATTTACATATATAAGTTTAATAAAGCAAATAAATTCCAAATAAATGCAAAAATGGGTGGAAAAATATTTTTTTATATTTTTTATATTTGAGCAAAAATAATAAGTCAGAAGAAAAAATAAAAAGTCAAAAATAATTAAAAAAACACACAATGGGCCAGGGGGGTGCAAAATAAAAAAGTGGTGTAAACAGAAAAAATAACTCAGGCCCAGCCCAAGGGGCTTGTCTTCAACCTCCAGCCATTTTGGTCAAAAAACGCGCGCCCTCCATGCTTGATTCAAACTTCCTGATTCTTTGATTTTTAGCCAAAACTCACAACATGAACAATATAGAGCATTAAATCACGAGTTCATACATATAAAAAAGTTGTTCTAACTCTCAGAAATGAGAGAGAATTTCTTCTCCCCCAATTCCTGACCTAAGTTTTTTCCAATGTTCAGGTTCAAAATTCTCTCAGCACACACAGCATAAATGAAAAGTAAGTATATGGGTAGCTTCAGGGCCATGAGTAGGACATACTTTCTTCACAAACTTAATCCTAAATATGCTTGGATAGAGAGATAGAAGTTCAAACTTTTACCTGTTCAGCTTGAGTCGTGTACAACAATGGAGGTGTCTTCAATGGAGTTTGAGGACTTGTACAGCTTGCCTGAGGTCCAAGGATGCTCCTCCAACCTTTAGCTTGCTTTGAAACTAACTGAATCGAGCTATGGAAGTCAACCTGCACAGGTGAAAAGTGAAAATGGCAACCTTGGTTATGGATGTTACAGTTCTAGTTCAATGCTTGGAATAGCTTCAATGGATGGTAGGGAGTGTGTTTGAACAAGCTTTGGCCAAAACGCACGAGTGGAAGTGTTTGTGGAAGTCAAGTTGCAGAAGGGACTCTGTTTTTGCAGCAAGAAGGTGTTTCTGTGAATGAGGAGGTTTGAGGGATGGTTTGGTCGTGTTTCAAACTTGGTTTTATGTCTGGAAAGTGTTCATGAAGTTTGTTTTTTGCTTGTGCTTGCAGGAAGTGAATGTGGTATATCTTTTGCAATGTTTCTTCTTATCTAAGCAAAGATTGTCAAGTTGGATTATAGGATACTACAGGCCCCTCAAGCATGCTGCAAACTTGGTTCTTGATCAGTGGTATTTTTCCATAAACTTGTGCCCAAAAGATCTGGCTTGTACCTCTTTGATTTGTGAATTTGACATAAAGCACTTCTTTATCAAAATGGTAAATTTGCTTTTTCCATATATGGATTAATTTTGCATGTAATGGCTAAACACATAAAATAAGGCTTGAACACAAAGTATATGCATTAAATTATTGAGTGTGAGAAAAATTAGAGGCCTGTAATCTAGTTTGTGCAAGTTGAGTTTGAAAATGCAAAGTGTATGAACATGCCTTGGTCAAGAACAAAAGTGGATTTTTCCCAACTTTGCAAATTCGATTCTCCCTAACCACAAGGGTGTTTGAGAAGTTCTTTGACAATTTGGAAAGCTTGGAATGTGTACTACAATCCATCTTTGTAATGCAAGTTGAAATTCCAAGTGGAAGCATGTGAAAAATGACCATGAAGTTGGGCAAAAATCCTGCCTAAAATAGGTAAAAAAAATTCTAAGTTAAGAATGTTTTGCACCGTTGTTCCAAAAATCATAACTTGAGCTACAAGCTTCTTTTGAGGAAAATTTGTGAATCAAAGTTGTAGATTTTGCAATGGACTACAACTTTAATGTTTTGAGTTTTGTTTGAATCCAAATGTATCTTGATGAAAAATGGGACAAAGTTAGGAAAAAATAAGGAAATTTCATAACTTAGAAAATTTCTAAGTTATGAAATTTCTTCATTTTAAACCCTAATTTGCAATTTTTGGTTTCTTGATGAACAAGTTTCATGATTTGACATGTCTTGATGAAAAATGAATCTTGGCACTTGATTTTGACCAAAAAGTCAAAGTTTGACTTTTTAGTATACAGTCAAATTTTGATCAGTTGACTGAAAAATTCATCTGTCAATCTTGTGCATTTGGGATCTTTTGAACTTGTTGAATGTGTCAAGACCATGCCATTTAGTCCTTGAGGCCATATGTGAGCTTGGTTTGCCATTGGCTAGGTCAAACAGTCAAAAATTGCCTTTGTGCAGTCAAAACCCTAAAAATGACCATTTTGTCCTTTTGGTGATCTGATCAAATTTCTTGTGGAATTGTGATCCAAACTTGACCAAATGGTTCATATGAGTTCAAAATGTTGATGTGGGTCAAAAATCATGAATTTTGACTGTCAATTGGCCACAATTGACTTTTTCCCCAATACAGCTGATTTCTAGGTCAATTGTCCAATTGACTGGGCAAAGATTGGAATCAAGGCTTGAAACTTGGTATGGATAAACTTGTGAGTCCAATATGAAGCATGAAAGTCATTTTGGGCATTTTAGGTCAAAACATCTTTGTGCAAACTCAAACCCTAATTTGGGTCAATAGTGCAAGGAGGAGTCTTGAGCAGAGCAAACCCTAACTTGATCCTGAGTTCCAAGAGTCTTGTGGTGAGAAAATGTTGATGAAATGAGAGGGCAAATTTTGGGGTACAACAGTGCGCATGTGCGAGTGTGTTGATTTCAGTTAATTTTATCTTTGTACATGTTAATGGTGATCTAAGTTGATTTTAGGTTAAAACATCCAATCTTGTCATGCATCCCTATTTATCAAACATCTAACAGTTATATTTTGCAGAAAATAAATTGCGGAATTTAAATTACAAGGCGTCGGGTATTTACATCGCCAAAGACAAACCCTTTTAAAAATAAATAAAGCAATAAAAAATAAATAAAAGGTCCTATTTACTATTACAAATTGGGAACAAATACATTATGATATAAAAGAAAATAAATCACGTGCGGGAAATTAAATCAAGCCCAAATAGGGTTTTGACCCTTTTTGAGAGAAAGTATCTGTGATACGGTGGGAGAAATGACTATGGTTTTGCGTTTGTTTCCGCAAATGTTTCGGTTGAGCAAGAGTCGCCACCGAATTTTTTATTTTATTCTAAGGAAAGGTTTAAAAAGCACAACAAAAAACCTTTGAGATATTTTTCTTGGGTTCGGGGAGTAGATTATAGAAAGGGAAGGTATTAGCACCCTTTCTATCCATGGTTATCCATGGGCTCTTAGGTACTTGCTTAGATCAACTTGCCTTGGTTTTCAATTGTTTGAAATGGTGCTTTGTGTGTGGGTTTGAAAAGGTTTTGAAAAAGATGCCTTGTCTAGGATACCCTTGTAACAATTCTTTACTCGAATGTTTTACAAAAGGTGTTTGTCTTTTTGAAAAGATGTTTCAAGGTTTTTTGAAAGTTTGTTTTGAAAGTGTTTGTGAAGTGTAGTTTGAAAAATAAGCAAGTGTTTTTGTTTTGCAAGTTGACAAGTACTTAAGAGCTATCTACCCTAAAGTTCTCAAAGATTTTTGTTATGTTTTAACCCTTTTAACAATTTTGTTCCACCATTGCATTTGGTGGACAATCTTGTGTTAGGATGTGAAAGGGACGGGCGCGGGTCATCGTTTAGACCATAATTGCAATGGTGCCAAGTATCTTTGGGCAATTTTTCCTTGAGAGGGACTTGATCATTTTAGGAAACTTTTCGAAAGCGTCATCGAGGGACTATGATCATTTGATTGTTTTGCCCAAAGAGACCTAACATGCAATATGGCCCATTTATTGAAGGCAACAAGTGGAATACCCTAGGGGTGCAAGTGTGATATGTGTTATCCATTTTCATGCTTGATTATCTTGAAATTAGGTCAAACTATTTTTGTTCTTTTTATTTGCATACAAACCCTAATTCTAACATGGTATATTTAGAAAGCATTAAAGTGCGAAAAATAAAGTTCTAAACTATTACAACACAATATGGGAAGGGGGGTACAAATGTTCAAATGGGGGGATATTTGACAAGAAATTTAAATCTAACTATTACATCAATTTGGAATATTTACAAGGTAATCAATTGCACAAATTAAATGGAAATAAAATAAATATGCAAGATGCAAAAGGGTTTTTATATGTATGAAAAAGGTATTTTTTATATGTCAAATAATCAAAATAAAAAAAGTATTATTTTTTGGAGTTTTTGTGTTTTAAGGGCAAAACCCTAATTTATTAAGTAAATATATTAATTATTTAATATGTACAAGCATTTATCAATTATTTACAAAATAAAATAAAAATGAAGTAATGTTTGTCAAAATGTATTTTTACTATCAAATGTTAATAATAAAAAATAAAATGTATATATTTTTGTATTATTTACTAAATATTCTAATATATATATATATATATATATATATATATATATATATATATATATATATATATATATATATATATATATATATATATATATATATATATATATATATATATATATATATATATATATATATATATATATATATATATATATATATATATATATATATATATATATATATATATATATATATATATATATATATATGTATTAATTTCTAAATATGTATTATATATACAAAAATAATAATATTTAATATTTATAAAAAAAGGTATATTTTATACAAAATATTTTAAGAAGATAAAACAAAATAAAAATGAAAATAAAATGTGTTTACATTATTTTTTAGTATTTTAAGTAAAAAGTGTTTATTTATTTATTTATGTACAAATGTCAATATAAACAAATAAATGCCTAAAAATTCAAAAATGGTTTAAAAAATTATTTTTATATTTTTAATATCATGAGGAAAAATAAATAAGTCAGGAATAAAAAACAAAAATAAAAAAATCATAAAAAATAAGTCAAATGGGCCTAGGGGGTGTCAAAGTAACAAAAGGGTGTAAAAAGAAATGACAACACAAGCCCAGCCCACCAAGTCTTTCTTCAACCTCCAGCCAGAAATTATTCAAAAAACGCGCGTTCTGATCCCTGATTCAAACATCCTGATTCCTGGCTTTTTAATGAAAACTCATAACATAAAAAATGTTCAACATTAAACAACGAATCCATACATACCTAAAACTTGATCTAACTCTAAAAAATGAGAGAGAATTTCATTATTCCCAAATCTTAACCTAACTTTTTATCCATATTCAGACCTTAAATTCTCACAGCATATGCAAAATAAATGAAAAGTAAAGGTATGTACAGTTTCAGGGGCATGAGTAGAATACTTCTTATTCACAAACTTAGAGCTAATGATGCCTACATTGAGAGATAGAAGTTCAAAAATATACCTGTTTAGTTGAAGTTGTATCTGATGATGGAGGTACTTTCAGAGCAAGGTGATGATTGGTACAACTTCCTTGATGTCCAGGGATGCTATTCCAAGCTTTACTTTGTCTTGAAACCTTCTGAATCGAGCTATGGAACCTCAGCTGCAAAACAAGAAAATGAAAATGGTGAAGTAGCCTGGGAGTGTTACAGGTCGTGTTTGATGTTTGGATCATCTTCAAAGGATGTTGTAGGATGTGTTTGATGTGGTTTTAGCAAGAATGCATGAGAGGGATGAGAGTTGACACTCAAACTGCAGTAGGTGCTCTGTTTGGGAAATTTGAGGGTGGTTCTGTGCTCTAGAGGGAAATGGAGGTGTTGGAGTTGTGTTCTAGCTCAGAATGGATGTCTTGAATGTGTTTGATAACTTTTCTTAAGGCCTGGTTAGCTGATATGAAAGTTGTGTTGTGTTATGCCACATTTCTTCACACTTAAGCAAGAGATGGCCACTTGAGTTTCTAGGCTCTTAGAGGCCCCCAATCTATGCTGCATATATTAGTCTTGGTCAGTGTGTTATGCTCCTTGACTTGTGCTTCAGAGATATGCTTTGGTACTTCTTGGATTTGCTTTTGACATAAAGCCATACCTTTTCAAAAATGGATAATTTGCTTTATCTAAAAATGGCTTAATCTTGCAAATAATGTTTGGACACACAAAATAAGGCTTTGGCACAATTAGTATGCATTAAATTATTGAGTGCAAATGGGATTGGAGGCCTGTAATGTAGCATAAACCAAGCTGACTTGAAAATGGCAATGTGTATGAACATGTCTTGGTCAAGAACAAAAGTGACTTTTGCCCAACTTGCCAAATTCGATTCTCCCTAACCATAAGGTTGTTTGATGAGTTCTTGGACATTTTGGAAATCTTGGAATGTGTACTACAATCCATCTTTGAAATGCAAATTGAAATTCCAAGTGGAAGTATGTGAAAAATGGTTTTGAATTAGGTAAAAACCTTGCCTAAAATAGGTCAAATTTTCACTAAGTTAAGAATGGTTTAGTACCCTTGTTCCAAAAATTGTAACTTGAGATACAAGCTTCTTTTGGGAAAACTTTGTGTATAAAAGTTGTAGATTATGCAATAGGCTACAACTTTCATGTTTTGACTTTTGCTTGAATACAAATGAATCTTGGTGAGAAAGTGGGGCAAAGTTAGGAAAAAATTAGGGTTTTTCATGACTTAGAAAAATTCTAAGTTATGAAAAATCTTCATTTCAAACCCTAATTTGCAATTTTGGATTTCTTGATGAACAAGTCTCATGATTTGGCATGTTTTGATGAAAAATGAATCTTGACTCTTGATTTTGACCAAAAGGTCAAAGTTTGACTTTTCAGTATACAGTCAAAATTGATCAATTGACTGGGAAATTCAACTATCAATCTTGTGCATTTGGGATATTTTGAACTTGTTGAGCATGTCAAGACAATTCCATTGGGTCCTTGAGTCCATATGTGAACTTTGTTTGCCATTTGCTAGGTCAAACAGTCAAAAATTGCCTTTGTGCAGTCAAAACCCTAAAAATGACCATTTTGCCCTTTTGGTGATCTGATCAAATTTCTTGTGGAATTGTGATCCAAACTTGATCAAATGGTCCATGTGAGTTCATAATGTTGATGTGGGTCAATTTTCATGAGATTTGACTGTCAATTGGCCACAGTTGACTTTTTCCCTAATACAGCTGATTTCTAGGTCAACTGTCCAATTGACTGGGCAAAACTTGGAATCAAGGCTTGAAACTTGATGTGGATAAACTTGGGAGTCCAATATGAAGCATGAAAGTCATCTTAGGCAATTTAGGTCAAAACATCTTTGTGCAAACACAAACCCTAATTTGGGTCAACAGTGCAAGGAGAAGTCTTGAGCAGATGAAACCCTAACTGGATCTTGAGCTCCAAGGGCTTTGTGAGGAGAAAATATTGAGAGAAATGGGAGGGCAAATTTTGGGGTACAACAGTTGCCCCTGTTCAATCTTCTTGAATCCAAAGAGTTAGATTGGCAAGTTTGCCTTTCGTGACTCGAGGGTAAAAGGAGATTGGACACTAGAGTGCCCTTAAATTTGCACTCGTCAAAGAAGTGGATGCGGGAATGGGCTTAGAGATGCCATTTGGAGATGGGCTTAACGATGCCATCTGGAAGAGTGACAGAAACTTGTCGGGGATGGGCTTAAAGATGCCATCTGGAATGAGTATCAGAAAGGCGTCCATGTTTTGAACCACATCTGAATTGGGGGTCTGAATAAGCAATAGATTGACATCCGTTGTTGGGAAGCGTCCGTAAACTGTTTTCAAAGGTTGCATCTGAACAAGTTGATAGATTAACATCCGTTGTTGGGAAGAATCCATAAACTGTTTTCAGAAGTCTTGAGAAGAAACTGAACAAGCGATAGGTTAACATCCGTTACTTGGAGAACCCGTAAACTGTTTTTAGAAGTTGAGAAGAGTTTGAACAAGCGATAGATTAACATCCGTTGTTGGGAAGAATCCATAAACTGTTTTCAGAAGTCTTGAAGTTGAATAGGCAATAGAGCAACATCCGTTATTGGGAAGCGTCCGTAAACTGTTTTCAAAAGTTGCATCTGAACAAGCGATAGATTAACGTCCGTTGTTGGGAAGAATCCATAAACTGTTTTCAGAAGTCTTGAGAAGAGACTGAACAAGCGATAGGTTAACATCCGTTACTGGGAGAACCCGTGAACTGTTTTCAGAAATCTTGGAGTTGAATAAGCAATAGAGCAGCATCCGTTGTTGGGAAGCGTCCGTAAACTGTTTTCAAAAGTTGCATCTGAACAAGCGATAGATTAACGTCCGTTGTTGGGAAGAATCCATAAACTGTTTTCAGAAGTCTTGAGAAGAAACTGAACAAGCGATAGGTTAACATCCGTTACTGGGAGAACCTGTGAACTGTTTTCAGAAATCTTGAAGGTGGAGGAGGAACCGGTGTAGGGTTTCCCGATGATGCGTCCGTGTAAAACTGC
Organism: Vicia faba; assembly: GCA_948472305.1. Lineage (NCBI taxonomy): Eukaryota > Viridiplantae > Streptophyta > Magnoliopsida > Fabales > Fabaceae > Vicia > Vicia faba. The sequence continues at coordinate 526,365,110 of OX451736.1, forward strand.
ATCTGGATAAATCTGGAATAAGTATCAGAATGTTGCCATGTCTGGGTCACATCTGAATTATTCCTGGAACGAATCTCGGAAGATAATGATTTTAATCTGTCGACTGGTCATACCTGAAAAGGTAAAGAGTTAGTTGTGTGCAATGTCATGATGCATGATGCAACGTATGTTATATGATATGAATGTAAATGAATGCGCATGTAAGCTGATGAGCTATCTCGCTGAGGATAGATGAATCCGAGATGGCTGAAGATAAAAGCATCTTGACTGCTGCCGGGACGAATAATTCCTTGGCTGTTGCTGGGGAAGGGAATTCCTGATGATTTCTACTGGGGAGTTCCAATCTAATAGACTCATGCTGAGGAAGTAAGACTGAGAATCTTCAGTTTGGTGGGAAGTATCTCTGTGGGGAGAAGGTTCACTAGTCTAGCTCCGCTGGGGATTTATAGTTTGAAGTTTTAGCTCTGCCGGGGATACTGAAACTTAAACTCTGAGGGGAATTGAGTTCTGGAGGATTCTCTGGCTGAGGGTAACAAAGATAAACTCCTCCGGGGATTGTATTGATAAGTTACGTTGGGGAACTCTGATGAACTCCGCTGGGGATAGGAAGAAAATTACCGAGTGCGGTCTTCCATGGCAATAAGCTGAGGATAACCCAGTTATAAGCCCTTGTGAGGAATAACTTTGAATAAAACTCGGGAGAGATGTCTGTTCTCTGTAGGGGATAAGCTTCCAGAATCTACTGGGGATAAGCTTCAAAACTTGCTGGGGATACGGATTCCAACCCTCCTGGGGGTTTCCTTCGAAAGGGTATTAGGATATCCAAACTGCATCTTCAACCTATCAGTAATCCTCTTTCTTGATTTATAAGGGAATGATTATGTTCAAATGCATATGCCTATTTAACAAAACATTGGACGTTTCTCAAAATAAAACAATTAGTGCAAGAGAAAAAGAAAAAGGAAATGACACAAATTTCTGGGAAGAGTATTTGTATTAACTTTCTCTGAGTATATTTGTACAAAGGAGACAATCATCCTAGTAAGAGGATTTTGTCGTAAATATTGAAAGATTTATACAAAATAAAGATGGTTATGTGAAATAATTCCATGGGATTCCATTCTGCTATAGCCTTCACAACTCTGAATATCTGTCCATCCAATGCTTCGTTTGCCGATGACTGGATTGTTCAGAAGCCTGGAACTGGTTGATGAAGAGATTGTCTTTGAAGTGATCCGACGAGACATAGTCATACGCTTTAATTCCCTAACTTTTTCCTGAATCGCCCTTTCGGGTTTTCGATCCACCGGGAAACCCCTTTTTGCCCAAGCTGCCCTTTCGGGTTTTCAACTTGCCGGGTGTACAGATTTTTTTTGTTTTTATCCCTAATTTTTTCCTGAACCGCCCTTTCGGGTTTTTGGTTCACCGGGATGCCCATTTTTGCCCAAGCCGCCCTTTCGGGTTTTCGACTTGTCGGGTTATTTTATGCGTAGTATCTTTTGACTATGTCTGCGTTCGCAGGGTGCGGCAAATCGTCGCCGTCCATGGTGGTCAGAATCATTGCACCACCAGAAAATATGCTCTTGATCACAAATGGTCCTTCATATGTAGGAGTCCATTTGCCCCTGGGATCACTTTGCGGCAAGATAATCCGCTTGATTACAAGATCTCCGACTTGATACACTTGACGTCTGACTTTCTTATTGAAGGCCTTGATCATCCGTTTTTGATACGTCTGACCATGGCATATAGCAGCGAGTCGCTTCTCGTCGATCAGATTGAGTTGATCAAGTCGGGTCTGCATCCATTCATCTTCATTCAAACCTGTGTCCTTCATAATCCTTAGAGAAGGAATCTGAACTTCCATAGGTAGGACAACTTCCATGCCATATACCAAAGAAAATGGTGTTGCCCCGGTTGAAGTACGTGCCGTCGTACGGTATCCATGCAGAGCAAACGGTAACATCTCATGCCAGTCTTTGTAAGTGACTGTCATTTTCTGAATGATCTTCTTAATGTTTTTGTTCGCAGCTTCAACAGCACCGTTCATCTTTGGCCGATAGGGAGATGAATTGTGATGATAAATCTTGAACTGTTCGCACAAAGCGGTGATCATCGTGTTATTCAGATTTGTACCGTTGTCTGTGATGATCCTGTCTGGAACACCATACCGGCATATGAGATTTTGCTTGATAAATCGGACAACCACATTTTTAGTAACAGAGGCGAAGGAAGCCGCTTCGACCCATTTGGTGAAATAGTCAATGGCAACCAGGATGAAGCGATGTCCGTTGGAAGCCGTGGGCTTGATCTCTCCAATCATGTCAATGCCCCACATTGCAAATGGCCAAGGAGCAGTCAGAACGTTGAGAGGAATCGGAGGGATATGAACTTTGTCTGCGTAGACTTGACATTTGTGGCAAGTACGGGAATGTTGATGGCAGTCAGCTTCCATGGTAGACCAGTAATAGCCTGCCCTTAGGATCTTCTTAGCCATTGTATGCCCGCTCAAGTGAGTGCCAAATGTGCCGCTGTGTATCTCAGCCATAATCAACTCTGCTTCAGCTTTGTCTACGCATCGGAGTAATACACAATCATGGCTTCGTTTGTAAAGGATGCCGTTGCTCAGGAAGAACTTAGCAGCGAATTTCCTTAAGAACTTCTTGTCATTTACGGAAGCTCCTTCGGGATAATCTCTAGTCTCGAGATACCTTTTGATTTCATGGAACCAGGGTTGTTCCACTACTTCTTCGGTATTAATCTCGTGACAATGCGCAGGTTCATCCATTCGCTCGATGGTGATTTGGGGAGCCTCGTTATCCCAGTTGAGTTTAAACATGGAGGACATTGTAGCTAGAGCATCCGCTAGCTGATTCTCTTCTCGCGGGAAATGCTCAAAGGTAATTTGCTCGAAATGAGGCAACAATGTCAGGACATGTTCTTTGTATAGGATAAGATTAGGATGCTTGGTATCCCACTCTCCTTTGATTTGACTGATAACCAAAGCCGAATCCCCAAATACGATCAAAGATTTGATCCCCAAGTCTATAGCAGCCTTGAGACCAAATATGCAAGCTTCATACTCAGCCATGTTGTTTGTGCAGCTGAAGCAAAGTCGGGCCGTGAAAGGTGTGTGACAACCTTCCGGAGAAATGAGTACCGCACCGATACCGTTACCAAGTGCATTTGAAGCACCATTAAAATACAGGGTCCATCGGGATCCCTTTTCGGGTCCGTCATACGGTCCGTTACTTTCAGTGTTGTCCAAATTCATGATGTCCTCGTCTGGGAAGTCAAATCTCATGGGTTGATAATCTTCGATAGCTTGATGAGCCAGATGGTCAGCTAGTACACTCCCTTTTATAGCTTTTTGAGTGGTGTACTGGATGTCATACTCAGTTAGGATCATTTTCCATCTAGCTATCCTTCCAGATAAGGCGGGCTTTTCGAAGATATACTTGATAGGATCCATTTTGGAAATCAACAGAGTAGTATGAGTCAACATATACTGTCTTAGTCGGCGAGCAACCCATACCAAAGCGCAGCAAGTTTTCTCGAGCAGTGAGTAGCGAGTCTCACAGTCGGTAAACTTTTTGCTAAGGTAATAAATAGCATGCTCTTTTCGACCAGACTCGTCATGCTGGCCCAAAACACACCCCATTGAGTTATCCAAGACGGTCAGATACATGATCAATGGTCTTCCTTCGACGGGTGGCATCAGAATAGGAGGTTCTAGCAAATACTCCTTGATCTTATCGAAAGCAGCTTGGCAATCGTCGTTCCATTCAACTACCTGATCTTTCTTCAAGAGTTTGAAAATTGGCTCACAGGTAGAAGTCAGATGAGAGATGAATCTGGCAATATAGTTCAAGCGCCCCAAGAACCCTCTAACCTCCTTTTCAGTACGGGGAGCAAGCATCTCTTGTATTGCTTTCACTTTTGCTGGATCGACTTCAATGCCTTTGTTGCTTACAATGAATCCTAGAAGTTTACCAGACCTAACTCCAAAAGTGCACTTACTTAGATTCAGCCTGAGTTTGTATTCTTTCAACCTGGCAAACAGCTTTTCTAGATGTTCCAAGTGCTCCTCCTCTGTTTGTGATCGAGCTATCATATCATCTACGTAAACTTCAATCTCATGATGTATCATATCATGAAACAAAGCTACCATGGCGCGTTGATAAGTTGCCCCGGTGTTCTTCAGCCCGAACGACATCACCTTGTAACAGAAAGTGCCCCATTGTGTGACAAAAGTTGTTTTCTCCATGTCCTAGGGGGCCATTTTGATTTGATTGTAGCCCGAGAATCCATCCAGGAAGGAAAACACTTTGTGCTGAGCTGTGTTGTCGATCAAAATGTCAATGTGTGGAAGTGGAAAATCATCTTTGGGGCTGGCTCTATTCAGATCCCGGTAGTCCACACACATCCTGACTTTGCCATCTTTCTTAGGTACTGGCACGATGTTAGCGACCCATTGAGGATAGGACGTAACAGCCAGAAAGCCAGCGTCGAATTGCTTCATTACTTCTGCTTTGATCTTTTCAGACATATCAGGCCTCATTCGGCGGACTTTTTGCTTGATCGGTGGACAATCCTCTCTTGTGGGGAGACGGTGAACCACGATGTCTGTATCTAAACCCGGCATGTCTTCATAAGACCAAGCGAAGATTTCAACATACTCATTCAACAACTGTATCAGGCGTTCCTTGACACTTGGTTCCAAATTGGCACCCACTTGCACCTCTTTCCGGTCTTCCTCGGTCCCTAAGTTGACAGTTTCCAATGACTCTTCGTGTGGTAAGATGGCCCTTTCCTCTTGCTGTAGAAGTCTGGCTAGTTCCCCTGGTACTTCACAACCTTCGTCATCTTCATACTCGGCTTGATTGACCAGATCTTCAGAGTCATTGAAGGATATAGCAGAATCGTCACCCATGGAATCCAGAGTGGATGGGTACCTGCATTTGTGAGTGTGGGTGTGTGTAAGGGATAGCCATCCTTAAACAAAAAATGCAAAAGGAAAGAAAATGAACACAAGTAGTTTATCAAATGAAAAACGTCCAATGAATCATTAAACATGGCATATGGATATGAAAAATAATCAAAACCCTTACAAATGGACCTACATGCCTCGGGCAAGGCATGAGGTGAAAAGATAGTGTACGGATTGTTCAAAAATAAATATTACAGACCAAATAGGAAATGTTTGACAGATAAATTACTGATGAATAAAAGTGATGGGGACAAAGTCTTTTGCCTCCCAGTTGCACAATCCTCCGTTGACAGTTGGGTAAATCCACTCTTCGATGTTGCTCTCTTTGTCTTCATCCTCCAAGGCGTTGATTCCGTAGGGAGAAATTTTGACTGGCGCTCTTTCAATCTTCGAACGGCGCATAGCTTTCTGGCCTGCGGTAGTGAACCCTAATCCAAATTTGTCGGTCTTATGTGGAATATCAGGCAACTGCCCCCATGCTGAATTCTTCCCTTCCTTTATTGTGGCCTTTGCGTCCTCCAGAGATGCCATCCTGGCCATATGCCTCGGTGTCTCAACTGCCAGCTTTGCTACTGTTACTTTAGGAAGGACTTCTTCGAAATGCTGAAAAGGCGTCTCAATGAACTCCCCTTCTACCTCCACATACCGGAAAGAGTTCAAGTGGCTAATCATGTACTCCTCTTCGCCATGGACAGTTATATTCTTTCCCTTGACAGGATACTTCAACATCTGATGTAAAGAGGAGGTGACTGCCCCAGCATGGTGTATCCAGGGCCTACCCAACAAGCAAGAGTATGACGGACGAATGTCCATCACATAGAAAGTAGATTTAAACACCTCAGTGCCTATCTTGATGGGAATTTCAACCTCCCCATGGACCATTCTCTTTGAACCATCGAAAGCTCTGACAACAATATCACTCGGCTTCAACTCCAACCCTTCACAATCTAGTCGGTCCAAGGCCTTCTTAGGCAGTACATTCAGCGACGAACCAGTGTCGACCAAGACATGTGCGAGGGTAGTTCCTCAGCACTCGACTGAAATGTGCAAAGCATCATTGTGGTTTCTACCTTTAGGAGTTAGGTCGGCATCAGAGAAACCTAATCCATTGTCCGCAGTAAGGCTGGCCACGCAATTTTGAAATTGATCCGCAGAGGTTTCCTGGGGCACATGGGCTGCCTTCAGAAATTTTATCAGAGCTTTAGCGTGCGCTTCCGAGCAAAGTAGTAGTGCCAGCATGGAGATCTTTGAGGGGGTTTGCCCCAGTTGTTCTACCACATTGTAATCACTCCTCTTGATTATCTTCAAGATCTCGTCCATTTCCTTCTTGGAGGTTTCCGGGATGACCAAGGGTTGAGCCCTCGTCCTGACGAGCTCATCTTGGATTCCCTTACCTTTATCAGCAGTGGTAGGAGAGACAGTACTAGGAACAACAACATCTTCAATCATAGGGGTTCTAGCAGAGTGTTTTATTGGTGCAGGGATGACCTTGTCAGTAGATGAGGGTCCAAAGATTGCTCTTGGAGGGGCAATCTCTGGAGAAAATATTCTCCCGCTCCGGGTGATTTTTCTCGTGCCTGCAATAATTTCAATGATGGCTTCTTCATCATCCGAACTTTCTTCAGTTATTTCGATTTGTTTAATACCATGGTAGTAGACGTCACCGCCATAGTTCCATGGTATTGACTTCTCAGAAACATAGGGGACAGGCCCTGGCATTTTTATCTTCAAAGGAATAGATTTTGTAGCTGGTGTAATCTTAACAGGCTTTTTGACGGCCTTGGAAAGATTGGCGTGAATGGTTATGATTGAGACATCTTCAGTATGGGTTGGAACAGCATAAACTTTTTCAAAAAAAATTTGTCGACTATCCATTAGGCCTTGGATGCCTTTCTTCAGTAACGGACAATCAAATGGCAGAGAGTAACAACAATAGCAGTCTTCTTTACATCCCGGGAAGATCCCGACCCTTAACAGATTCAACTTGATGGTTAACAATGGAGTTATCAGATCATTAACATCAGCAACATACAAATCTTCTTCAATGGCATTGACATTTTGGCCGTGCTTCGGCATGGGAGAAGATATCACATTAGGCTTCTCCGGAGCGTCGAACTCCACCTCCTTCACCTCTATCAGGTCTTGGATTTTATGCTTGAGTGCCCAACAATCATTGGTGTCGTGCCCGACACTGTCAGAATGGTAGGCGTATTTAGCATTAGGATGATAATGCAGAGAGGACGTATTCACATTCTTTGGTGCCTCTTTGATAGTGGCGAGATTCAACTTCAACAGATGGGGAAGCACTTGCGCTAGAGTCATATTAATGCGGGTGAACTGCCGTTGTGGCCTTTCCACCCGTTGCTGATTTGGTCTGGACTGGTTATAGCGAGGCTGCTCACTTGAAGGGTTTTGAATCATTACGGCCCCCACGGTCGGCCGACGCTCAGTCTTCCCTGCTCTTCTTTGGGAGTATACAACAGCCGTTTCCTTCTTAAAAGGCTTCTTCTCAACACTTACAGCAACACCTTTCTGAATCTTTCCTGACTTGATGCCAGCTTCTATTCTTTCGCCTGTTAAGATCAAATCGGTAAACCCCGCGGAAGAGTTACCAATTAGATGATTGAAAAATGGCCCAGATAGGGTCCCTAGAAACATATCAACAAGTTCACGGTCGGTTAAAGGAGGCTGCACCCTGCCAGCCAAATCCCTCCATTTTTGTGCATATTCTTTGAATCCCTCGCCTGTTCCCAGTGACATACCCTGAAGTTGGGTACGCGTAGGAGCAAGGTCAGAATTGTACTGATATTGTTTGTAAAAAGCGGTGGCCAAGTCTTCCCAATTTCGGATGCTGGTTCCCTCTAGCTGATAGAACCACTCTAATTGGGCCCCAAAAAGGCTGTCTTGAAAGAAATGAATCCAAAGGTTTTTATCTGCCGTATAGGGTTGGATCTTTCACACGTAGGATCTGAGATGCATTTTTGGACAGGACAACCCATCATACCTCACAAAAACTAGCACTTTGAATTTTGGGGGAATCACAATCCCGGCAACCAAACCTAAGTCTTCAAAATCGAAACCCGGTACTCTTTGTAGCTCCATGGCGGCCAACCTGTCTTCTAAACCTTTGTATTTATCATCAGCTGGAGGGTATTGCTGATCAGAGTAGTCTTCATCCTCTTCGACCTCTTCTTCTTCCACATCGGACTCGGAAGGTACCACAACCCCACCTCCTTTACTGGTTCCTTCATCAGAAGTAGGAGGAAATTCAAGCACTCTCCTGGCCTCTCCGTCAAATCTTCTCCCTAAAGTAGCCACCCCGAGTCTCTTTTTCTTCTTTTTCACTGGGTCCTTATTCCCCAGCAAGGTCTTGAGATCCTCCTGACCCTTAGCCAAGGTCGTCAGGAGTTGCTGGAACTGTGCATTTTGAGCTTGTAGGTCTTTGACTGTTTGCTCGAGATCCATCCTACTGAAATAAACAGCAAACAGATAAGGAAACCTGGAGTGAGACCTGCTTATGCACATGATGAATGATATGCTTATGTATGCAATGCATTCAAGGATTTAGAACATTCAAAATTGTTGCAGACAAAGAAGAACGCACGTCATATTAATAAGAAGAAATTTGTTAGTACATAAATGCCCTATGGGCCAAATATTACAAAAACAACCTTTCAAGGTAAAAAGACATTGCGCATCCTCTTTGGTGCGATGTAGGTGTTGAGGGCCTCTTGCTCATGGAGTCGGCGGGTAAGCTCTAGAACCTTCTTCTCACTAGCGTAGAAGCTGGCTTCAAAAGTGTTCTGTTCCTCCTTGAGTTGAATCTAGCTCTTCTGTATTTCCTCCCACGATGTAGGCATGTCAGGATGTAGGATGGTGTAGGGAACCTCTCCTTCCTTGACGGGCTCTTTAATCACAGGGAGAACATGAGGATAAGGCATCATTAGACTCTGGGCTCGGGCTCGTACCCATTTGAGATAAGGCTCAAGAGGGATGGAGTTCTTGTGTCCCAGTGTCTTGCTATCAACCTTGTTGGGCCTTCCCCAAGCTCTGATGAATCTTTGGCGAAGTCCTTGCGCATCGTTGTCGAAGTCAAAAACTAGGTCAGGAATCAACATATCATGAGGGCCATCCCTCCGTGCATATCCAAATTGCCTCAAAGCTAGGCAAGGGTTGTAGGTGATACCTCCTCTGATTCCAAGTAAAGGAACATTAGGAAACTCTCCGCAACGATCGACGATGATGACATTTTCTCTGGACCGAGAACACCAATGTACATCAGAGTGAGTAAGAGTCATCAACCGTTGGGACCACCTTGAGCCTTGGTCATTCTTCAAGACAGATTGTGGAAGGTGCGAAATAAACCACCTTGCAAGGAGAGGAGTACAGCACATGAGAACACCCCTCTTTCTCATTGTTCGTGTGTAAAATGAGTGAAGGATGTCCCCAAGCAATGTTGGTATTGGATTTCTGGACAAGAAGATTTTGACGGCATTGACATCTACCAATTGGTCAGAATTTGGGAACAAGACCAACCCATAGATAAGGAGTGCCACAATTTCTTCAAAGGCTTGTAGGTCCAATGAATTCCAACATTCTTGTGCCTTCTCAAACAAGAATTTTGCTAAGAATCCTTTGACGCCGCTTCTGGTTTCCCAATGCCCCTTGATGTCGGATGGTTGTAGATGTAATGCTCGAGCAACATCTTCCGGCTTTGGTTCCTTTTCCGTACCGTTGAAGGGTAGTTGGTTAAGGATAGGGATTCTTAGGAGTTGAGAAAACTCCTCCAAAGTGGGCACCAACTGGTAATCAGGGAAAGTGAAACAGTGGTGAAGAGGGTCAAAGAACTGGAATAGCACTTTCATCATGTCTTCTTCAATGTTGGTGTTGACTAAGCTGAGAAGTCTACCATGTCTTTCACTGAAGGATGAGCTTTCCGGAATTCTTGAGGTGAGCTCCTTGAGTTGAGGAGAGATTCTCACAAGGTTGACTTGAATGGTTTTTCTGCGAGGAATTTCCATGACCTACAAAACAAGAACAAAGATGAAGATCCAAACCCTTGAAATGGTTAGTGAATGCATATGATGCTTTATGATGTTTATGATGTATGCACAAACATATGTACAAGCAAATCACACCAAACCCTAGTTTCAGGCTTGCATGGGTTTCATAGGTAAGTACCCTCTTGAGTGTAGTTGGCTTAAAAACCTGTCCTATAAATAGTAACCGGGTTCTAAGGAGCTCAATATCACTGGATTATTTTCATTGTTCATTGTTTTGGTTTAGCCACTTAACTAGCGACCAAAATATTCCAAGAAAACAACCCTCAATGAGTGTAGTATCGAGTATCTACCAACTTCGGACTGCACCAAAGCCGGTCATCTCACTACCCCTAATAAAAGGCCAAGATGGTCAAGTAAGGTTCTAGGTCATTAGTGCTTAGTGACATCACTCAGCGGCCCCGTACTCTCCTTGATTGAACTCAAGGGTTACCGATACTCACAAATATGTCGCACTAATATAGCTATTGCTTCGACCGTGTCGGTATACCCCGCACAGTTTCCACAACGTATTGCTATCTATGAATGTTTCCCAAAATCCGGGTGTAGGATTGCAAACCCAAACAAAAGAGTCAAGATGTAAAGCAATCAAATCAAACAATTAGTCATGCAAGAAGGTGATCTAAACCCTAAGGTTACTACACTTTTTAAAATATCCCCAGCAGAGTCGCCAGTTCTGTGATACGGTGGGAGAACTGACTATGGTTTTGCGTTTGTTTCCGCAAATGTTTCGGTTGAGCAAGAGTCGCCACCGACTTTTTTATTTTATCCTAAGAAAAGGTTTAAAAAGCACAGCAAAAAACCTTTGAGATATTTTTCTTGGGTTCGGGGAGTAGATTATAGAAAGGGAAGGTATTAGCACCCTTTCTATCCATGGTTATCCATGGGCTCTTAGGTACTTGCATAGATCAACTTGCCTTGGTTTTCAATTGTTTGCAATGGTGCTTTGTGTGTGGCTTTGAAAAGGTTTTGAAAAAGATGCCTTGTCTAGGCTACCCTTGTAACAATTCTTTACTCGAATGTTTTACAAAAGGTGTTTGTCTTTTTGAAAAGATGTTTCAAGGTTTTTTGAAAGTTTGTTTTGAAAGTGTTTGTGAAGTGTAGTTTGAAAAATAGGCAAGTGTTTTTGTTTTGCAAGTTGACAAGTACTTAAGAGCTATCTACCCTAAAGTTCTCAAAGATTTTTGTTATGTTTTAACCCTTTTAACAATTTTGTTCCACCATTGCATTTGGTGGACAATCTTGTGTTAGGATGTGAAAGGGACGGGCGCGGGTCATCGTTTAGACCATAATTGCAATGGTGCCAAGTATCTTTGGGCAATTTTTCCTTGAAAGGGACTTGATCATTTTAGGAAACTTTTCGAAAGCGTCATCGAGGGACTATGATCATTTGATTGTTTTGTTTTGCCCAAAGAGACCTAACATGCAATATGGCCCATTTATTGAAGGCAACAAGTGGAATACCCTAGGGGTGCAAGTGTGATATGTGTTGTCCATTTTCATGCTTGATTATCTTGAAATTAGGTCAAACTATTTTTGTTCTTTTTATTTGCATACAAACCCTAATTCTAACATGGTATATTTAGAAAGCATTAAAGTGCGAAAAATAAAGTTCTAAACTATTACAACACAATATGGGAAGGGGGGTACAAATTTTCAAATGGGGGGATATTTGACAAGAAATTTAAATCTAACTATTACATCAATTTGGAATATTTACAAGGTAATCAATTGCACAAATTAAATGGAAATAAAATAAATATGCAAGATGCAAAAGGGTTTTTATATGTATGAAAAAGGTATTTTTTATATGTCAAATAATCAAAATAAAAAAAGTATTATTTTTTGGAGTTGTTGTGTTTTAAGGGCAAAACCCTAATTTATTAAGTAAATATATTAATTATTTAATATGTACAAGTATTTATCAATTATTTACAAAATAAAATAAAAATGAAGTAATGTTTGTCAAAATGTATTTTTACTATCAAATGTTAATAATAAAAAATAAAATGTATATATTTTTGTATTATTTACTAAATATTCTAATATATATATATATATATATATATATATATATATATATATATATATATATATATATATATATATATATATATATATATATATATATATATATATATATATATATATATATATATATATATATATATATATGTATTAATTTCTAAATATGTATTATATATACAAAAATAATAATATTTAATATTTATAAAAAAAGGTATATTTTATACAAAATATTTTAAGAAGATAAAACAAAATAAAAATGAAAATAAAATGTGTCTACATTATTTTTTAGTATTTTAAGTAAAAAGTGTTTATTTATTTATTTATGTACAAATGTCAATATAAACAAATAAATGCCTAAAAATTCAAAAATGGTTTAAAAAATTATTTTTATATTTTTAATATCATGAGGAAAAATAAATAAGTCAGGAATAAAAAACAAAAATAAAAAAATCATAAAAAATAAGTCAAATGGGCCTAGGGGGTGTCAAAGTAACAAAAGGGTGTAAAAAGAAATGACAACACAAGCCCAACCCACCAAGTCTTTCTTCAACCTCCAGCCAGAAATTATTCAAAAAACGCGCGTTCTGATCCCTGATTCAAACATCCTGATTCCTGGCTTTTTAATGAAAACTCATAACATCAAAAATGTTCAGCATTAAACAACGAATCCATACATACCTAAAACTTGATCTAACTCTAAAAAATGAGAGAGAATTTCATCATTCCCAAATCTTAACCTAACTTTTTATCCATATTCAGACCTTAAATTCTCACAGCATATGCAAAATAAATGAAAAGTAAAGGTATGTACAGTTTCAGGGGCATGAGTAGAACACTTCTTATTCACAAACTTAGAGCTAATGATGCCTACATTGAGAGATAGAAGTTCAAAAATATACCTGTTCAGTTGAAGTTGTATATGATGATGGAGGTACTTTCAGAGCAAGGTGATGATTGGTACAACTTCCTTGATGTCCAGGTATGCTATTCCAAGCTTTACTTTGTCTTGAAACCTTCTGAATCGAGCTATGGAATCTCAGCTGCAAAACAAGAAAATGAAAACGGTGAAGTAGCCTGGGAGTGTTACAGGTCGTGTTTGATGTTTGGATCAGCTTCAAGGGATGTTGTAGGATGTGTTTGATGTGGTTTTAGCAAGAATGCATGAGAGGGATGAGAGTTGACACTCAAACTGCAGTAGGTGCTCTGTTTGGGCAGTTTGAGGGTGGTTCTGTGCTCTAGAGGGCAATGGAGGTGTTGGACTTGTGTTCTAGCTCAGAATGGATGTCTTGAATGTGTTTGATAACTTTTCTTAAGGCCTGGTATGCTGATATGAAAGTTGTGTTGTGTTATGCCACATTTCTTCACACTTAAGCAAGAGATGGCCACTTGAGTTTCTAGGCTCTTAGAGGCCCCCAATCTATGCTGCATATATTAGTCTTGGTCAGTGTGTTATGCTCCTTGAGTTGTGCTTCAGAGATATGCTTTGGTACTTCTTGGATTTTCTTTTGACATAAAGCCATACCTTTTCAAAAATGGATAATTTGCTTTATCTAAAAATGGCTTAATCTTGCAAATAATGTTTGGACACACAAAATAAGGCTTTGGCACAATGAGTATGCATTAAATTATTGAGTGCAAATGGGATTAGAGGCCTGTAATGTAGCATAAACTAAGCTGACTTGAAAATGGCAATGTGTATGAACATGTCTTGGTCAAGAACAAAAGTGACTTTTGCCCAACTTGCCAAATTCGATTCTCCCTAACCATGAGGTTGTTTGATGAGTTATTGGACATTTTGGAAAGCTTGGAATGTGTAATACAATCCATCTTTGAAATTCAAATTGAAATTCCAAGTGGAAGTATGTGAAAAATGGTCTTGAAGTTAGGTAAAAACCTTGCCTAAAATAGGTCAAATTTTCACTAAGTTAAGAATGGTTTAGTACCCTTGTTCCAAAAATTGTAACTTGAGATACAAGCTTCTTTTGGGAAAACTTTATGAATCAAAGTTGTAGATTATGCAATAGGCTACAACTTTCATGTTTTGACTTTTGCTTGAATCCAAATGAATTTTGGTGAGAAAGTGGGGCAAAGTTAGGAAAAAATTAGGGTTTTTCATAACTTAGAAAAATTCTAAGTTATGAAAAATCTTCATTTCAAACCCTAATTTGCAATTTTGGATTTCTTGATGAACAAGTCTCATGATTTGGAATGTTTTGATGAAAAATGAATCTTGACTCTTGATTTTGACCAAAAGGTCAAAGTTTGACTTTTCAGTATACAGTCAAAATTGATCAATTGACTGGGAAATTCAACTATCAATCTTGTGCATTTGGGATCTTTTGAACTTGTTGAGCATGTCAAGACAATTCCATGGGGTCCTTGAGTCCATATGTGAGCTTGGTTTGCCATTGGCTAGGTCAAACAGTCAAAAATTGCCTTTGTGCAGTCAAAACCCTAAAAATGACCATTTTGCCCTTTTGGTGATCTGATCAAATTTCTTGTGGAATTGTGATCCAAACTTGATCAAATGGTCCATATGAGTTAATAATGTTGATGTGGGTCAATTTTCATGAGATTTGACTGTCAATTGGCCACAGTTGACTTTTTCCCCAATACAGCTGATTTCTAGGTCAACTGTCCAATTGACTGGGCAAAACTTGGAATCAAGGCTTGAAACTTGACGTGGATAAACTTGGGAGTCCAATATGAAGCATGAAAGTAATCTTAGGCAATTTAGGTCAAAACATCTTTGTGCAAACACAAACCCTAATTTGGGTCAACAGTGCAAGGAGAAGTCTTGAGCAGATGAAACCCTAACTGGATCTTGAGCTCCAAGGGCTTTGTGAGGAGAAAATATTGAGAGAAATGGGAGGGCAAATTTTGGGGTACAACAGTATCTTTTTTTGTTGTTTTTGAATTAAGAAAGAAACTATCCTAAATTAATTACTAAATTAATGAATTAATTAATTAAATGAAAAAAGTTATTTTTGGGTTTTTGGTATTTAAAGAAAGAAAATAAAATTAATCAATGTTAGTAAAACCATAATTAAGTCTAATTAGTTTTAATTATTTTCAAAAATATATTAAAGTTATTTCTAATTAATAGCCTAAATTAATTAATAGATTTGTTAAAAAAATAAAATACTAAAATTTACTTTGATAAAGAAAATATTTTTTGTGGTTTTAATTTTATAAAGGAAAAAATTTGATTGGTTAGTTAATTAAATAAAATATAATAAAACAATTAAATAAAACAAAGAAAGTAAATATATAAGAGAAAAGAGGTATGGGCCTGTTCTTTGGAGGTCAGAATAGCAATCCTAAGGCCCATTTGCATTGGCCCTGTTTGACTTTTGAGATTCAGTGGGTGCACGCTAACTTGGACCATGGTGGACCATCAACTTGGATCACCAGATCTGGCCCTTGGCCGTCTGGTTGTTGGACGTGCGGAGGCGTATGGTATGCTACAAGCCTGGATCTGTACCTGATTACATGAAAAACAAGGAGAAAATGCAAAGCGCTGGAGGCAGGGATCGAACCCCTGAACTCCAGCCACTAACGCTTTAGAAGGGAACACGCTGACCACTAGGACATGCTGATTCAATTGTTATAAGAATACAAACGGTGTATATTATATAAAAACAAAATCATGTGCCAGCAAATAAAAAAAAAGCGCACTAATTTTGAATGGACCTATGGCCAGGGGACACCTCATCGTCCCTGTCCTGAAACCTGCAAATGATTTACCTGCGGATTTGAATCCGCAACTAAAAGCATAGGTCCATCCTAGAATCCGTCTCAGGCTATATAAATTCGTTCCAAGGCCATGGTTGCATTTATCT
The DNA here is from genome assembly GCA_948472305.1 of Vicia faba. NCBI lineage: Eukaryota > Viridiplantae > Streptophyta > Magnoliopsida > Fabales > Fabaceae > Vicia > Vicia faba. The sequence continues at coordinate 526,381,030 of OX451736.1, forward strand.
TCCTCTCCCGGTCACGTCCATAGCCATCACTAAGGCTAATTTTATCTGTAACAAAAAACTCTAAACCAAGAAGCAAAACCCTAACAATGGTGTTTTGCGCCACAGAGCATATAAATGAAATCAAATAATGCAAAATACTTGGAAATGATCTGGTGATTACAAATATGTCATTAATTCATTGTAACAATGCATAATTTTTGAAATACGAAACCATGTACAGACGGAGATCTCGGAAAAATGATCTAAGACATTAGGGTTACCGCTAAGGCCTCCTACCATTGCTTTAGTGACCGCATGTCCCTTAATTAAATTAACCCTTAAAACTCCAACGACGATGCTACCTACTCATCAATAGTGGGATAGCATTGTCTAAAGGACATTAACAGAGATTGATTCCTTTTTCGAGTAGGTAGATGGTTCTTAAGTACTTGCTCTTTCAAAACGAAACAAATTTTCACACTTACACTCCTTTTCAAACAAAAACTTCTTTCAAACCCACAAACACAAAGAAAAGCAATTTTGAAAAAACTTTGAGCAAGTACCTAAGAGCCCGTGGATAACCACAGATAGAAAGGGTGCTAACACCTTCCCTTTCTATAATCTACCCCCCGGACCCGAGAAACATCTCGAAAAAGGAATTTTTCTATTCTTTTTTCCTTTCCTTGTTGGATAAAACAAAAGACGGTGGCGACTCTTTCTTACCGCGAGATTTTGCGAAAACAAACGCAAAACGCGAACCAACATTCCAAAAAACAGTCAGTTCTCTCCCACTGTATCACAGAACTGGCGACTCTGCTGGGGACATATTGATAAGTGAGGTGTACCTTAGGATTAGATCATTGTGTTTTCAATTGTTTGCTTTGTATGCTTTATATTTGTGGGCTTGTATTGGAGTTTCTATAGATCCTAACCCGGATCTGGGGGATACCCTTTAGGTAAGTAGCAATAAACTGTGAGGGAACTGTACGGCGTAGACCGATACGGTTGAAGCAGTAGCTACGTTGGTGTGGCACTTTATTGTGTACCGATATCCCTTTTGTTGGAACGAGGAGAATATGGGTCTTCTAAGGGGTCATTAAGCACCAACTGAACTTAGAACCTCTAAATTAACCAACTTGGCCATAGAACAGTAGCAGTATGCTACACTCATTGAGACTAAACTCTCGTGATGATTCTGGCTGCAAGAAAAGGTTGCTAAACTTGAATTATGACCGATCGAGGGTAGTCAGTGATATTGAGATCCTCTAGAACCCGATTACTATTTTTAGGACAATTTTAAACCAACTGAACTGAAAGAGGGTAGTACCTAAGCTCCTTGCCAGCCTGAAATCTAAGGGCTCTCTGTGTGACTTGTGTGCCTTTACCATGTTTGCTATTTGTGGATACTTGTGATGTGCTTTCCATCATGACATCATGACATCATAACATTGCATTCATCTTGCATTAGACTAACCTATTTCAAAGACAGGAGGGATTCATCTTTGTTCTGTTTTGTAGGTCATAATACCCATGCGTAGGAATACCATCCGGATTAACTTTGTCCAGGTTCCCAGTATGCTTAAAGAATTGGTTGCAAAGATGCCTGATATTACCTCCTTCATCAAAAGACATGGGTATCTTCTCAGTTTGGCTACCTCCAAATTGGACGAGCAGATGATGAGTGTTTTGGTCCAATTCTATGATCCGCTGTACCATTGCTTTACTTTTCAGGACTACCAGATGTTCCCCACCTTAGAAGAGTTCTCTGACCTACTTGGTATCTCTATCCAGGAGCAGACCCTGTTTACTGGTTGGGAGAAAGTCCTTAAGCTAGAAGAGATTGCTTCAGCCCTTCATATGACAAAGGATGATGTAATGGCTAATTGGGAGACTAGAAGTGGAGCAAAGGGCTTTCTGACTAAGTTCTTGGTTGGTAAGGCTAATTATTTCTGGGATAGCGTAGACTTCAAGGCATTCGAAGATATTCTGGCTCTTCTGATATATGGCTTGGTATTGTTTCCGAACTCTGACTCCTTTGTTGATGTGAGTGCGGTGAAAATCTTCATCTCTCGTAATCCTGTTCTGACGCTCTTGGGTGACATTCTTCATCAGCTTTATGCCCGTACTGCCCGAAAGCGGGGAACCTTGATGTGCTGTGCTCCATTATTGGCGAGGTGGTTTATTTCGCACCTCCCCAAATCAGTGCTGAAGAACAAAGAAGGCATGGGCTGGGCTTATAGAGTTATGTCTCTCTCTCACAATGACATCATCTGGACTATCAAGGGTATGAACGAGGTGGCTATCATTGATCGATGTGGGGATTACCCCAATGTTCCACTGATAGGAACCCATGGAGGAATTTCTTACAATCCATGCTTGACCTTACGTCAGTTTGGGCGAGCCAGAAGAGAAGGACCTCGTGAGCTGTTAATGCCTAGTATCATATTTAATTTTCAAGGGGACAACGACGAGTAACACTGCAGATTCATAAGGGCTTGGGATAGAGTTCACAAATCTGATCCACATGAGCTGGGTCCCAAGACTTCACTTCTGATGGAGCCATATCTCAGATGGGTCCATATCCGTGCCCAAAAGTTGGGTATGCCGTATGAATCCATCATGCCCATCATTGTTGAAGTTGCTAATGAAGAAGGGGTTCTTCCAACCATCCTCCATCCTCACATGCCCACTAACATTGGGGCACTAAAAAGGTCTTGGATGCAGCTGAGAGAAGAGTGGGATACTTACCGAGAAAAGTTCAACGAGCAAGAACAGAAGATCCAGAAGTTGACTAGGCAGCTGGAGAACGAGCGGATTCTCAATGACTATGTCTGCACCGACAAGAAGCGACCATGGGAGCACTGATCGTCCTTTGATTATTTCCTTTCCAATCTTTATTTACTTTTCAGTATTTCCTTTCTTGTAACGCCTTAAGGGTAGCTGTTGAACAATTTAAATTTTAAAGTTTATCTAATAAAAGTGTGTTTCATTTCTTGTTTATGAATTTGAATCTCTCGATTGTCTTTGAAATCATATCATACGCATTTCATCCCATGCACTTCATAACAGGTACCTATTACAGGTCTCTTATCTTCTTCGCTGTTTATTTTAGCACTCATCATGTCTGCTGAACCATCAACTGAGCAAGCAATCAAGGCCCTACAGGCCCATAATGCCCAATTCCAAGAGTTGTTCATGAATCTAGCTAAGGGTCAGCAAGATCTAAAGACCCTGATTCTGAAAGAGAAGAAGAAGAAGAAGAAGAGGACAATCCTGTTTAACACAGGGCACAATTTTGGAAACAGGCTACGGGATGAAGTTGATTTGACCACCTCGTCTGGAGGGAAAGATAGTCAAGAGGAAAGAAGGGCTCCTAGCCCTGTGGTCTCAGATAATGAGACGGACTTCGATGAAGACCAGTATCCTCCGGCCGAGGATAGATACAAACAACTGGAGGACCGTTTGAGTGAGATGGAAGTTCAGAAAGTGCCTGGTCTGGACTTTGGTGATCTGGGTCTATCATCTGGGATGGTAATTCCCCACAAGTTCAGGGCACTAGCCTTTGCTAAGTATGACAGAGTTTCTTGTCCGAAGCTGCACCTCCAGTCATATGTAAGGAAGATTCAGCCGTACACCGCTGATAAGAACCTATGGATCCACTTCTTTCAAGATAGTCTCTCAGGGACTCGGCTTGAATGGTTTTACCAGTTGGACGAATCCAGTATCCGAAGTTGGGAGGATTTGGCTACTGCTTTCTACAGGCAGTACCAGTACAATTCCGACCTCGCTCCCACGCATACCCAACTCCAGGTTATGTCAATGGGAACGGGTGAAGGTTTCAAAGATTATGCTCAAAAGTGGAGGGACCTCGTCGGAAGAGTGCAACCACCCTTGGCTGATCGGGAACTTGTGGATATGTTTCTGGGGACCTTGTCTGGTCCATTTTTCAACCATCTAATTAGAAGCTCTTCGTCTGGGTTTACAGAGCTAATCATGACCGGTGAGAGGATTGAGGCTGGTATTAAGGCTGGTAAGATACAAAAGGGTGCTTCATCGAGCACCGAGAAAAAGCCTTTTAAGAAGGAGTCCAATGCTGTCTACAGTTTGAAAAGCCAGAATAGACCTGAACGCCGCCAAGCTGTTAATGCGGTTGTTATTTCAAGACCTACTGGTGCTCCTCAACACAACAATCAACAAAAGGACGAGAGACCTTAAAGGCAATTCACCCGTCTCAGCATGACTTTGTCTCAAATTCTGCCACAGTTACTGAAAACCAACTTGGTGATACCAAGGGAGGCCCCGAAGAATCCAAATATAACATCACCAAAGTACAACCCTAATGCCCGTTGTGCTTTTCACTCTGATAGCCCGGGGCATGATACAGACGATTGTTGGGTCTTGAAGAACAAAGTACAGGACTTGATTGATGTGAAGGAGATCGAGTTCGGAGCACCAAAAAAGCCTAAACATGAGGCAAGGGTGAATGCTATCAGGGATGACGATGATGAAGAGTTTGATATTGACAGTTGGATCTACCCGACTGCCAATGGTGGACTAAGCAACTGGACAACGAAGGATTCTATGCCCATTTCTGTTATCACCCAGTAATGAAACTTTTTGTTTTGAAGTTGTAACAGACAGTGTTTTAAACTCTATGGCCCGGTGTCTTACCCGGGGCACTGTGGCTTAATTTGTGAGGGCTTTATGTGTGTCATTTTCATATATCATTAATAAAAGCATTGGACATTCTTGCATTTCAAATTTTGTGCTCCTTGTTTTTCTTTTATTATATATTGCAAAACATCTATTTTACACACAATCACATATACAGGTCTACATCCACTCTGGATCTCACTGGTAACGACTCTGCTACTGCCAGTTATGACTTCGAAAATCCGATCAACTTAGCCGAAGACGAAGGTGAAGATGATTGCGAAGTGCCTGGTGAACTTGCAAGACTGTTACTCCAAGAAGAGAGGACTATACAACCACATGAAGAGCCAGTGGAAACAGTGAATCTGGGTGCAGAGATAGACAAGAAAGAGGTCAAGATCGGGGCAAACCTAGAAGCTAGTGTTAAGCAACGGTTGAATCAGATGCTGCGTGACTACGTTGAGATCTTTTCCTGGTCTTATGAAGATATGCCTGGTTTGGATACCGATATTGTGGTTCATCGCCTGCCTACCAAGGAAGACTCTCCTCCAGAGAAACAGAAGGTCCGCCGAATGCGCCCAGAGATGTCTGAGAAAATCAAGGCTGAAGTTATGAAACAATTTGACGCCGATTTTCTAGCAGTTACTTCTTACCCTTAGTGGGTGGCCAATGTGGTGCCTGTACCGAAGAAGGATGGTAAGGTTCGAATGTGGGTTGACTATAGGGATCTGAACAGGGCGAGCCCCAAGGATGATTTTCCTCTACCTCATATCGACGTTCTGGTTGACAACACCGCACATCATAAGGTATTCTCCTTTATGGATGGTTTCTCTGGTTATAATCAGATTAAAATGGCTCCTGAAGACATGGAGAAGACAACCTTTGTTACTCAATGGGGCACCTTTTGCTACAAGGTCATGCCTTTTGGATTGAAGAATGCTGGGGCAACATATCAGTGTGCCATGGTTTCTTTGTTTCATGACATGATCCATCATGAGATTGAGGTATACGTTGACGACATGATTGCAAGATCTCAAACTGAGGAAGAACACCTTGACCACCTTCAGAAGCTATTTGACAGGTTAAAGTTGTACAAGCTGAGGTTGAACCCGTACAAGTGCACCTTTGGGGTAAAGTCTGGTAAGCTACTGGGTTTCGTCGTAAGCGATAAAGGTATTTAAGTGGATCCGGCAAAGGTGAAGGCCATACAAGAGATTCCAGCTCCCCAAACAGAGAAAGAAGTCAGAGGCTTTCTGGGACGACTAAACCACATTGCTCGATTCATCTCGCACCTGACTGCTACTTGTGAGCCAATCTTCAAGCTACTGAAGAAAGATCAAGTAGTACGTTTGAACGATGAATACCAGGCCGCTTTCGAAAGGATCAAAGAGTATCTCCAAGAGCCACCCATTCTGATGCCTCCAGTTGAAGGGAGACCTTTGATCTTATACTTGACAGTACTCGACAACTCAATGGGGTGTGTGTTGGGCCAGCATGACGAGTCTGGCCGAAAAGAGCATGCTATTTATTACCTTAGCAAAAAGTTTACCGACTGCGAGACCCGATACTCGTTGCTCGAGAAAACTTACTGCGCTTTGGCATGGGCTGCTCGCCGGCTGAGATAGTATATGTTGACTCACACTACTTTATTGATATCAAAGATGGATCCAATCAAGTATATCTTCGAGAATCCTGCCTTGTCCGGAAGAATAGCAAGATGGCATATGATCTTGACTGAGTATGACATCCAGTATACGACCCAAAAGGCAATTAAGGGAAGTGTGTTGGCAGACCATTTGGTACATCAAGCAGTGGATGATTACCAGTCTATGAACTTTGAATTTTCAGATGAGAATATCATGATCGTGACTGACTGTGAGACACCTGGACTGGATGAAGGACCTGAGGAAGGATCCCGATGGTCTATGTACTTTGATGGAGCTTCAAACGCTTTGGTAAATGACATTGGTGCCATGATCATATCTCCTACAGGCTCTCATACTCCGTTCACCGCCCGACTATGTTTAAACTGCATCAACAATATGACGGAGTATGAAGCGTGCATCATGGGTCTTCGAGCAGCAATTGACCTAAGGATTAAGTTTCTAAGTGTCTTCAGAGATTCCGCTCTTGTGATCAGTCAGATCAAAGGTGAGTGGGATACGAAACACCAAAATCTTATTCCTTACAAGGAGTATGTGTTAACGTTGCTTCCCCACTTCGAAGAAATAACCTTTGAACACTTCCCTAGAGAGGAGAATCAGTTGGCGGACGCGCTGGCTTTGATGTCTTCTATGTTCAAAGTCAATTGGGACAACGAAGCTCCCCAGATTATCATTGAAAGACTGGACAAACCTGTACATTGCTGTGACATTGAGACTGAAGAGGTAACAGAAAAGCCCTGGTTTCACGAAGTAAAAAGGTATCTTGAAGCTCAGGAGTTCCCCGAAGGTGCATTTGTTAATGACAAGAAGTTTCTGAGAAGGTTCACATTGAAGTTCTTCGTCAGCAACAGTATCCTTTACAAGCGTAACCATGATTCAACCTTGCTGCGATGTGTGGATAAGAACGAGGCATTAAGGATTATGGTAGAGTTACATGAAGGTACTTTTGGGACTCACTCCAATGGACACACCATGGCAAAGAAAATCCTCCGGGCAGGATATTATTGGTCCACAATGGAAGCTGACTGTTATCAGCATTCTCGAACATGTCACAAGTGCCAAATCTATGCTGATAAGGTACACATACCTCCAGTTCCTCTGAACGTCTTGACATCTCCTTGGCCTTTTGCAATGTGGGGCATTGATATGATCGGCGAGATCATACCTACGGCATCTAACGGGCATCGCTTCATCCTGGTAGCAATCGATTACTTTATGAAGTGGGTTGAAGCAGCATCCTTTGCTACTGTAACTAAGAACATCGTGGCACGGTTTATTCGGCATAATCTGATTTGTCGATACGGTGTACCAGAGAGGATCATTACAGACAATGGTACCAATCTCAACAACAAGATGATCACTGAGCTTTGCAAGCAGTTCAAGATACAACATCACAACTCTTCTCCTTACCGGCCGAAGATGAATGGGGCTGTAGAAGCGGCTAATAAGAACATTAAGAAGATTGTACAGAAGATGACAGTGACATACAAAGACTGGCACGAGATGTTACCATTTGCTCTTCACGGGTACCGTACCTCAGCGCGGACGTCAACAGGGGCAACACCCTACTCCTTGGTTTATGGCATGGAGGCATTCTTGCCCATTGAAGTTCAGATACCCTCTCTTAGGATCATGAAGGATGCAGGTTTGAGTGAACATAACTGGATTCAGACCCGACTTGATCAACTAAATTTAATCGACGAAAAGAGACTTACTGCTATTTGTCATGGTCAGACATACCAAAAACGGATGATCAAGGCATTTAACAAGAAAGTTAGACGACAAGAGTATCAAGTTGGGGATTTGGTTATCAAGCGAATTATCCTACCTCAAGGTGATCCAAGGGGCAAATGGACCCCTACTTATGAAGGGCCATTTGTGGTGAAGAACATTTTCTCAGGAGGAGCTATAATTCTAACCACCATGGATGGTGACGACCTTCCTCACCCCGTCAATGCAGACATAGTAAAAAGATACTACGCATAATCAAAGACCCGCTAGGTTGACTGGCCTAGGCAAAAATAAGGGCTTCCCGGCGAACCAAAAGGGTTCGGGCAAAAATAAGGGATGAAAATGAAAAATTTGTACACCCGGCAAGTCGAAAACCTGAAAAGGCGACTTGGGCAAAAAAGGGTATCTCGGTGGACTGAAAACCCGAAAGGGCGGTCCAGGAAAAAAATAGGGATAAGCGTAACACTATGTCTCATTGGATCACCTTGCATCCAGACTTCGGTATCGACTATTTAGCTCGGACGACACTAATCAATATGATCTACCTTCAACCAAGTAGCAAAGTGATGAGATGCTCGAGAACATAAAGGAAATAGCAGAGTTGGAACACAGTGGGATTATTCACATAGCTATTTTGTTTTCTTTTCACAATTGTGTAAACTCTCTTGTTCGGCGGTGTTCTCTTACTATGACGTCAGCCTCTTGTACAAAAACGCCTATTTACAGGCCCAACTTCAAAATCAATATAATTCATTTTGAAAGAAATTTCAAACTATTTTTTCTTTATCTATTTTGATTTGCAAAGAACGTCCAAGGTTCATTTTTGATATATGCACTTGACATTAATTTCTGCTCATAAAAATTTACATGCAAAGCAAAAGATGAATTACTAGTAACAGCAGAAACAAGGGCAATAAGAATTGTCCAAACTATACAGTTGCTCTGTCCACCAGGTACCAAGGTAGATTCAGCTGAAGAAAATGGCTAAGGTTCACTCGCCGCAGAGTAAGACAGTAATGGTAGCTCTCCCCCAACTGAGACTTGCAACTATGAACAAATCAACAATGCTCTCCCCAAGCAGAGTTGATCTACCATCAAGCACTAAACAGGCTTGATACCCCCGACAGTCTTAATATTCCCCAGCAAAGTATAAGAATGTTCCCCGGTAGAATACAAGACACCCCCAGTGGAGTTAGAATTTGCCCAGCGCAGTCTGAAAAAGCTTCCCCAACGGAGTTGAATCATCATCCCCAGTAGACTCTGAAAGTTTATCCCCAGCGGAGTACAAAAATAAATCTCCCCAGCCGAGTTCAAAGGATCATTCCCAGCGGAATTCAGAGGATTATCCCCATAAGAATCTAAAGGGTTATCCCCAGCAAGTCACAACTGAAAGATCATCCCCAACAGAGTTCTTTCCTTTCACAAACAGGAATTCAATCCCCCAATAGGATTCAATATCACCAGCAACGGTAATCCATCCCCAGTTGAGTTTATCAGTGGAACCCTCAGCAAAGCATCTCTTCCCCACAGAGTATTCCCCTCAGAGTAATCTCCTCATCAGTATATTCCCCAACGGAGTTATCTTCTCCTGCAGGTTTATTCTCGCGATCATCTTTGTTCACCATCCCCAGCGGAAACGAAGAATCCAACTCTATTCTCCAGCAGTTGTCCGGGATTTATTTTCCCCAGCTAAAACATTACATTTCCATACATCATGATACATGCATATACGCATCATACCATACAATGTCATTTATGTTGAGAACATCATTGCTTGATATATGTCATGCATCATGGCATTGCATACGACTTATTCTTTACCTTTTCAGGGAAATACGAATCAGTAAACACCTTTGATTACTCATATGACCTAGTAGTCCCCTCAAAAGAAAAGCTACATCTATGGAAGATATTTGTCTGGTCCAGTTAAATCGATCCTAAGATTTTGCTGATGCCGATCTAGTCAAAGTTAATCCAAGACCTCCTCTGGTTCAGTCAGATCGCCGATAAGATCTCCCTGATTCGTATTCCAGTTGAAGATATTCCAAGAATTTTGTCTGGTCCAGTTAAATCGACCCTAAGATTTTTCTGATGCCGATCCATTCAAAGTTAATCCAAGATCTTCTCTGGTTCAGTCAGATCGTCGACAAGATCTCCCTGATTCATATTCCAGTTGAAGTTATTCCAAGACTCTTGTCTGGTCCAGTTAAATTGATTCGAAGATTTTTCTGATGCCGATCCAGTCAAAGTTAATCCAAAGCCTTCTCTGGTTCAGTCAGATCACCGATAAGATCTCCCTGATTCGTATTTCAGTTGAAGATATTCCAAGACTTTTGTCTGGTCCAGTTAAATCGACCCTAAGATTTTTTTGATGCCGATCCAGTCAAAGTTAATCCAAGACCTCCTCTGGTTCAGTCAGATCGCCGACAAGATCTCCCTGATTCGTATTCCAGTTGAAGTTATTCCAAGACTCTTGTCTGGTCCAGTTAAATCAATTCGAAAATTTTTCTGATGCCGATCCAGTCAAAGTTAATCCAAGATATTCTCTGGTTCAGTTAGATCGACGATAAGATCTCCTTGATTCCTATTCCAGTCGAAGTTCAGACCACCTATCAACAGTCTCTAAATGGCATCTGTAAGCCCATTCCCGACATCACTAGGCTGATACCACTTCATGCGAGTGCAAATTTCTGGGCACTCTAGTGTTCAATCATCTTCCACCTTCGGATCACGAAAGGCCCGAAAGCCAATCTATATCCTCAGGTTTAAGAAAATTGAACAGGGGCAGCTGTTGTACCCCAAAATTTTCCCTCTCATATTTCTCAAGACATTGCAAGAAAAATCTCCAAGTGGTTCAAGATTGCTCAAGAGTTGGACAATCAAGCTATCTCCTAAGGCAGTCAACCTCAAATTAGGGTTTTGTGTTGAATCAAGGTCCTTGCATCCAAATGACCTCAAGTGCTCCCCAATGTCCTAATATTCTCTCAAGTTCATCCATGTCAAATTTCAAGCCTTGCGGAGGAAGTTTGCTCAGTCAATTGCTCAAGGGGTCCAAAAATCGACTGTGTTTGGGCAAAAGTCAACTGTGACCTATATACAGTAAAACTTCAATACTTTTTGTCAACATTCTCATTTTGAAAGATATTTCATCATTTAATCAAGGGTTGATCATGATTCACCAAGGATTGCTCAAAATTCATCAAGACTCAAAAGTTGCTAAATTAGGGTTTTCTAGGAAAAGTCAACTCAACTTACCAAGCATAACTTTCTCATACTTTATGAGAAATGACCCATCCAAATCTCATTTTAAATAGGATGCAATTTCCTACAATCCATATTCATACCCCAAGATCAAGAAATGCACTCACAAGAAGTTACAAATTTGGACATTATAGGTCATTTTTGAAAGTCAACAAAAACACCTTTTTTTCCAAAGCTTATAACTTGAGCATGGAATATCAAAATGAGATGAGACGAAAAGGGTTGGTTATAGGACATCTCAATCTTTCTAAAAAGTCCTAGAAAACTTCCAAAAGTTCAAAATTGAAGAAGTTATGCATTGTTGAAGTTGGGCATTTTTGCAAAATTGCCAAAAGTCAACTATCCCCAAAACTTAAAATTTTTTCAAAGGGGCCCATTCTTTTCCACTTTATTTGATCTTGTCACACTACACACGTGTTCTATCTTCAACCTTATGTCCATTTATTAGTTTTTCTATTTTATTTGATTTTTATTTGAATTATTCCATTTTAAATCAATTTAAATCAAATAAAATCACAAAACTTGATTACATGAGATCTTTTTCTATTTTCAGGACCTAATCATCATCATCAAGTGAATCAAATTCGTATCATACATTCCATGTGCAAAAAGATTGGATTTTTGGCAAAATTGGAAAGTTATCAATGGTGAATCAAATCAAATCTCCAAGCATTGATGTACAAGGATTCAACTCACAATTGTTGACCTAATACATTGCAGCATACTTATATAAGCTAAAGCACACGAATTCAAGGGTTAGAAGCTGCAGAACCATCAAAAGAAAACTTGAAAAAATTGCAAAAAAGTGTGGAACCGAAATCATTCTTAGAGGCACTTTCAGGACCTAACAAGCATCACAATCGCTTCCTGGCAGTTCTCAGAAGCAGAACCAATCAAGATCACACATTCTCCAGCCTCCAAACGCACTGCAAGCATCCCACGGATCCTCCATATTCTTGGATTCCCAAATCTTTATTCTTGCATCAATTCTAAAAAACGATTGTATATTCTGATTCCTCATATCATTAGTGAACTTTCTGCAATAACCAATTTTATTTTCATGCTTTGTATCGTGAAACGCCATTGAAGGGTTCTTTAGGTTTTTTTAGGTTTTTCCATTACAGGGACAATTGACTTGTGAGAAAGGTACCATCTTGTTCAGGGGAACAAGACGAGTTCATTCATGGTATCACCTTTCATTTATATGGCTTATGCAAGATTTTGGAGATGGCATGGCTTGTAGCTACGGACGATTGTCTGTTGGTATAGGTTGAGAGGTTTTTAGCCACGGTCCCAATGACAGGGACGATGGCGTGTCACCCCCAATTCGCTTATTCAATTATTCGCGCTTTATTTTTATATTTTCTGATCTATTAACTTGTTTGTCTTATTATTATTAGTTTCCAATATAATAACAATTGAGACATAGTGGTGCAGTGGCAAAGGCGTGCGTTCAAAATCCAATAGGACCTGGGTTCGAATCCCAGGTCCCCATATGCCTTGTTATTTTTTCCGTTCATGTGATCCAGTGCAGATTCAAGTTAACGGCATACCATACACCATCAAATATTAAAACACCAGATGACCCAAGGCCAGATCTGGTGATTCAGGTTGAATGTCCACCATGAGGTTGAGTCAATGGGCACACACTGAATCATGAAAGTCAACACATGCCAAGTCAAATGGGCCTTGGAAATTGCCATTCTCACCCCCTAATCAGGCCCAAACCCTAAACTCTCTCTACTTTTATTATTTTCTTTTAATTAATTATTGTTATTATTTTTATATTAACTAACCAATTAAAACTTTTTCTTAATAAAATTAAAAACCAAAAAATATTTTCTTTATTAAAATTAATTATCAGTATTTTATTTTTGTTAATAATATTAATTTAATTAATTTAGTGTAATTAGGAATAACTTTGATATCCTTTTTGCAATAATTAAAATCAATTTAGATAATTAGGTTTTATTAACATTGATCAAATTATTTTTATTTCTTTAAATATCAAAAATCCAAAAATATCATTTTTTTAGTTTGTTTATTAATTTAATAATTAAGTTAGTTTAATTTCTTTTTAATTCAAAATAACCAAAAAAATCTCTTCTTGAATAACAAAGGGTCAAAACCCTAAAAATGCGCCCGATTTAATTTTCCCGCACGCGTTCCATTTTATCATATTATTGTATCTGTTTCCCGGCATGTAATAGTTTAATAGGACTTTAAATACTTTTATTGCTTTATTTATTTTCCGCATTTTAATTTCAAGGGTTGCTTTTAGCGATGTAAATACCCGACGCCTTGTAATAGTTAGTTTAATTTCCGCAATTTAATTTCCGCAATTTATAAACTGTTAGATGTTTGGTAATAGGGAATGCATGACAAGATCAAATGTTTAACCTAAAATCAACGTAGATAACCATTGACATGTACAAAGATAAATTAACTGAAAAACAACACACTCGCACATGCACACTCTTAGGGTACACCTCACTTGGTTGCCTTCGAACGTGGTCATTGAGTATAGGAAGTTTTAGAGGTCGCCCTCTTGTCCAAAGATCATAGTTGCCTCGAAACGGTTGCCTCGGAAAAATGATTTAAGACATTAGGGTTACCGCTAAAGCCTCCTACCATTGCTTTATTGACCGCACGTCCCTTAATCAAATTGACCCTTAAAACTCCAACGACGATTCTACCTACTCATCAATAATGGGATAGCATTGTCTAAAGGACATTAGCACAAATTGATTCCTTTTTCGAGTAGGTAGATGGTTCTTAAGTACTCGCTCTTTCAAAACGAAACAAATTTTCACACTTACACTCCTTTTCAAACAAAAACTTCTTTAAAACCCACAAACACAAAGAAAAGCAATTTTGAAAACACTTTGAGCAAGTACCTAAGAGCCCGTGGATAACCATGGATAGAAAGGGTGCTAACACCTTCCCTTTCTATAATCTACCCCCCGGACCCGAGAAACATCTCGAAAAAGGAAATTTTCTGTACTTTTTTCCTTTCCTTGTTGGATAAAATAAAAGACGGTGGCGACTCTTGCTTACCGCGACATTTTGCGAAAACAAACGCAAAACGCGAACCAGCATTCCCAAAAACAGTCAGTTCTCTCCCACCGTATCACACAATGTATGCGTATGTGAGCTGATTTGCTGTGTCGCTGTTGGGTTGAGGAAAATAAATCCCTGAATATTACTGAGGATATATGAGCCTTCATGTCTTAAAGCCGAAATATTGATGAATTTCTGCCAAGAGAAATAAACTTTGTTGTAAGGGCAATACCATGTACTGCTTTTAAAATCTGTTGGGGAGTCCTGAGAAATTTGACAACTTTTACTGGGGATCGACAAATTGAAACTTTGTTCCGCTGGGGATTTAAATGACGTACTGTAGGGGTTTAGTTATGGAATAACTTAGAGATATTTTCCTATCCTTTCAACCTATCAGTAATTGCCTCTTTTCATTTTGTTTATTTGTAAACAGTAATTATGTTCAAATGCATATGTTTAACAATGAATCATTGGACGTATTTGTAAACAAAACACAAGTGTAGAGAAAAGACCAATAGTTTTTGAACTTTCAAAGAGATATCTTTGTATTGACTTTGAGGAAGTGTTTTTTATACAAGGAGACAAACATTATAGTAAGAGAATGCTGTCGTAAAAAAGAAAATTTGATACAAAGGAAAGATAGCTATGTGTAATAGTCCCATGGGGTTTCCATTCTGCTACAGCCTTCGTATCTCGGATCATCTTGTCTATCTGTTGCCTTGTCCAAAGCTGATTGAATTGATCATAACCTCCGAGCTTGTCGGGGAAGCCAAAGTTTGTCCATAAAGTGATCTAACGGGACATAGTCGTACGCCTTAATTCCCTTACTTTTGCATGGACCGCCCTTTCGGGTTTTCAGTCCACCGGGAAACCCTTTTTTTCCCAAGTCGCCCTTTCGGGTTTTCAACTTTCTGGGTGTACATAGATTTTTGTTTTATCCCTAGTTTTTTCCCGAACCTTTTGGTTCGCCGGGATGCCCTTGTTTTTCCTAGGTATGTCAACCTAGCGGGTCTCTCATGCGTAGTATCTTTTGACTATGTCCGAGTTTGCAGGGTGTGGCAGGTCATCACCATCCATGGTGGCCAAGATCATTGCCCCACCAGAGAAAGTGTTTTTGATTACGAATGGTCCTTCATAGGTAGGAGTCCATTTGCCCCTGGGATCACCTTGTGGCAAGATGATGCGTTTGATCACTAGATCCCCAACTTGATACACTTGGCGCCTGAATTTCTTATTGAAAGCCTTGATCATCCGTTTTTGATACATTTGACCATGGAAAACAACATAAAGTCTCTTTTTATCAATCAAATTCAGTTGATCAATTCGAGTCGGGATCCAATCGTCTTCGTTCAATCCTGCATCCTTCATAATCCTTAGAGAGGGGATCTGAACCTCGATAGGCAAGACAACCTCCATGCCGTAAACCAGAGAATAGGGTGTTGCCCCAGTTGATGTGCGAGCTGTGGTACGATATCCATGGAGAGAGAATGGTAACATCTCATACCAGTCTTTGTATGTGACTGTCGTTTTATGTATGATCTTTTTAATGTTTTTATTTGCAGCTTCGACAAGACCATTCATCTTCGGCCGATAGGGAGAAGAATTGTGATGTTGAATCTTGAATTGCTCGCACCATGCGGTGATCATAGTGTTATTGAGATTTGTTCCATTGTCAGTGATGATCCTTTCTGGGATACCGTACCGGTAAATGAGATTTTGCTTGATGAAACGGGCAACAACATTCTTGGTAACGGAAGCGAAGGAAGCTGCCTCCACCCATTTTGTAAAATAATTAATGGCCACTAAGATGAAGCGGTGTCCATTAGAGGCTGTCGGCTTGATTTCCCCAATCATATAAATCCCCCACATAGCGAAGGGCCAAGGAGCTGTTAAGACATTCATAGGAACCAGAGGTACATGCACCTTGTCAGCATAAATTTGACACTTATGGCAGGTTCGAGAGTGTTGATAATAATCTGCTTCCATGGTAGACCAATAATAGCCTGCCCGTAGGATTTTCTTTGCCATCGTATGGCCACTGGTGTGGGTGCCAAAAGTTCCTTCATGTAATTCAGCCATGATCCTTTCAGCTTCAGCCTTATCTACACACCGAAGTAACACAAAGTCATAATTGCGTTTGTACAGAATGCCATTACTAAGGAAGAACTTAACAGAGAATCACCTTAAGAACTTCTTATCATTGATTGAAGCTCCTTCTAGATATTCTTGAGCCTCGAGATACCTCTTGACTTCGTGAAACCAAGGCTGGTCCACTACTTCTTCAGTGTTAATCTCATGACAGTGTGCTGGTTCATCCATTCGTTCAATGGTGATCTGGGGAGCCTCGTTATCCCAATTAAGTTTAAACATAGATGACATTGTGGCTAGAGTGTCTGCTAGCTGATTTTCTTCTCGCGGGAAATGCTCGAAGGTAATTGTTGTACCCCAAAATTTGCCCTCCCATATTCATCAAGAGTTGTCAAAGTCAAGGTCACAAAATTCCCCCAGGACTACATAGCTCAACTGTCTCCTAGACAGTCAAAACTAGGGTTTGGGTTCTGGTCAAGCAAATGAACTTTTCAAAGGCCCAATCAAGTCCCATATGCCTACAAAGATGGTCAAGCATCCTCATATCAAGTTTCAAGGCATTCAGCTCAAGATTGCACAGTCAAAACCCTAGATTGCACTACAGTCAACTGTAGGGGCAAAATGGTCATTTGACAGTCAAAAGTTCAAATTTTTGGTCAACATATCATTTTGAAGCCACAAACATCATTTGATCAATGCTTGATCATGATTCTCAAAATTTGGCTCAGAAATCATCAAAGATGCAAAAGTTGCTATATTTGGACAGCTGAAAAAAGTCAACTGAAATTGACCAGGGCATAACTTTCACATGGATTATCAGAAAAATCCCATCCAAAGCTCATTTTGAAGAGAAAGACATTTCCTACAATTCATCTTCATGTTCCAAGTCCAAGAAATGCTCTCACAAAAAGTTATCAATTTCAACATTATAGGTCATTTTCAAAAGTCAACAAAAAGTGACTTTAAGTCAAAGGCCATAACTTGAGATTGGTAAATCAAAATGACATGGGACCAAAGGCATTGGTTAAAGGACTCAAAGACCTTTTCAAAATGTCCAAGAACATGTGAAAAGCTTAAAAATTGACCAAGTTATGCCTTGTGGAAGTTGGGAAATTTTTGGAAATTTTTGAAAGTCAACATTGATGCAAAAGGCCTAAAAATGCAAATGGGCCCAATTTTCTTCCAAATTTCTTCATGCCAAGCCTATGCACGACCACTAGGCCCAAAGGGAAGTATTCTCATATTTTTTAATTATTTATTTGAATTAATATTAATTTATATTCATTTAAATGATTTTAATTCATGAAAAATATAAACCTAACATGAAAAAATCTTTTTATGCATGATCTAATCTCTATAATTCGTGCATATCTCAAATAGGCAAGCTTTGATGATAATTGATCAGATTTGGCACAAAAACACCATGAAAAAGATTGAAAAAGATTTTCAAAAATCAAATATTGAAATCCATGAATGCTTGAGATTTTATTCAATCTTTTGACCTAAAACCATTCCATACAAATACTACATCACAACCCTAATGCACAAGACTGGAAAAGCTGCGCACAACACACTTTGGCAAATTGAAAATTTTCACAAAAAAACTCAACACTGAAAGTTGCCTTAGAGGTCGAGTAAAGCTTCAATCTTTGTTCCATCATCATCCTGAGACTTCCCTGGACACATTCCAATCATTAACATCAACGAAATCACTTTGAAACGGTATCACAAAGTCAAACTGAACCAAGGAAAATTTGAATTCGCATAGCACGATTTAAACATCCTCATGCATTTTTCTTTATGGATTATTGTTTGTCTTGATGTTCTAAAGCTAACCAACGTGTTTGATTTTATTTTTGTGCAATATATGAGAAACTACCATGAATGGTTGTTAGGGTTTCATGAACTCAAAAAGAGGGTTTCTCAATACAAGCAAAATTAGACCATCTGGATACCATGGTTGAGTTCAGCTCCCCAAGACGAAGCCATTTGAACCCTCGCGATAAATTTATGGTGTCCATATTCCTAATCGCTATTTTTCAGTAGGTACCTTTCAGCCACGCTTCTGAAACCGTTGCGCTAGGACTTTGTTTCAGAAAATAAAAAAAGGATGAAGATGATGATGAGTTGTCAGCTGGTGGTTCGTTAGTTTAAAATTACGCGCGTTTTAGTTAGTGGGCGTTATTTTTGCTTTTTGATTATTTGTTTATAATAACATATCAATTGACACGTTTGGTTCAGTGGTTAGGCGTTGAGCTTGTGACCTTCAAGACCTGGGTTCAAGTCCCAGGTCTGGCAAAAGCTTAATATTATTTTTCAATGATTAATCCAATGCAGGCCTAACGTGAAAGTCCACCGTACACGCTCAATATCCATCACCCACACGTCCTGGAGATTTAATCAAAGGGTCAGGATTCAAAGAGCGTCATGAGCACCAGTCAACGCGTTGCACATGATCCAGGAAGTCAACCAATGACCAGTTTATTGGGCCAGGCCTCTTGAATTTGAACCTCCTAAATTGGGGACTACACCCCACTCTGGTTTGCTTTCTTTATTTTATTTTTTCTATTTTAATTATTGTATGATTTATTTGATTGCTTTAATTAACTTATTTTTTTTTCTATAAAAATATAAAAAACATTAAAAATGCAGAAAATACAAAAAGAACATAATATTTATTTTATCATAATTGCTTTCATAAATAAATTAGAATATAAAATATTTAGTTAATTAGGTTTTAGTTTTAAATCTCCCTTTTTTTTAATAAAAATCCAACAAAAATAAAAATTAGGTTAATTAAGTTTTTTTTTATTCCTTTTAATATTTTTCCTTTTTTTAGAATAACAATATTATTTATTTATTATTTTATTTTCATAAATTAAAATTGTACATAATCAATTAGGTTTAATTTAGGTCATATTTTAATTCTTTCTTAATAAATAAAAAATATTAGAATTAGGGTTTACCGTTTAATTTAATTTTAATTAATTATTCCTTTTTCCTTAAACCTAAAAAACACAAAAAAAACATCATTCTCATTTAATTTTAATTTTTAATTCTCATTAACTTTTAATCATTTGCAACAAGGGTCCAACGCCCTAATTTTGTTAATTTCTTTATTTCTCGTATTTATTTTATTATCGCTCATTATAATTTTGTAAATATCCCAAAGCCATGTAATTTAATTTTCTCGCACTTTTATTTATTCGCTTTATTTATTTTCCGCTAAATCGGGTCCGGTTTAATTTTGGCGATGTGGACCCGCGCCTTTGTAATAGTCGTAGATTTATCTTTTCCGCACTCCTAACTGTTAATCAAGCATGAAAGAATGAATGTCTAATTAAAATCAAGCGTAGAACACGACAAACATGACAAGACAAATAACTGAAACATGACACACAATTCGCACACACCACCCCTAGGGTACGCCTCACTGTTGCCTTGCCTCGAAAGGTGATCGTCGAGTAGAGGATGTCTTAGTAAGTCCTCATGATCCGGGAACCTGGCATGAGGGTAGCTTCTAAGGTGTCTTCCCATTGCTCCGGTGATCACCACGTCCCTAAACTCGAATTGACCCGAACACCTCCAACGGTGGTGCTACCTACCTCTCAATGGTGGGATGGCACTACTTTAAAGGACATCTACACAGACGAATTCCTTAGGGTAGGTAGGTTCTTGTAGATACTTGCTCTAATTTCAAAACAAATTCAAAAATACTTTTCACACCGACACCTTTTCAAAAAAGCTTTCGAAAGCATTTTTCAAACACTCTTGAGGACCGATACAAGAGTCGAACTGAAATTTTCAAAGAAACTTTTTTAAAACCCACAGTTGAAAAGCAAACAAACCATTTTTGAAAACACAAGTGAGCAAGTATCTAAGAGCCCATGGATAACCATGGATAGAAAGGATGCTAACACCTTCCCTTTCTATAACCTACCTCCCGAACCGAGAGCGATCTCTTTAAAGGAATTTTTCTGTGCTTTTGTCCTTTCCAATTGGAGAAAATAAAAGACGGTGGCGACTCTTGCTTCCGCGACATTTCGCGAACCAGCGTTAAACAGTCAGTTCCAGATCCACCGATCACAGAACTGGCGACTCTGCTGGGGACTTAACTATAAAGTGAGGTGTACCTTAGGGCTAGGTCATAACTGTGTTTTCACTTGTATTGTTTTGCTTGCTTTATTATTATGGGTTGCATCGGAGATACATAGATCCTAACCCGGATCTGGGGAACCCTGTTTAGGTAGCATAATCTGTGAGGGACCTGTCCGGCGTAGACCGACACAGGTGAAGCAGTGGCTACGTTGGTGTGGCACCTTAGTCTGTACCGATATCCCTTGTGTTGCAACGAGGAGAATATGGGTCTTCTAAGGAGTCATTAAGCACCAACAACCTTAGAACCTTAATTGACACAACTTGGCCTTTAGAATTGTAGCAGTATGCTACGCCCATTGAGGCTAAACTCTCGTGATGGTTCTGGCCGCAAGAAAAGATTGCGATGCTGGAGTTATGACCGATTGAGGGTAGTCAATGATATTGGGATCCTCTAAGAACCCGGTTACTCTTGATTAGGACAGGTATGAACCAACAAACCGAAAGAGGGTAGTACCTAGACTTCATGCTGGCCTAAACTTTAGGGGCTTGCCTTGTGTGACTTGTGTGCCTTACCATGTTTGCTTTTGTATCTGTATGTGGTGTGCTTTATCATAACATCATAGCATCATGAACATTGCATGCATACTGACCATTTCAAAGACAAGAGGGTTTCATCTTTGCTCTGTTTTGTAGGACATTATGATGCCTGTGCGAAGGAATACTATCCGGTTCAACTTTGTTCGTTCACCTGAGTTGATTAATGAGTTGGTTAGCAGAATTCCAAACACCACTTCCTTCATTCAGAGGCATGGTTCTCTTCTCAGTTTAGTCACTGCAAGGCGGGATCAACAGTTGATGAGTGTTCTGACCCAGTTCTATGACCCTCAGTACCAGTGCTTCACCTTTCAAGACTTCCAGCTGGTCCCTACCCTGGAAGAGTTCTCTAATCTGCTTGGTATCCCTATCTTGGATCATACTCCCTTTACTGGTTGGGAAAAGACCCTCAGGCTTGAGGACATTGCTGCAGCTCTTCCTTTGACCCATCAAGAGGTAACGGACAACTGGGTAACTAGAAGCGGAGTTAAGGGTTTCTTGGCCAAGTTTCTGATTGGTAAAGCTAACAGCTTCTGGAATGACTTGGACTTCAGGGCATATGAAGACATCTTGGCTCTCCTAATCTATGGGTTAGTCCTGTTTCCTAATCCTGACAACTTCATCAACGTCACTTCCATTAGGATCTTTATGTCTCAGAACCCTGTGCCCACTCTCTTGGGTGACATCTTGCAACAACTTCACGCCCGTACCACCCGAAGACGAGGAACCCTGTGGTGTTGTATCCCTTTGTTGGTGAGGTGGTTTATTTCGCACCTCCCTAGGTCCGTATTGAAGAACCAAGAAGGAAGAGGTTGGGCTCACAGGTTAATGTCTCTCACCGATAAAGATATCATTTGGACTTGCAGAGGTTTGGATGAGATAGCTATTATTGATCGATGCGGGGAGTATCCTAATGTTCCTCTGATTGGTACTCAAGGAGGGATCTCATACAATCCATGTCTAGCACTCCGTCAGTTTGGAAGAGCAAGAAGAACAGGCCCCCATGAGATGTTGGTGCCTCACATCAGTTTCGAGTTTCAGGTGGATAGCGACGAGCTACGTCGTAGGTTCATCAAGGCTTGGGAGAAGGTTCATAAAGCTGACCCACAAGAGCTAGGGCCAAAGACTTCTCTACCTATGGAAGCCTACTACAAATGGGTCCGCATCCGTGCTCAGAAGTTAGGTATGCCGTATGAAGCTGTCAGACCAGTCATCCTTGAGTATCCTGATAAAGATGGTGTTCCTCCAACTGTTCTTCCTCCTCAGATACCTACTGATTATGAGACATTGAAGAGATCTTGGTCGCAACTGCAAGAAGAACGGGATTCTTACCGGGAAAAGTTCAACGAGCAGGAATCAAAGATCCAGAAGCTGACAAAGCAGTTGGAGAGTGAGAGAGCCCTGAATGCCTACCTCCGTACTGAGAAGAGGAGACCATGGGATCAATGAGGAGTTCTGAATGTGCCTTTACAGTTTTTATTTCCTTTCCAGTTGTTTCATTTCATGTAAACGCCTAAGGGCAACTTGTTGAATAATTTCAGTTACAAAGTTGAATCTAATGAAGTGTGTTCTTTTTTGTTTACAAAGTTGATTCCCGATTGTCTTTGAAAACATAATTCATACGCATTTCATACATCATGTGCACAGCAGGTTTTTCCCTTTTTTCAGGTTGCTTACAGTTCTTCGCTGTTTATTTCAGCATCATGAATTCCGGATCTGAATCAACTGAGACTTCAATCAAGGCTCTCCAGGCGCAGAATGCGCAGTTTCAAGAGCTAATCCTGGGTCTAGCTAAAGGCCAAGAGGAACTGAAGACTATGCTCCTGAAGAAGGAGAAGAAGAAGAAAAGAAGAACTGTTCTATTCAACTCGGGCCGAAGGTTGGGTAATACTCTGCACCAAGAAGAGGTTGTTTCTTCTGTTGGCAAAAGTCCTTCTCAGGCAGAAGCAAGGGTTCCTAGTCCGGTGGTCTCCGACAACGAGACAGATTTTGATGAGGAACAATATCCTCCTGAAGACAACAAGTACAAACAACTGGAGGACAGGTTGAAGGCCATGGAAGTTCAACAGGTACCTGGGCTGGATTTCGGAGATCTGGGTTTGTCAACTGGTGTGATCATTCCACATAAGTTCAAAGCTCCAACTTTCTCCAAGTATGACGGGGCATCCTGTCCCAAGCTGCATTTGAGGTCCTATGTGCGAAAGATTCAGCCGTACTCTGCGAACAAGAATCTATGGATCCACTTCTTCCAGGAGAGTCTTTCAGGGACTCATCTCGAATGGTTCTATCAGCTGGATGGGACCAAAGTTCGTAACTGGGAGGAGCTGGCTACTGCTTTTTATAAGCAGTATCAGTATAATGCCGACCTTGCCCCCACGCGTACTCAACTCCAGAGTATGTCGTTGGGCGTAAGCGAAGGTTTTAAAGAGTACGCGCAGAAGTGGAGAGATCTGGCTGGCAGGGTGCAGCCACCTTTGACTGATCGAGAGTTAGTGGACATGTTCTTGGGGACCCTATCTGGGCCGTTCTTTAATCATCTCATTGGGAATTCTTCTGCTGGTTTCACTGATTTGATCTTAACTGGAGAGAGAATTGAAGCTGGGCTGAAATCTGGAAAGATTGCAAAGGCTGCATCATCATCTGGGTCAGACAAGAAGCCGTTTAAAAAGGAGTCTAGTGCTGTGTATGGCTCCAGAAAATCAGAAAGACCTGATCGCCGCCAATCTGTCAGTGCGGTCATGATTGCTACGCCTGCTGCCGCTCCCCGGCCAAACAATCCTCAAAGGGCTGATAGACCCCGGAGAGAGTTCACTCGGTTAAGCATGACTCTGTCGCAAATCCTGCCGCAGTTACTATCCACCAATTTGGTGACTGTCAAGGAGGCGCCAAAGTTCTCAAACACTACCTCTCCTAAGTACAACCCGAATGCCCGTTGTGCTTACCATTCAGACAGCCCGGGGCATGCCACTGATGACTGTTGGGCGTTAAAGAATAAGGTGCAAGACCTTATCGATGCTAAAGAGATACAATTCGAAGCGCCTGCAAAGCCGAACGTAGTTACTGCCCCTATGCCTCAGCACGGGGTAAATGCTGTTGATGAAGATGTTTATGCTGTTTCTGTGGATGATCTAGCCACTCCTTTAAAGATCATTAAGAAGAACCTACTGCAGGCCGGTTTATTTCCGGGTTGTAGTGAGGGTTGCCTGTTCTGTGTTGTGTCCCCATCCGGTTGTCCCTTGCTAAAATTAGGCATCCAAAGCTTAATGGATAGCAAGGAGATTTTATTCAAGAAGTCTGCTGTTCGTATGGTTCCAATGGAAGAAGTCTCTGTGGTAACTATCTTCAACAATCCGATCCCGGCTCTCCAGAAGAAGCCCATCCAAATTCTGACCGTTGCACCTGTCACTATCACTGTTCCTGGGCCCCTGCCCTATGTATCCAACAAAGCTGTCCCTTGGCACTATGGGGCAGATGTATATATAAATGGAGTGAAACAAGAGCTCAACGCTGGCGCCAGCATCTGTGACATCACTGGCCCGGCCAAAGTTACCCGCAGTGGCAGGCTCTTCTCGCCTGACATTGCGCCACCTGCTGCTAGAAGACCACTCCTGATAATTCCTGCAAGTACACCTACTCCCGTTGCTGATCAAGTTGTTATTCCTGCTGCTGATCCTATTGTTTCTCCTGCTGCCGAGTCATCCAATGCTCGGGGCAAGGGAATTGAAACTGAGCCTGCCCAGATGGAGGCACCCATACCCATAGCTGCTGAGGCCTCCCCACAAGAAATGGAGGAGATTTTGAAGATTATAAAGAAGAGCGATTTTAATGTCGTGGAACAGTTGGGGCATACGCCCTCCAAGATATCCATGCTCTCTTTACTGCTGTGCTCTGAGTCCCATGCAAAGGCCCTCATCTCATTCCTCAAGAAGGCCCATGTGCCACATGAAACCTCTGCAGTCCAGTTCACTGATTGCGTGGCAAGTCTGACGGCAGATAATGGCTTGGGGTTCTCCGACGCTGATTTGACCATGAAAGGGAAAGATCATAATGATGCTCTGCATGTCTCAATCGAATGCAGGGGCACCACCTTGGCACACGTGTTGGTTGATACTGGGTCATCTTTGAATGTGCTACCCAAGAAGGCTCTGGATCGTCTAGATTGTGAAGGCCTTGACTTAAAGCCCAGCAACATCATTGTCAGGGCCTTTGATGGTTCAAAGAGGATGGTCCATGGGGAGGTGGACATTCCGATTCGTGTGGGCTCTCAGGTGTTCGACTCCACTTTTTATGTGATGGATATCCGTCCATCTTACTCTTGTCTGCTGGGTCGACCCTGGATACATAAGGCTGGGGCAGTGACCTCTACCTTGCATCAAAAACTGAAATACCCTGTCAGAGGGAAAATCGTCACCGTGCAAGGTGAGGAAGAATACATGGTGAGCCACCTAAACTCGTTCAGATACATTGAGATGGATGGGGAGTTCATTGAGACCCCCTTTCAGCATTTCGAGGAGGTGTTTCCAATCGCAGCAGAAACGGCAGAAGCAGGTGGTCCTCTGAAGATGGCTTCCCTAAAGGATGCCAGGGCTGTGGTGCAAAAGGGTGAAGGTGCCAACTGGGGCAAACTGCCAGACTTCACCCAGAAGACTGATAAACTTGGGCTGGGCTTCACCTCAGAAGGGCAGAGAGCTATGAGGAAAGAGAAGATCGGAAGGCCTCCGGTATTTATCAAAGGTTCAGAAGTGAATGCTGTCGGGGAAGACTTTGAAGTGGACGAAGCCGAATTCAACAGCTGGATTTATCCGACGGCCAAAGAAGGATTGAACAATTGGAGTGCAAAGGATCACACCCCTGTTACCTTTGTGACACAGTAATGAATTCCCATGTTTTGTTATTTTGTAATAGACAATGATAAACTCTATGGCCCGGTGTCTTACCCGAGGCACCGCGGTTCTATTTGTGAGGGTATATGAACTGTCATTTCAAACATCATGAATGAAAATCTTGGACTATTTTCGCATTGCAAATATTGTGTTCCTTTTTTATCTTTCATTTCCTTTACATAATTTTCAAAAACAGCTGTATTTACACACACACTCACTCATACAGGTTCCAATCCACTCTGGATCTCACTGATAACAGCTCTGCTAATGCCAATTATGACTTCGAAAATCCGATCAACTTAGCCGAAGACGAAGGTGAAGATGATTGCGAAGTGCCTGGCGAGCTTGCAAGACTGTTGCTTCAGGAAGAGCGGGCAATTCAACCCCATGAAGAGCCAGTGGAAACCATAAACCTGGGTACTGAGGCAGACAGAAAAGAGGTAAAGATTGGTGCTAACCTAGAGCTCAGCGTGAAGCAACGGTTAACCAAGATGTTACATGACTATATGGAGATCTTTGCCTGGTCCTACGAAGACATGCCAGGGTTGGATACCGATATTGTTGTCCATCATTTGCCGACTAGAGAAGACTGCCCTCCAGTTAAACAAAAGGTTCGTCGGATGCGTCCAGAGATGTCCGAGAAGATTAAGGCCGAGGTGATGAAACAGTTTGATGCCGGGTTCCTTGCAGTGACTTCTTACCCTCAGTGGGTTGCTAATGTGGTGCCGGTACCTAAGAAGGACGGCAAGGTCAGAATGTGTGTGGATTACAGGGATCTAAACAGGGCCAGCCCCAAGGATGACTTCCCCTTACCTCACATTGATGTCCTTGTTGATAATACAGCTCAGCACAAGGTGTTCTCTTTCATGGATGGCTTTTCAGGTTACAATCAGATCAAGATGGCACCTGAAGACATGGAGAAGACTACATTTGTTACTCAGTGGGGCACCTTCTGTTACAAGGTCATGCCGTTCGGATTGAAGAATGCTGGGGCAACCTACCAGCGCGCCATGGTTGCCTTATTTCATGATATGATCCATCATGAGATCGAAGTGTATGTGGACGACATGATCGCTAGGTCCCAGACTGAGGAAGAGCATCTAGATCATCTGCAGAAGTTGTTTGACCGGTTGAAATTGTACAAGCTAAGATTGAACCCGAACAAGTGCACCTTCGGGGTAAGATCTGGGAAGTTGCTAGGCTTCGTAGTCAGTGATAAAGGTATTCAAGTGGACCCTGCTAAGGTCAAAGCTATTCAAGAGATGCCAGCTCCCAAGACAGAGAAGGAGGTCAGAGGCTTTCTAGGACGCCTGAATTACATCGCTCGATTCATATCTCATTTAACTGCTACCTGTGAGCCAATCTTCAAGCTGCTGAAGAAAGATCAGGTAGTACGTTGGAACGATGAATGTCAGGCTGCCTTCGACAGAATCAAAGAGTATCTCCAAGAACCACCCATCCTTATGCCACCGGTTGAAGGGAGACCTCTGATCCTATATCTGACAGTGCTAGACAACTCAATGGGGTGTGTGCTGGGGCAGCATGACGAGTCTGGCCGAAAAGAGCATGCCATTTATTACCTTAGCAAAAAGTTTACCGACTGTGAGACCCGATACTCACTGCTTGAGAAAACTTGCTGCGCTTTGGTATGGGCTGCTCGCCGGCTGAGACAGTATATGCTGACTCACACTACTTTGTTGATCTCAAAGGTGGATCCGATAAAGTATATATTTGAAAAGCCTGCTCTGTCTGGAAGAATTGCAAGATGGCAAATGATCTTGACGGAATACGACATTCAGTACACAACCCAGAAAGCCATCAAGGGGAGTGTATTGGCAGACCACTTAGCTCATCAAGCTGTAGATGACTACCAATCAATGAACTTCGAGTTTCCAGACGAAAGCATTATGATAGTAACTGACTGTGAAGTACCTGGGCCGGATGAAGGACCTGAACCAGGATCCCGATGGTCTATGCACTTTGACGGAGCCTCTAATGCTTTGGGAAATGGTATCGGCGCCATAATCATATCTCCACAGGGTACTCATACTCCACTCATTGCCCGGCTGTGTTTCAACTGTACCAACAACATGGCGGAGTATGAGGCGTGTATCATGGGTCTTCAAGCTGCGATCGACTTACGGATCAAGTTCCTCAGTGTCTTCGGAGATTCCGCTCTAGTGATCAATCAGATCAATGGAGAGTGGGATACGAAACATCCAAACTTGATTCCTTACAGAGAATGTGTGTTGACCATGATTCCCCACTTCACAGAGATAACCTTCGAGCACTTTCCAAGAGAAGAGAATCAGTTAGCGGACGCGTTAGCTACAATGTCTTCAATGTTCAGGGTTAAATGGGATAATGAAGCTCCCCGGATCATCATCTGGAAACTGGACGAACCGGCATACTGTTGTGATCTCGAAACTGAATTGGTAACTGAGAAGCCTTGGTACCATGAAGTGAAGAGATATCTGGAAGCTCAGGAATACCCTGAAGGTGCCTCTATCAACGATAAGAAATTCCTGAGGAGGTTCGCAGCCAAGTTCTTCCTAAGCAACGGCATCTTGTACAAGAGGAACCATGATTCAACCTTACTGCGCTGTGTGGACAAAATGGAAGCCGAAAGAATCATGGAAGAACTACATGAAGGGACCTTTGGTACACATTCCAGTGGACATACTATGGCTAAAAAGATCCTACGGGCAGGATATTACTGGTCCACAATGGAAGCTGACTGCTACCAACATTCCAGGACATGCCACAAGTGCCAGATCTACGCAGATAAGGTGCATGTTCCTCCGGTTCCCCTGAATGTTCTGACTGCGCCTTGGCCGTTTGCAATGTGGGGCATAGACATGATCGGCGAGATAAGACCTACGGCGTCTAATGGACATCGCTTCATCTTGGTGGCGATTGATTATTTTACGAAGTGGGTTGAAGCAGCGTCCTATGCTACGGTAACCAAGACTGTTGTGGCACGGTTTATTCGGCATAATCTGATTTGTCGATACGGCGTCCCTGAACGGATTATTACAGACAACGGTACTAATCTGAACAATAAGATGATTGCTGAGCTTTGCGAACAGTTCAAGATACAGCACCACAATTCTTCTCCTTACAGACCGAAGATGAATGGGGCTGTAGAAGCAGCTAACAAGAACATCAAGAAGATCGTGCAAAAGATGACAGTAACGTACAAGGATTGGCACGAGATGTTACCGTTCGCTCTGCATGGGTACCGTACCTCAGCCAGGACGTCAACCGGGGCAACTCCTTTCTCTCTGGTTTATGGCATGGAGGCAGTCTTGCCGATCGAAGTGCAAATTCCCTCTCTCCGGATAATGAAGGATGCAAACCTGAACGAAGATGATTGGATCCAGACACGACTTGATCAACTAAACCTCATTGATGAAAAGAGACTTGCTGCTATCTGTCATGGTCAGACGTATCAGAAACGAATGATCAGGGCATTTAACAAAAAGGTCAGGCCACAGGAATATCAAGTTGGGGATCTGGTTATCAAGAGAATCATCCTTCCTCAGAGTGATCCAAGGGGCAAATGGACCCCTACGTATGAAGGGCCATTTGTGGTAAAGCATGTGTTCTCAGGAGGAGCAATGATCTTAACTAACATGGATGGTGACGACCTTCCTCACCCCGCCAATGCAGACATAGTTAAAAAATACTACGCATGAAAAAAGACCCGCTAGGCTGACATGCCTAGGCAAAAATTAGGGCTTCCCGTCGAACCAAAAGGGTTCGGGCAAAATGTAGGGATGAAAATGAAAAAATCTGTACACCCGGCAAGTCGAAAACCTGAAAGGGCGGCTTGGGCAAAAATGGGTATCCCGGTGGACTGAAAACCCGAAAGGGCGGTCCAGGCAAAAATTAGGGATAGAGCGTAAAACTATGTCTCATTGATCACTTTGCATCCAGAATCCGGTATCCGCATCAGACGGCATCGATCAGTCAGCTTCACCTTCAACTAAGGTCATCAAGTGATGAGACGCTCGGAGTTATAAAGGCAATAGCAGAGCTGAAACCCAGTGGATCATTCATCTTTTACACAGCTGTTTTACTTTTCTTTTGTACAAAACTTGTATAAACTCTTTTGATCGGCGACGTACCTCTTACTAGGACGTCAGCCTCTTGTACACAAAACGCCTATTTTCAGGCCATTCACAAATCAATAAAAATCTATTTCCAGTTAAACGTGCCAAGTATTTTTCCTTTCTCTGTTTTGTTTTGCGAAGAACGTCCAAGGTTCAATTTGTGATGTATGCATTGACAATAATTTGCTAACTCATAAATGTTTGCATATGAAACAAAGGAATTCATTGCAGGTGACACTGGAAACAGGGGCAATAAAGAGTTGTCCGAGCAGCTAATTGTTCTATCCCCCAAGGTACTAAGGTAGGTTCAGCTAAAGAACGCGGCCAAGTGTATCTTAATTCCCCAGAGAGTGGTTCAACAAATCAATACATTCTTCTCCAAGCAAATCATCAAATATCAAGGAAATTGAGTATCCTCCCGTAGGTCTCAATACTTCCCCAGCAATATACATATGTTCTTAACAAGCATCCCCGGCAGTCTTGGTCTAAAGATTGTTCCCCGGCGGTATACCACCATTCAAAGGAATCACTTCCCTGCAATTCAAACCTCCCCCAGAAGAGTCCAATCCAGTTTCCCCAGGAAAGTTGGAATTCATCTCTCCCCAAGCAATAAGCTTATCCCTAGTAGATTCTGGAAGCTTATTCTCGCAGAGCACGAACGCGTCGCCCGGCTTGATTTAAAGAGTTATTTCCGTAACAGGATATAACTGGGTTATCCTCAGCCAAAAGCCACGGAAAGAGCGTCCTCGGCAAAGTATCTTCCTACCCCCAGCGAAGTCTATCAACACTTCCAGCACAACAAGGATATCTCCCAACATAACCCATTAACGGTATCCCCAGCGGAGTTATCTTCATCAATTCAGCAAAGCATCGCTATCCCCACAGAGTAACACTCCCCAGCATGATCGCTAGAGTATCTTTTCTCCCGCAGAATTATTTCATTTGCCAAGTTTATTCCTCAACGGAGTTATCTTCTCCTATCGGTATTCTTGCAACAATCATCCACAGCGGAAGCACAATCTCTTCCTCAACATCAGCCCAGGATATGGCTTCCCGGCACCCGTCAAGAATTCATTTTTCTAGACAAAAACATACATGAATCATCACATACATCATTATAGCATGCATAACGTATTGCATCATACAAGTCTCATTTATATTGATAACATCATTGCTTGATCCATATCATGCATTGCATATAACTAACCTCTACCTTTCAGGAAGGGTGCAGTTGAAATTCCCAAACATATTTCAAAGATGTCTCTAGTCCAGTTAAATCGACTCCAAACAGATTTTTCTGATAAAGACTCAGTAGAAGTTATGGTTCCCTCTCCAACGGCGTGTGAGGAAGTAATCCCTTCTTCAGATGTTCCCCTCTCCGGCATGAGCGTGAGGTGATAGTCTTTTGTGGTCCCCTCTCCGACGGCGTGTGAGGTGGTAATTCCTTTTTCAAGATGTTTTCCTCTCCGACGATGAGCGTGAGGTGATAGTCTTTTGTGGTCCCCTCTCCAACGGCGTGTGAGGTGGTAATTCCTTTTTCAGATGTTCTCCTCTCCGGCATGAGCGTGAGGTGATATTCTCTTATGGTCCCCTCTCCAACGGCGCGTGAGGTGGTAATTCCTTTTTCAGATGTTTTCCTCTCCGGCATGAGCGTGAGGTGATATCTCCTTTCAGATTATAATTTCCTATGGTCCCCTCTCCAACGGCGCGTGAGGTGGTAATTCCTTTTTCAGATGTTTTCCTCTCCGGCATGAGCGTGAGGTGATATCTCCTTTCAGATTATAATTTCCTATAGTTCCCTCTCCAACGTGAGTGAGGTAACTCCCTTTGAGATTATAATGTCCTTTGGTTCTCTTCCCGATATTGCAAAGATGGTAATTCCCGCCAAGATTTTTCTCAACAAGCGTTGTTGAAGTTAAAATCAACCAAGGTTCTCTTATCATTCATGCTAAGGCAATAACCATCCCTGGTTCATTCATCAGCGTTTGAAGCTCCAGACCCAGCTCCTGTAACCAGTCAGGACATATCCATATCAAGCATCTAAAATCAGCTCCTGCGACGTGTCAGGTACTCATTTTTCTGTTTTGCAGGTATGCAGGTTCTCGCTAAGGAACTTCCTACGCAATCAATATCCAGATGGCATCTATAAGCCCATCATCCTATCCAAGCAACATCCAAATGGCATCTATAAGCCCATTCCCTCATCATCACCGCTACTATGTGAGCGCAAATTTCTGGGCACTCTAGTGTTCAATCACCTTTTACCCTCGGATTACGAAAGGCACGTCAGCCAATCTGCATCCTCAAGTCTAAGAAGATTGAACAGGGGCAACTGTTGTACCCCAAAATTTGCCCTCCCATATTCATCAAGAGTTGTCAAAGTCAAGGTCACAAAATTCCCCCAGGACTACATAGCTCAACTGTCTCCTAGACAGTCAAAACTAGGGTTTGGGTTCTGGTCAAGCAAATGAACTTTTCAAAGGCCCAATCAAGTCCCATATGCCTACAAAGATGGTCAAGCATCCTCATATCAAGTTTCAAGGCATTCAGCTCAAGATTGCACAGTCAAAACCCTAGATTGCACTACAGTCAACTGTAGGGGCAAAATGGTCATTTGACAGTCAAAAGTTCAAATTTTTGGTCAACATATCATTTTGAAGCCACAAACATCATTTGATCAATGCTTGATCATGATTCTCAAAATTTGGCTCAGAAATCATCAAAGATGCAAAAGTTGCTATATTTGGACAGCTGAAAAAAGTCAACTGAAATTGACCAGGGCATAACTTTCACATGGATTATCAGAAAAATCCCATCCAAAGCTAATTTTGAAGAGAAAGACATTTCCTACAATTCATCTTCATGTTCCAAGTCCAAGAAATGCTCTCACAAAAAGTTATCAATTTCAACATTATAGGTCATTTTCAAAAGTCAACAAAAAGTGACTTTAAGTCAAAGGCCATAACTTGAGATTGGTAAATCAAAATGACATGGGACCAAAGGCATTGGTTAAAGGACTCAAAGACCTTTTCAAAATGTCCAAGAACATGTGAAAAGCTTAAAAATTGACCAAGTTATGCCTTGTGGAAGTTGGGAAATTTTTGGAAATTTTTGAAAGTCAACATTGATGCAAAAGGCCTAAAAATGCAAATGGGCCCAATTTTCTTCCAAATTTCTTCATGCCAAGCCTATGCACGACCACTAGGCCCAAAGGGAAGTATTCTCATATTTTTTAATTATTTATTTGAATTAATATTAATTTATATTCATTTAAATGATTTTAATTCATGAAAAATATAAACCTAACATGAAAAAATCTTTTTATGCATGATCTAATCTCTATAATTCGTGCATATCTCAAATAGGCAAGCTTTGATGATAATTGATCAGATTTGGCACAAAAACACCATGAAAAAGATTGAAAAAGATTTTCAAAAATCAAATATTGAAATCCATGAATGCTTGAGATTTTATTCAATCTTTTGACCTAAAACCATTCCATACAAATACTACATCACAACCCTAATGCACAAGACTGGAAAAGCTGCGCACAACACACTTTGGCAAATTGAAAATTTTCACAAAAAAACTCAACACTGAAAGTTGCCTTAGAGGTCGAGTAAAGCTTCAATCTTTGTTCCATCATCATCCTGAGACTTCCCTGGACACATTCCAATCATTAACATCAACGAAATCACTTTGAAACGGTATCACAAAGTCAAACTGAACCAAGGAAAATTTGAATTCGCATAGCACGATTTAAACATCCTCATGCATTTTTCTTTATGGATTATTGTTTGTCTTGATGTTCTAAAGCTAACCAACGTGTTTGATTTTATTTTTGTGCAATATATGAGAAACTACCATGAATGGTTGTTAGGGTTTCATGAACTCAAAAAGAGGGTTTCTCAATACAAGCAAAATTAGACCATCTGGATACCATGGTTGAGTTCAGCTCCCCAAGACGAAGCCATTTGAACCCTCGCGATAAATTTATGGTGTCCATATTCCTAATCGCTATTTTTCAGTAGGTACCTTTCAGCCACGCTTCTGAAACCGTTGCGCTAGGACTTTGTTTCAGAAAATAAAAAAAGGATGAAGATGATGATGAGTTGTCAGCTGGTGGTTCGTTAGTTTAAAATTACGCGCGTTTTAGTTAGTGGGCGTTATTTTTGCTTTTTGATTATTTGTTTATAATAACATATCAATTGACACGTTTGGTTCAGTGGTTAGGCGTTGAGCTTGTGACCTTCAAGACCTGGGTTCAAGTCCCAGGTCTGGCAAAAGCTTAATATTATTTTTCAATGATTAATCCAATGCAGGCCTAACGTGAAAGTCCACCGTACACGCTCAATATCCATCACCCACACGTCCTGGAGATTTAATCAAAGGGTCAGGATTCAAAGAGCGTCATGAGCACCAGTCAACGCGTTGCACATGATCCAGGAAGTCAACCAATGACCAGTTTATTGGGCCAGGCCTCTTGAATTTGAACCTCCTAAATTGGGGACTACACCCCACTCTGGTTTGCTTTCTTTATTTTATTTTTTCTATTTTAATTATTGTATGATTTATTTGATTGCTTTAATTAACTTATTTTTTTTTTCTATAAAAATATAAAAAACATTAAAAATGCAGAAAATACAAAAAGAACATAATATTTATTTTATCATAATTGCTTTCATAAATAAATTAGAATATAAAATATTTAGTTAATTAGGTTTTAGTTTTAAATCTCCCTTTTTTTAAATAAAAATCCAACAAAAATAAAAATTAGGTTAATTAAGTTTTTTTTTATTCCTTTTAATATTTTTCCTTTTTTTAGAATAACAATATTATTTATTTATTATTTTATTTTCATAAATTAAAATTGTACATAATCAATTAGGTTTAATTTAGGTCATATTTTAATTCTTTCTTAATAAATAAAAAATATTAGAATTAGGGTTTACCGTTTAATTTAATTTTAATTAATTATTCCTTTTTCCTTAAACCTAAAAAACACAAAAAAAACATCATTCTCATTTAATTTTAATTTTTAATTCTCATTAACTTTTAATCATTTGCAACAAGGGTCCAACGCCCTAATTTTGTTAATTTCTTTATTTCTCGTATTTATTTTATTATCGCTCATTATAATTTTGTAAATATCCCAAAGCCATGTAATTTAATTTTCTCGCACTTTTATTTATTCGCTTTATTTATTTTCCGCTAAATCGGGTCCGGTTTAATTTTGGCGATGTGGACCCGCGCCTTTGTAATAGTCGTAGATTTATCTTTTCCGCACTCCTAACTGTTAATCAAGCATGAAAGAATGAATGTCTAATTAAAATCAAGCGTAGAACACGACAAACATGACAAGACAAATAACTGAAACATGACACACAATTCGCACACACCACCCCTAGGGTACGCCTCACTGTTGCCTTGCCTCGAAAGGTGATCGTCGAGTAGAGGATGTCTTAGTAAGTCCTCATGATCCGGGAACCTGGCATGAGGGTAGCTTCTAAGGTGTCTTCCCATTGCTCCGATGATCACCACGTCCCTAAACTCGAATTGACCCGAACACCTCCAACGGTGGTGCTACCTACCTCTCAATGGTGGGATGGCACTACTTTAAAGGACATCTACACAGACGAATTCCTTAGGGTAGGTAGGTTCTTGTAGATACTTGCTCTAATTTCAAAACAAATTCAAAAATACTTTTCACACCGACACCTTTTCAAAAAAGCTTTCGAAAGCATTTTTCAAACACTCTTGAGGACCGATACAAGAGTCGAACTGAAATTTTCAAAGAAACTTTTTTAAAACCCACAGTTGAAAAGCAAACAAACCATTTTTGAAAACACAAGTGAGCAAGTATCTAAGAGCCCATGGATAACCATGGATAGAAAGGATGCTAACACCTTCCCTTTCTATAACCTACCTCCCGAACCGAGAGCGATCTCTTTAAAGGAATTTTTCTGTGCTTTTGTCCTTTCCAATTGGAGAAAATAAAAGACGGTGGCGACTCTTGCTTCCGCGACATTTCGCGAACCAGCGTTAAACAGTCAGTTCCAGATCCACCGATCACAGTAATCTTCTCAAAATGTGGTAGCAATGTCAAAACATGTTCTTTGTAAGGAATAAGGTTTGGGTGTTTGGTGTCCCATTCCCCTTTGATCTGACTGATAACCAAAGCTGAGTCTTCTAATACATCTAGGGATTTGATTCCCAAGTCTATGGCAGCTCTGAGACCGAAGATGCACGCTTCGTATTTCACCATGTTGTTTGTACAATTGAAGCAAAGTCTGGCAGTAAAGGGAGTATGACACCCTTCTAGAGATATGAGTACAACACCAATACCATTGCCGAGTGCATTGGAGGCTCCATCAAAGAACAAGGTCCATCGGGATCCTTGTTCAAGTCCGTCATATGGCTTGATTTCTTCATAGTTGTCTAATGTCATGATGTCTTCATCCGGAAATTCGAACTTCATGGACTGGTAGTGTGATACGGTGGGAAGAACCGACTGTTTTTTGGAATGTTGGTTTGCATTTTGCGTTTTGTTTTCACAAAATGTCGCGGTAAGCAAGAGTCGCCACCGACTTTTATTTTATCCAACAAGGAAAGGAACAAAGCACACAAAAATTCTGTTTTCGAGATGTTTCTCGGGTCCGGGGGGTAGATTATAGAAAGGGAAGGTGTTAGCATCCTTTCTATCCGTGGTTATCCACGGGCTCTTAGGTACTTTCTCAAATGTTTTCAAAATAGTTTTCTTTGTGCTTGTGGGTTTGAAAAAAAGTTTATGTTTGAAACTTCGATTTAACTCTTGCTTCTGTCCTCAAGAGCGTATGAAGTGTTTTTGAAAACTTTGTTCGAAAAGTGTAAGTGTGAAAAAGATTTTGTTTTTTGAAAGAGCAAGTATCTAAGAACCATCTACCTACTCGAAAAAGGAATCGTTCTATTCTATCTTCCTTTAGACAGTGCTATCCTACTATGGATGAGTAGGTAGCACCATCATTGGAGTTTGAGGGTCAATTCGAATAAGGGACAGACGGTCACTAAAGTAATGTTAGGATGCTTTAGTGGTAACCCTAATGTCTTAGATCATTTATTTGAGGCAACAATATCCAAGGCAACCGTTTCGAGGCAACTATGATCTTTGGACAAGAGGACGACCTCTAAAACGACCTATACTCAATGACCGCGTATGAAGGCAACCAAGTGGGGTGTACCCTAGGAGTGCGCATGTGCGAGTGTGTTGATTTCAGTTAATTTTATCTTTGTACATGTTAATGGTGATCTAAGTTGATTTTAGGTTAAAACATCCAGTCTTGTCATGCATCGCTATTTATCAAACATCTAACAGTTATATTTTGCGGAAAATAAATTGCGGAATTTAAATTACAAGGCGTCGGGTATTTACATCGCCAAAGACAAACCCTTTTAAAAATAAATAAAGCGATAAAAAATAAATAAAAGGTCCTATTTACTATTACAAACTGCGAACAAATACATTATGATATAAAAGAAAATAAATCGCGTGCGAGAAATTAAATCGAGCGCAAATAGGGTTTTGACCCTTTTTGAGAGAAAGTATCTTTTTTTGTTGTTTTTGAATTAAGAAAGAAACTATCCTAAATTAATTACTAAATTAATAAATTAATTAATTAAATGAAAAATGTTATTTTTGGGTTTTTGGTATTTAAAGAAAGAAAATAAAATTAATCAATGTTAGTAAAACCCTAATTAAGTCTAATTAGTTTTAATTATTTTCAAAAATATAGTAAAGTTATTTCTAATTAATAGCCTAAATTAATTAATAGATTTGTTAAAAAAAATAAAATACTAAAATTTACTTTGATAAAGAAAATATTTTTTGTGGTTTTAATTTTATAAAGGAAAAAATTTGATTGGTTAGTTTATTAAATAAAATATAATAAAACAATTAAATAAAACAAAAAAAGTAAATATATAAGAGAAAAAAGGTATGGGCCTATTCTTTGGAGGTCAAAATAGCAATCCTGAGGCCCATTTACATTGGCCCTGTTTGACTTTTGAGATTCAGTGGGTGCACGCTGACTTGGACCATGGTGGACCATCAACTTGGATCACCAGATCTGGCCCTTGGCCGTCTGGTTGTTGGACGTGCGAAGGCGTACGGTATGCTACAAGCCTGGATCTGTACCTGATTACATGAAAAACAAGGAGAAAATGCAAAGCGCTGGAGGCAGGGATCGAACCCCTGACCTCCAGGCACTAACGCTTTGGAAGGGAACACGCTGACCACTAGGACATGCTGATTCAATTTTTATACGAATACAAATGGTGTATATTATATAAAAACAAAATCATGTGCCAGCAAATAAAAAAAAAGCGCGCTAATTTTGAATGGACCTATGGGCAGGGGACA
This sequence comes from Vicia faba, assembly GCA_948472305.1. Classification (NCBI taxonomy): domain Eukaryota; kingdom Viridiplantae; phylum Streptophyta; class Magnoliopsida; order Fabales; family Fabaceae; genus Vicia; species Vicia faba. The sequence goes on from OX451736.1 coordinate 526,419,551, forward strand.
CCTCATCGTCCCTGTCCTGAAACCTGCAAATGATTTACCTGCGGATTTGAATCCCCAACTAAAAGCATAGGTCCATCCTAGAATCCGTCTCAGGCTATATAAATTCGTTCCAAGGCCATGGTTGCATTTGTCTTCCTCTCTCGGTCACGTCCATAGCCATCACTAAGGCTAATTTTATCTGTAACAAAAAACCCTAAACCAAGAAGCAAAACCCTAACAATGGTGTTTTGTGCCACAGAGCATATAAATGAAATCAAATAATGCAAAATGCTTGGAAATGATCTGGTGATTACAAATATGTCATTAATTCATTGTAACAATGCATAATTTTTGAAATACAAAACCATGTACAGAAGGAGATCGCGTGACACTTACAGCGCTCTAGGAGATTGGAAAATGCGTGCTTTTGATCCAAGAAGGTTGAGTGAACACCCAGGAATTGATTGGGATAGCTTTTGGCTTCTGAAAACCTCTCTTGCTATGATTTCAAATTCCAACTTTTTGTCACTTTTTCCAAACTTGGTTCTGCTTGTTCTTACAACCTCCAACCCTCTATTTTCGTGCCTTTGCCTTCCTTATGTAATGTATATTGCATTAGGATAAGAAACTTGGTACAAATCTCTCCATATCAATGCTCATGAATTGGATTTGATTCCACCATTACAACCTTCCAAATTTGGCCTAAATCATATCTTCTTGTAACCAATGCATTTGATGAAAATTTGATTCACATAATAGCTGTATCCAAAGCCTAAAGCAACAAAAAAATCATGAGATATAAATACTTTTGATTTTATATGATTTTATTTGATTTAAAATGAATAAATTCAATTAAAAATCAAATTAAATAATAAAAATAAAATATGGGCTCATGGATGAAGCTAGGACACGTGGGCAACTATGCAAGCTCAAACCAAGTGGAAAAGAATGGGCCCATTTGACAAAATTTGAAGCTTTGAGGATAGTTGACTTTTGGCAATTTTGCAAAAATGTCCAACTTCAACAATGCATAACGTTTTCAATTTTGTACTTTTGGAAGTGTTCTTGGACTTTTTAGAAAGCTTGAGATATCCTCTAACCAACCCTTTTGGTATAATCGCATTTTGATGTTCCATGCTCAAGTTATAAGCTTTGAAAAAAAAGGTGTTTTTGTTGACTTTCAAACATGACCTATAATGTCCAAATTTATAACTTCTTGTGAGTGGAGTTTTTGATCTTGGGGTATGAATATGGATTGTAGGAAATTGCATCCTCTTCAAAATGAGCTTTTGATGGGTCATTTCTAATAAAGTATGAGAAAGTTATGATTGGTCAAAGTTGAGTTGACTTTTCCTATAAAACCCTAATTTAGCAACTTTTGAATCTTGATGAATCTTGAGCAATCTTTGATGAATCATGATCAAACCTTGATCAAATGATGAAATATCATTCAAAATGAGAATGTTGACAAAAAATCTTGAGGTTTGACTGTTTGTAGGTCACAGTTGACTTTTGCCCTAGCACAGTCAATTTTTGGACTTTTGAGCAATTGACTGAGCAAACTTCCTCTTCAAGGCTTGAAATTTGGCATGGATGATCTTGATAAAATATTAGGACATTGGAGAGCACTTGAGGTCATTTTTACTCAAGGATCTTGATGCAACACAAAACCCTAATTTGGGGTTGACTGCCTTAGGAGATAGCTTGACTGTCCAACTCTTGAGCAATCTTGAGCCACTTGGAGATTTTCGTTGCAATGTTTGGAGAAATATGAGAGGGAAAATTTTGGGGTACAACAAATGCCCCTGTTCAATCTTCTTAAAACTGAGGATGTAGATTGGCTTTCGTGCCTTTCGTGATCCGAAGGTGGAAGATGATTGAACACTAGAGTGCCCAGAAATTTGCACTCGCATGAAGTGGTATCAGCCTTGTGATATCGGGAATGGGCTTACAGATGCCATTTGGAGATGTCTGGCGGGAGGATAGGCTTAAAGATGCCTTCTGCAGGAGTTTCGATCGCATAAGAGATTCCTTAGCGAGAACTTGCATACCTGTTGTTATGGAAGATTCCGCTGGGGGGAAGTCTGATCTTGTTGATATTTAGGAACTTGCTTGTACCTCCACTGAGAGAATGTTTCTGCTGAGTTTTAAGAACTTGGCCATAATTCAACTGGGGGGAAACATCTTTATCGAGATTTAGGACTGTCTGGTCTTCAACGAAGTATAATTCTGTTGAGATTATAGAACTCGTCCACACTTCGATGGAGGAAAATTATCGAGATTGAGAACCTTATCTGAAATTCAACCGAGGATAATTCAGTTGAGATTTAAGAACCGGTCAGGTCTTCGACTGAGGGAAACATCTTCATTAAGATCTAGGAACTGTCTGGTCTTCAACGGAGTATAATTCTGTTGAGATTGTAGAACTCGTCCACACTTCGACGGAGGAAAATTGTCGAGATTGAGAACCTTATCTGAAATTCAACCGAAGATAATTCAGTTGAGATTTAAGAACCGGTCAGGTCTTCGACTGAGGGAAACATCTTGATCAAGATCTAGGAACTGTCTGGTCTTCAACGAAGTATAATTCTGTTGAGATTGTAGAACTCGTCCACACTTCGACGGAGGAAAATTGTCGAGATTGAGAACCTTATCTGAAATTAAACCGAGTATAATTCAGTTGAGATTTAAGAACTGGTCAGGTCTTCGACTGAGGGAAACATCTTCATCAAGATCTAGGAACTGTCTGGTCTTCAACGGAGTATAATTCTGTTGAGATTGTAGAACTCATCCACACTTCGACGGAGGAAAATTGTCGAGATTGAGAACCTTATCTAAAATTCAACCGAGGATAATTCAGGTTATATTTAAGAACCGGTCAGGTCTTCGACTGAGGGAAACATCTTCATCAAGATCTAGGAACTGTCTGGTCTTCAACGGAGTATAATTCTGTTGAGATTGTAGAACTCGTCCACACTTTGACGGAGGAAAATTGTCGAGATTGAGAACCTTATCTGAAATTCAACCGAGGATAATTCAGTTGAGATTTAGGAACTGGTCAGGTCTTCGACTGAGGGAAACATCTTCATCAAGATCTAGGAACTGTCTGGTCTTCAACGAAGTATAATTCTGTTGAGATTATAGAACTCGTCCACACTTCGACAGAGGAAAATTGTCGAAATTGAGAACCTTATCTGAAATTCAACCGAGGATAATTCAGTTGAGATTTAAGAACCGGTCAGGTCTTCGACTGAGGGAAACATCTTCATCAAGATCTAGGAACTGTCTGGGCTTCAACAGAGTATAATTCTGTTGAGATTGTAGAACTCGCCCATACTTCGACGGAGGAAAATTGTCGAGATTGAGAACCTTATCTGAAATTCAAACGAGGATAATTCAGTTGAAATTTAAGAACCGGTCAGGTCTTCGACATAGCTGAGAATTTAACTGCCTCCTTCCAGAAAGGTAAAGGTCAGTCATATGCAATGCATGATATAGATCAAGCAATGATGTTCTCAAAATAAATGAGATTGTGTTGTATGATGCGTATATATGTATCATGATGTATGGAAATGTAATGTTTTAGCTGGGGAAAATAAATCCCGGATAGCTGCTGGAGAATAGAGTTGAATTCTTCGTTTCCGCTGGAGATAGCGGACGACGATGATTGATGAGAATAAACCTGCAAGGGAGGATAACTCCATTGGAGGATAAACCGATGAGGAGATTACTCTGTGGGGAAGATATGTTCTGCTGAGGATTCCACTGATAAATTCCGTTGGGAAGAATTATCGTTGCTGGTGATATTGAATCTGTTGGGGATTGAATTCCTGTTTGCGAAAGGAAAGAACTCCGCTGGGGATGATTTTTCAGTTGCGACTTCACCGGGGATAACTTTTTAGGCTCTAATGGGGATAATCCTTTGAGCTTTGCTGGGGACAATCTTCCTTCGAACTCGGCTGGGGATATTTATTTTTATACTCCGCCGGGGACGAACTTCCAGAGTCTACTGGGGATGATTCTTCAACTCCACTGGGGAAGCTTTTTCAGACTGCACTGGGAAAAATTTCAAACTCCACTGGGGGATAACTTGGATTCTGTCGGAGAATATTCTTATACTCCACTGGGAAATATTAAGAATGCCGGGGATATTAAGTCTTTTCAGTGTTGATGGTAGATAAACTCCGTTTGGGGAGAATACTACCGATTCGTGCACAGTTGCAAGTCTCAGCCGGGGAGAGCTGTCATTACTGTCTTTTCTTACTCTGCGGAGAATGAATTCTATTGGGATACGTGCTGAGGATATGACGATGGCTTGCATCGATACTTTTTTGACCCTGTTTCTGCGGGAGAAGGTGCCTGTGGAGGCCCTATGGATCGAGTATTATCCCCACCTATGAGGTGCTTGGTATCTTTCGGTCAAAATGACAAGTCTTCTTCTGGCAGGCCAGTGATGAGATGACGAGACATAGTCGTACGCTTTGATCCCTAATTTTTTCCTGGACTGCCCTTTCGGGTTTTCAGTCCACTGGGATACCCTTTTTGCCCAAGCCACCTTTTCAGGTTTTCGACTTGCCGGGTGTACAATTTTTTTTCATTTTTATCCCTAATTTTTGCCCGAACCCTTTTGGTTCGCCGGGATGCCTTTATTTTTGCCTAGGTGTGTCAACCTAACGGGTCTTTGTTCATGCACAATATTTTTTGATTATGTCCACGCTCTCAGGGTGTAGGGAGTTGTCACTGTCGATAATGTTGTGCTGCCATACTACCAGGAGATGTTCGTTTGATCATGCAAGATTCGTTGCTGGAATTCATGTCCAATGCCCCAAGTGATTCAGATGAAGATTTTCCCACGGCTACTTGGTATCTTTGAGAGATTCCCTGAATCTTGACTTGACTGCCCCAGATGATGGATAATGATCATGTCGTGCCCCTTGGTTGGAAGTGTTTTTTCCCCTTGAGGTGATCCTTTTATTAAGAAGGTCTTTTGTTCACTAGATATTCGTCGTATGAATTTCTCTGCTGTTTGAACAAATAGTCATATGCAAACAATGTTATTTTAAGAATGCAAAGCTTATGTCTGTTTTGAAGTTCTTTGAAGATGCAGTTTTCAATAAAACAAGCGAATTTTTGTAAAATGTGATGTCAACTCAGGATTTTACAGCAAGCCCTACAGGAGTCAGGATACCTTTCGTAACAATATGCTTTCAAACTAACCCATGCTTCAGCTAGGACTTTTAAGGGTTATAACGTGGCCTGGTTCACGGTTTAAGAAACAAAAGATAAAGGCTCAAAATGTATTTGTACCCACCTGTTCTTCGTGATGTTCTTCGATCCTAAACTCAGCTAACCGTGCATTAGATCTCGTTTGAGTCTTTGCTTTGATATTCCAGTGATGGTTCAAATACTGACAATTTATTTTGAACAGGCAGTCATTTTGTTGAGAGTTTGCAGGATCTCTTTCCTTTTGATTTTTATTATCCCTGTGTTTTGCCTGAACTGTTTCTTTTTGTGATTACAGTCAGCGGGATGCCCTAGTTTTGTAAGTCTCTTTCATAGGTTTTGACTTAATGGGTTTTTATTTCTGAGAGATAACGACAGTCTGTTTTGACGATTATAAGGAACCATCACCGTCTCTTGTTTTGGAAGGACTTTTTTTTATGCCATTCATTGTGCACATGAATTAACTGAGAAAACTACCCTGCCCTAGGTTGTGATTTAGGGTTTTAATTTGTGTAAAAAGAAAAACTCCTAATTCTTTTGGCCCAAAGGGGTTGACGAGGGATTATCTTCCTTATAACTCCACTGTTTAGGATTTGAAACAATGCCTGTACCTCGTCAGCAGGGTCTGTTCAAAAGCATACTGTAGAGATTTTGATATCATTTTCGTCATCCTCCCTCTAAAGGCTTAGAATTTTTTAATCGAGAGTTGATCATCACAAAAAATGAAAGAAATTTGAATATAGTGAAATACGAATGGATTGATTCAAAACAGACATATGCAATGCATTGATAAAGTAATAAAGTTTGACATGAATAAATGTTCGAACAATCAAAAGAAAATTACAACTTGAAAATTCTAATGAACAAAGAGTCTTCTCATCTCAGTACTTGTCACTTCAAATGGTGAACCTTGGGGGGATGGCAAAAGAATTCAATCTGACCATCTTGTGTGAGTTCCAATGCTCCTTCATCAATCAGGTCTTGAATTTTGTTGCTCAACGCCTAACATATGTTAGTATCATGCCCCGGGCTGTTGGAGTGATATGCACAGCTTGCATCAGGATTGTACCTTGGGGAGGCTATGTTGGGATTCTTAGGAGGGTCCCTTAACGTCACCAGATTCAATCTCAACAGGTGTTGTAAAGCTTGAGACAACGACATGTTGAGCTTGGTAAATTGCCTTTTGGGCATATTTGGCTTACTCTGATCAACCTGTTGTTTATGGCAAGGTTGTTGTTGGACCCGCGAGGTAGTAGCAACTTGGAGAGGTTTATTCTTCATCAAACCAAACCTTTAACTTCTCGGAAGTTGATTAATGACTTGGTCCCCGGCCTTGACTGTTTGCTTCATGTTGTTGTATCTGTCTTGATGAAGCTGGTTGATAATGGTTCTCAGCTCTTCTTGTTCCCGAGCTAAGCCTTGGATAAGAGCCATCTGCCCCAGCATCTGGGTTTTCATGGCACTGAACTCAGCTTGCAGTTGTTCCAACCGTTCATCCTAATTGTCTTCAGGACTTTTCTTGACCAAGTTCCCAACGAGGAGTGTTTTCAACTCTTCTTGCCTCTTGGATAGGTTTAGGAATACGTCCCTGAACTAAGCTTCTCGAGTTTGAAGATTTTGGTTGTCTGGTTGGAAAGCCATTGCTGAAATAAACAGCGAGAACATGAGAGACCTGTACTGGGAGACCTGTTATGCAATGATATGTATGTATGCAATGTTTTCAAGGATCCCGCGGGGTAAACAAGAAACTTGTTAGAATTTGAATTTTGCAGCTTTGATTGAAGAAACTTCATGTTGTTAAGAGTCCTTCTTCAACAGTCAAGCTCACCATATCGAGTGGGTCATAGCCCCTGACTCAAGTTATCATGTTTTGATTTCTAGACAACCTTGGCTAGAGGAAAATAAATCCCCTTTTCCCCTTGCTAGACATTTGATTTACCATAACCTACATCACAAACCCTTGAGATCCTTGAAATTATTAAGGAAATGTTAAGGCATGATGTTATGATGTGTATGCTATGCGTTTAAGAAAAAGTGTGAAGTGATGTAAGTAAACCCTGCAATAAATCCAAATTATTGGATAAGGACTGTAAATAAAACCTGCAAGGAACTCATGTTGTCAGATAACAAGAATGTGCAAGTAGTTCAAGTTTGAAGGCATACAAGTCACACAAACAACCTTAAGTTTAGGCTGGCATGGAGTTTAGGTATTACCCTCTTTTCAGTTTAGTTGGTTCAACCTGTCCTAGAAATAGTAACCGGGTTCTAGAGGATCTCAATATCACTGACCACCCTCGATCGGTCATAATTCCAGTTTAGCAACCTTTTCTTGCGGCCGGAATCATCGCGAGAGTTTGGTCTCAATGAGTGTAGCATACTTATACTGTTCTATGGCCAAGTTGGTCAATTTAAAGGTTCTAAGGTCAGTTGGTGCTTAATGACCCCTTAGCAGACCCATATTCTCCTCGTTGCGCCACAAGGGATATCGGTACATACTAAAGTGCCACACCAACGTAGCTACTGCTTCAACCGTATCGGTCTATGCTGTACAGTTCCCTCACAGTTTATTGTTACTTACCTAAAGGGTGTCCCTCAGATCAAGGTTAGGATCTATAGTAACTCCGATTCAACCCACAAAGATAAAGCATACAAGTCAAGCAATTGAAAACATTATGAACTATTCCTAAGGTACACCCCACTTATAAGAATATTCCTCAGCAGAGTCGCCAGTTCTGTGATACGGTGGGAAGAACTGACTGTTTTTTGGAATGCTGGTTTGCATTTTTCATTTTGTTTTTGCAAAATGTCGCGGTAAGCAAGAGTCGCCACCGAATTTTATTTTATCCAACAAGGAAAGGAAAAAAGCACAGAAAAATTCCTTTTTCGAGATGTTTCTCGGGTCCGGGGGGTAGATTATAGAAAGGGAAGGTGTTAGCACCCTTTCTATCCGTGGTTATCTACGGGCTCTTAGGTACTTGCTCAAATGTTTTCAAAATGGTTTTCTTTGTGCTTGTGGGTTTGAAAATTTTTTTTTGTTTGAAACTTCGATTTAACTCTTGCTTCTGTCCTCAAGAGCGTATGAAGTGTTTTTGAAAACTTGGTTCAAAAAGTGTAAGTGTGAAAAATATTTTGTTTTTTGAAAGAGCAAGTATATAAGAACCATCTACCTACTCGAAAAAGGAATCGTTCTATGCTATCTTCCTTTAGACAATGCTATCCTACTATGGATGAGTAGGTAGCACCATCGTTGGAGTTTGAGGGCCAATTCGAATAAGGAACAGACAGTCACTAAAGCAATGTTAGGACGCTTTAGCGGTAATCCTAATGTCTTAGATCATTTATTTGAGGCAACAATATCTGAGGCAACCGTTTCGAGGCAACTATGATCTTTGGACAAGAGGACGACCTCTAAAATGACCTATACTCAATGACCGCGTATGAAGGAAACCAAGTGGGGTGTACCCTAGGAGTGCGCATGTGCGAGTGTGTTGATTTCAGTTAATTTTATCTTTGTACATGTTAATGGTGATCTAAGTTGATTTTAGGTTAAAACATTCAGTCTTGTCATGCATCCCTATTTATCAAACATCTAACAGTTATATTTTGCGGAAAATAAAGTGCGGAATTTAAATTACAAGGTGTCAGGTATTTACATCGCCAAAGACAAACCCTTTTAAAAATAAATAAAGCGATAAAAAATAAATAAAAGGTCCTATTTACTATTACAAACTGGGAACAAATACATTATGATATAAAAGAAAATAAATCGTGTGCGAGAAATTAAATCGAGCGCAAATAGGGTTTTGACCCTTTTTGAGAGAAAGTATCTTTTCTTGTTGTTTTTGAATTAAGAAAGAAACTATCCTAAATTAATTACTAAATTAATAAATTAATTAATTAAATGAAAAAAGTTATTTTTGGGTTTTTGGTATTTAAAGAAAGAAAATAAAATTAATCAATGTTAGTAAAACCCTAATTAAGTCTAATTAGTTTTAATTATTTTCAAAAATATATTAAAGTTATTTCTAATTAATAGATTTGTTAAAAAAAAATAAAATACTAAAATTTACTTTGATAAAGAAAATATTTTTTGTGGTTTTAATTTTATGAAGAAAAAAATTTGATTGGTTAGTTAATTAAATAAAATATAATAAAACAATTAAATAAAACAAAGAAAGTAAATATATAAGAGAAAAGAGGTATGGGCCTGTTCTTTGGAGGTCAAAATAGCAATCCTGAGGCCCATTTGCATTGGCTCTGTTTGACTTTTGAGATTCAGTGGGTGCACGCTGACTTGGACCATGGTGGACCATCAACTTGGATCACCAGATCTGGCCCTTGGCCGTCTGGTTGTTGGACATGCGAAGGCGTACGGTATGCTACAAGCCTGGATCTGTACCTGATTACATGAAAAACAAGGAGAAAATGAAAAGCGCTGGAGGCAGGGATCGAACCCCTGACCTCTAACCACTAATGCTTTAGAAGGGAACACGCTGACCACTAGAACATGCTGATTCAATTGTTATAAGAATACAAATGGTGTATATTATATAAAAACAAAATCATGTGCCAGCAAATAAAAAAAAAAGCGCGCTAATTTTGAATGCAAATGATTTACCTGCGGATTTGAATCCGCAACTAAAAGCATAGGTTCATCCTAGAATCCGTCTCAGGCTATATAAATTCGTTCCAAGGCCATGGTTGCATTTGTCTTCCTCTCCCGGTCACGTCCATAGCCATCACTAAGGCTAATTTTATCTGTAACAAAAAACCCTAAACCAAGAAGCAAAACCCTAACAATGGTGTTTTGCGCCACAGAGCATATAAATGAAATCAAATAATGCAAAATGCTTGGAAATGATCTGGTGATTACAAATATGTCATTAATTCATTGTAACAATGCATAATTTTTGAAATATGAAACCATGTACAGAAGGAGATCACGTGACACTTACAGCGCTCTAGGAGATTGGAAAATGCATGCTTTTGATCCAAGAAGGTTGAGTGAACACCCAGGAATTGATTGGGATAGCTTTTGGCTTATGAAAACCTCTCTTGCTATGATTTTGAATTCCAACTTTTTGTCACTTTTTTAAACTTGGTTCTGCTTGTTCTTACAGCCTCCAACCCTCTATTTTCGTGCCTTTGCCTTCCTTATGTAATGTATATTGCATTAGGGTAAGAAACTTGGTACAAATCTCTCCATATCAATGCTCATGAATTGGATTTGATTCCACCATTACAACCTTCCAAATTTTGCCTAAATCATATCTTCTTGTAACCAATGCATTTGATGCGAATTTTATTCACATAATAGCTGTATCCAAAGCCTAAAGCAACCAAAAAATCATGAGTTATAAATACTTTTGATTTTATATGATTTTATTTGATTTAAAATGAATAAATTCAATTAAAAATCAAATTAAATAATAAAAATAAAATATGGGCTCATGGATGAATCTAGGACATGTGGGAAACTATGCAAGCTCAAATCAAGTGGAAAAGAATTGGCCCATTTGACAAAATTTGAAGTTTTGGGGATAGTTGACTTTTGGAAATTTTGCAAAAATGTCAAACTTCAACAATGCATAACTTCTTCAATTTTGAACTTTTGGAAGTATTCTTGAACTTTTTAGAAACTTGAGATGTCCTCTAACCAACCCTTTTGGTCTCATCTCATTTTGATGTTCCATTCTCAATTTATAATCTTTGGCAAAAAAGGTGTTTTTGTTGGCTTTCAAACATGACCTATAATGTCTAAATTTATAACTTCTTGTGAGTGCATTTTTTGATCTTTGGGTATGAAGATGGATTGTAGGAAATTGCATTCTCTTCAAAATGAGCTTTGGATGGGCCATTTCTCATAAAGTATGAGAGAGTTATGCTTGGTCAAAGTTGATTTGACTTTTCCTACAAAACCCTAATTTAGCAACTTTTGAATCTTGATGAATCTTGAGCAATCTTTGATGAATCATGATCAACCCTTGATAAAATGATGAAATATCCTTAAAAATAAGAATGTTGACAAAAAATCTTGAGGTTTGACTGTTTGTAGGTCACAGTTGACTTTTGCCCTAGCATAGTCGATTTTTGGACCTTTGAGCAATTGACTTAGCAAACTTCCTCTTCAAGGCTTGAAATTTGGCATGGATGATCTTGATAACATATTAGGACATTGGGGAGAACTTGAGGTCATTTAGACTCAAGGATCTTGATGCAACACAAAACCCTAATTTGGGGTTAACTGCCTTAGGAGATAACTTGACTGTCCAACTCTTGAGCAATCTTGAGCCACATGGAGATTTTCCTTGTAATGTTTGGAGAAATATGAGAGGGTAAATTTTGGGGTACAGCAGGTAGTCTTCTACAGCTTGGTGAGTGAGGTGATCGGCTAATACACTGCCCTTTATAGCTTTTTGGGTAGTATATTGTATGTCATATTCTGTCAGGATCATCTTCCATCTCGCTATTCTCCCAGAAAGAGCATGCTTCTCGAAGATGTATTTTATCAGATCCATCTTAGATATCAACAAGGTAGTATGAGTCAGCATATAATGTCTTAGCCGGCGAGCAGCCCATTCCAGAGTGCAATAAGTTTTCTCGAGCAGTGAATATATGGTTTCATAGTCGGTAAACTTTTTGCTTAGGTAGTAAATAGCATGCTCTTTTCGGCCAGACTCGTCATGCTGCCCCAATACGCACCCCATTGAGTTTTCTAAAACATTCAGATACATAATCAACGGTCTTCCCTCGACTGGTGGCATCAACACAGGAGGATCTTGTAAGTATTCTTTGATTTTGTCAAAAGTAACTTGGCATTCATCATTCCACTTGACTACTTGATCTTTCTTCAATAGTTTGAATATTGGCTCACAAGTAGCCGTTAGGTGAGAAATGAATCTGGCAATATAGTTCAAATGTCCCAAGAATCCTCTGACTTCCTTTTCAGTGCGAGGAGCAGGCATCTTTTGTATTGCTTTTACCTTGGAAGGATCTACTTCAATACCTTTTTTGCTGATGATAAAGCCTAGGAGTTTACCAGACCGTACCCCAAATGTGCACTTGTTTGGATTCAACCTCAGCTTGTACTTCTTCTGCCTATCAAACAATTTCTGTAAGTGATCAAGATGCTCTTCTTCTGTTTGAGATCTGGCTATCATATTGTCCATGTAGGCTTCTATTTCGTGATGTATCATGTCGTGAAATAGAGCTACCATGGCACGTTGATAGGTTGCCCCAGCGTTCTTTAGTCCGAATGGCATCACCTTGTAACAAAATGTGCCCCACTACGTGACAAATGTTGTTTTCTCCATGTCCTCAGGTGCCATTTTGATTTGGTTGTAACCTGAGAATCCATCCATGAAGGAAAACACTTTGTGTTGTGCCGTATTGTCAACTAGGATATCAATGTGGGGGAGTGGAAAGTCATCCTTGGGGCTTGCCCTATTCAAATCTCTGTAGTCCACACACATTCGCACTTTGTCGTCTTTTTTGGGCACGGGAACAACATTGGAAACCCATTGGGGGTAAGAGGTGACAGCTAATAATCCAATGTTGAATTGCTTCATGACTTCTGCTTTAATCTTTTTTGACATATCAGGCCTCATGTGACGAACCTTTTGCTTTACTGGAGGACAATCCTCTCTTGTAGGCAGATGATGTACCACAATATCTTCATTAAGTCATGGCATGTCTTCATATGACCAGGCAAAGACTTCGACATAATCATGCAACAACTGAATCAGACGCTCCTTGACACTAGGTTCCAGATTGGCACCCACTTTGACCTCTTTTTTTATCTTCTTCGGTACCTAGGTTGATCGTATCCACGGGTTCCTCGTGAGGCTGAATGGTTCTCTCTTCTTGCTGTAGTAGTCTGGAAAGTTCCCCTGGTACTTCACAATCTTGCTTACCTTTGTCTTCAGCTTGGTAAATCAGATTCTTAGAGTCACAAAAGGCCATAGCAATATCGTTACCCATGGGATCCAGAATGGATGTATACCTACATTGTGAGTGTGGGTGTGTGTAAGGGTATAGCTATCTTTGAAAGAAAGTAAAATGTCCAAGAAAAAACAATGAGCACAAAAGTTTGAATGCGAAAACGTCCATGATTCATTGATGTCATATGAAAAATGAGATAATAACCCTTACAAATGGACCATTGTGCCTCGGGTAAGACACAAGGTTTTAAGAGTGCGAATTGTTTTGAATATTACAGATCCAACAAAAATGTAAAGATAAATTACTGAGGGATGAAATTTATTGGGATGAAGTCTCTAGCCTCCCAATTGCTGAGCCCTCCACTGACAGTCGAGAAGATCCATTCCTCCAGGTTACAACCATCTTTACCATCTTCTACTGCGTTGACCTCACGATTGCTGATCTTCAAGGGTGGCCCTCCAGCATGGGTACAACGTATAGCCTTTTGAGCACTTGAAGTGAAACCTAAGCCAAACTTATCAGATTTATACGGGATATCTGGGAGTTTTCCCCAGATAGTGCATCCACCTTCTTCCACCACTGCTTTGGCATCCTTCTGAGATGACATCCGGAGTGGAGGCCTTGTAATCTTGGGAGCAACCTTAGTTACTGACACCTCTTAGGGGACCTCTTCAAAGTGTTGAAATGGAGTTTCAATGAATTCGCCGTCCAATTCCACATATCTGAAGGAATTGAGATGGATGATCATGTATTCTTCCTCTCCATGGACAGTGATAATCTTCCCTTGAACCGGGTACTTCAGCATCTGGTGCAATGTAGAGGTAACAACGCCGACATTGTGGATCCATGGTTGGCCTAGCAGGCATGAGTATGAAGGGCGAATGCCCATCACATAAAAGGTTGAATTGAAAGTTTGGGTTCCAACTTTTATGGGAATGTCCACCTCCCCATGTACCATCCTCTTCGAACCGTCAAAAGCCCTTACCACTATGTTGCTTGGCTTCAAAGTCAACCCCCTCACAGTCAAGTCCGTCAAGAGCTTTTTTGGGTAATACATTCAGAGATGAGCCAGTATCCACCAAAACATGTGCCAGAGTGGTGCCCCTATATTCCACTGAGACATGCAACTCCTCATTATGCTTTCTTCCCTTCAGCGTCAGATCCGCATCTGAAAAACCTAAACCATTATCCGTAGTTAGGCTGGCCACGCAGTCTTGAAATTGACCAGCAAACGTCTCTTGAGGTACATGGGCGGTTTTTAAGAACTTCACCAAGGCTTTTGCATGTGCGTCAGAACATATTACTAATGCCAGCATGGAGATCTTAGAGGGGGTTTTACCCAGTTGTTCAACTACATCGTAGTCGCTTTTCTTTATAATTTTTAAGATCTCCTCCATTTCCTTCTTGGAGGTCTCAGGGATGGTCAATGACTAAGCCTTCGTCCGGACAGGTTCAACCATAACACCTTTTCCTCGAGCCTCGATTAACTCGACAGCAGGAGTGTCGGTAAGAATGATTACATGGGTTGTAACGGCTTTGTCAATTGGAGTACTTGCAGAGATGATTATGGGTGTAGAAGCAACCTTTGGAGCAGCTACATGGATAATTACGGGTCCAGAAACTGCTTTTGGAGGGGGGGGGGGCAATTTCTGGAGAAAAGATCCTGCCACTTAGGGTAATTTTGCTAGTTCCGGCAATATTGCTAATGTCAGAGTCTTTTTTCTCGGAATTTTTCTCTTCGGCGGACGACCAGTCTTGCTTGACGTCATGGTAGTAAATGTCCCCTCAGTGATTCTACGGCACGGTCTTGTCTGATTCATATGGGACTGGCCCAGGCATTGTGATTATTAAAGGAGCTACTTTCAGAACTGATGTAATTCTAACGGGTCTTTTGGTGGAGACCCTGGAAGAATTGGCGGAAATGGTAATGATTGAAACATCATCAAAAGGAACAGGTGTAACAGGAGTCTTTTCAAACAAAATCTCTTCGTTATCCATCAGACACTAGATGCCTACTTTCAACAAAGGACATCCAGTTGGTGAGGATAAGCAGAGATGGCAAACTTTATTACAGCCCGAGAACACACCGACTTTCAACAAGTTTATCTTAATAATCGGAAGTGGGGTTATGAGCTCGTTAATTGAGGTGACAAACAAATCTTCTTCAATGGCATTGGTATTGTGGCCATGTCTGGGCATAGGGGCAGAAATGACATTTGGCTTCTCGGGAACATCAAACTCAATTTCTTTTGCTTCAATAAGGTCTTGTATTTTGTTCTTTAAGGCCCAACAGTTATTAGTATCGTGACCAGGACTTTCAGAGTGATATGCGCAACGGGCATTGGGATGATAATGAGGGGATGTTGTATTGGGGTTTTTCGGAGCTTCTTTCAAGGTCACCAAGTTGGATCTTAGTAGATGAGGTAATACTTGAGATGGAGTCATGTTGATTCTGGTAAACTTCCTGACTGGCCTTTCTACCCTTGGTTGATTATTTCTTTGTTGATCAGATGCAGGCTTTGTGATCATAACAACCCCCACCATTGGTCGGTGTTCGTCCCTTTCTTGGTTTCTTTGCGGGTATACGGCAACCACCTCTTTCTTCCCGATGAAAGGCTTCCTTACAGCTGTAGAAGAAGATGTATCTTTCTGAATCTTTCAATTCTTTATACCGGCTTCTATCCTCTCTCCAGTCAATATTAGTTCGTTAAAGCTTGCAGATGAACTTCCGATTAAATGATTAAATGAGGGACCAGATAAGGTGCCTAAGAACATGTCTACCAGTTCTCTCTCAGACAGAGGGGTTGAACTCTTCCAGCCAAATCTCTCCATTTTTGTGCATAGTTCTTAAAACCTTCATTGGACACCATGGCCATACTCTGGAGTTGAGTACGGGTGGGCGCCAAATCAACATTGTACTAGTATTGTTTGTAGAAAGCTGCGGCAAGATCTTCCCAATTGTGAATGTTGGCTCTTTCTAGTTGGTAGAACCAGTCAAGTTGAGTACCAGATAGACTGTCTTGGAAGAAATGTACCCATAAGTCTTTATCAGCAGCGTGGGGTTGAAATTTTCTCACGTATGATCGGGGATGCATTTTAGGGCATGACACTCTGTCATATTTGTCAAATGTAGGAACTTTGAGTTTCAAAGGAATCACAATCCCCTACACTAGTCCCAATTCCTCAAAGTCCAAGCCTGGCACCTTTTGGATTTCCATCGCGCTCAACCGCTCTTCAAGATGTTTATACTTGTCATCAGCTGGAGGGTACTGTTCCTCAGAGTAGTCTTCCTCTTCTTCCTCCTCTTCAGATTCTAACGGGACCGCTGTTTCCTTGCCTTTCCCCTCTCCTTCACTAGATGTTATTGCAAAGTTTAAAGTCCTTCTTGTCTTCCCATGAAATCTTCTCCCCATGTTTAAGACTCCGGTTACTTTCTTTGTCTTCTTTTTCCTTTCTTCAGCCAGCAGAGTCTTCAACTCATCTTACCCATTGGCTAGGGTCATGAGCAACTGTTGAAACTACGTATTCTGAGCTTGAAGATCTTTCACTGTTTGCTCGAGATCCATCTTACTAAAATAAACAGTAAAGAGATGAGGAGACTTGTTGCAAAAGACCTTTTTATGTCATGATGAATGGTATATGCATATGCGATGTTTTCAAGGATTTCAAAGATTCAGATTTGTTTTAGACAAAAAAGAAACACATGTTATATTAATAAGATAAAGTTTGAGTACATCAATGTCCCTCGGGCAAAATAATATAAAACTCTAAGATAGAAAAGTAGTGCGCATCCTCTTAGGTGCAATGTAGGAATTTAGAGTCTGCTCTTCATGAAGTAGCCTAGCGAGTTCCAAAACCTTCTTCTCACTTGCGTAGAATTGGGCTTCAAAAGTATCTCGCTCTCCTTTAAGTTGTATCCAATCCCTTTGGAGGTCTTCAAGAGATATGGGCATGTCAAGATGTAAGATAGTGTATGTAACGTCTCCCTCCATGACAGGCTCAATGATTACCGGGAGAATGGAGGGGTAAGGCATCATAAGACTCTAAGCGTGAGTTCGTACCCATTTGAGGTAAGGCTCAAGAGGGATGGAATTCTTGTGCCCCAAAGTCTTTATATCCACCTTGTTTAACATCCTCCAAGCTCGGATAAATTTCTGGCGAAGACCTTGATCGTCGTTGTCGTAGCCGAATACCAAACCTTGAATCCGTATCTCATACGGGCCATCCCTTCGGGCGTAACCAAACTTTCTTAAGGCTAAGCATGGGTTATAGGTGATTCCTCCCCTAATGCCAAGTAGAGGGACATTAGGGAATTCTCCATAATGGTCAACGATGATAACATTCTCTTTGGATCGAGAGCACCAATGAATGTTTGAATGTTTGAGCATCATCAACCTTTGTGACCACCTTGAACCTTGCTTATTATTTAAGACTGATTGGGGAAGATGAGAAATAAACCATCTTGCCAAGAGAGGAGTGCAACAAATAAGGACACCTCTTTTCCTCATTGTGCGAGTGTGAAAAATGTGTAGGATATCCCCTAGCATTGTAGGCACTGGGTTGCATGATATGAAGATTTTGACGGTGTTGACATCTATGAGTTGGTAAGGATTTGGAAACAAAACCATCCTATAGATGAGGAGAGCCACAATTTTCTCAAAGGCTTTCAAGTCCAAGGAATTCCAACAGCTTTGGGCTTTCTCAAACAAGAACTTTGCTAAGAAACCTTTGACACCACTCCTTGTTTCCCAATGAGTTGTGATATCAGATGAGTGCAAGTGTAGAGCTTGAGCAATCTCTTCTGGATTTGGGTCTCTTTCCATACCGTTGAAAGGTAGTTGATTGAGAACGGGAATCCTCAAGAGTTGAGAGAATTCTTCCAAAGTAGGCACAAGTTAATAGTCGGGAAATGTGAAGCAATGGTGTAAAGGATCAAAGAACTGAAAGAGCACCTTCATCATGTCCTCATCTGTGTTGGAGGTGACCAAGTTGAGTAGGCGACCATGTCTCTCGGTGAATGGAGAGTTTTTGAGGATCCTTGAAACTAGCTCCTTAAGTTGTGGAGGGATTCTCACAAGGTTGACTCGAATAGTTTTCCTGCAAAGTGAATCCATATCCTACAAAACAAGAACAAAGATGAATCCCAAAATCCTTGAAATGGTTAGTGGATGTATATGATGTTCATGATGTCCATGATGTTATGTACAAGTATGCATATACAAGCAAAGCAAACAAGTCCTTAGGTTTAGGCTTGCATGGAGTTTTATAGGTAAGTACCCTCTTGAAGTTTAGTTGGCTCAAACCTGTACTAGTTGTAGTAACCGGGTTCTAAGGAGCTCAATATCACTGGTTTGTTTCCTTGGTTATTGTTTCAGCTCAAGCCTCTTTAGTGGCGACCGAAATATCCCAAGAAACCAAACCTCAATGAGTTTAGTATCGAGTATCTACCAACTTCGGATTGCACCAAAGCCGGTCACCTCACTACATCTTAAAGGCCAAGTTGGTCAAGTAAAGGTTCTAGAAGTTCATTAGTGCTTCATGACATCACTCAGCGGCCCCGTATTCTCTTTGATTAACTCAAAGGCTACCGGTACCCACAAATATGTCGCACTAATGTAGCTATTGCTTAGACCATGTCGGTATACCCCGTACAGTTTCCACAATGTATTGCTACTTACCTATAATGTATCTCAAATATGGGTAGAGGATTCAAACCCAAACAAAGAACCAAAATGTAAAGCACACAAGTCAAACAAAGAAAGCAAGTAAAGGTGATCTAACCCTAAGGTAACCCCACTTTTATAAAAATCCCCAGCAGAGTCGCCAGTTCTGTGGTGCAGCGGGAGAACTGACTTGAGGTTTTTGCGTTTGTATTTGCAAATGTTGTCGTTAGCAAGAGTCACCACTGACTTTTCTTTTATATAATAAGGAAAGGTGAAAAAGCACAGGAAAGACCTTTAGAGATGTTTTCTTGAGTTTGGGGGGTAGATTATGAAAAGGGAAGGTATTAGCACCCTTTTCATCCATGGTTTTCTAAGGGCTCTTAGTTACTTGCTAGATCACTTGCTTTTGTTTTGAAATGTGCTTTGTGATGTGGGTTTTGAAAGTATTTTGAAAATGTGACTTTGTAATGATTCTCATTTCTATAAGAACGCATACAAAAGTATTTGTTTCGAAAATGATTCAAAAAAGTGTTTGTGAGATGTGTTTTTTGAAAGTGATTTTGGAAATGTGTCTTTGTAATGATTCTCGTCTATATAAGAATGCATAAAAAGTGTTGTCTTTTGAAAATGTTTCAAAGTGAGAGTGTCGGTGTATATAATGTTTTTGTTGTGAGCAAGCAAGCAACTAGGAGCGAATCTACCTACTCAAAAAGTCTTAATTGTTCTTTTCCTCCTCCTTTAGATGTTGCTATCTTACTATTGTTTTGGTGAGAAGCCCCATCGTTGGATATGAAGGGACGAGCATGGGACATTTGTATAGTCATAGAAGGAAACCCATGGAACGTTTTAGCAATGTAGTTTTAGGGACTAGATCATTTACCGAAGGCAACATTGAGGGTCATCGAGGGACTACAATCTTTTATCGAGGGTCTTTTGCTAAAACGCCCATGTTCGAGGGACATGACTATTTTTCGATAGGCCACAAAATGGGATTACCCTAAGGGTTCTAGTGTGTAAGTGTGTTTGATTGCATGCATTTAGTCTTGCTTTTTAGGTTGTCTATTTGTTGTTTTCATGTCTTGCCATACATACCTTAATTACTAGCATTTACATTTGAAAGCGATAAATTGCGAAAACGTAAAGTCCTACGCTATTACAATATTTTAGGGATGGGGGTACATATTTACAAATGGGGGGTTGCGAGAAAATAAATCCTAATTATTTATTACAACCATATTGAAATAATAATGCAAGAAAGAAAAGGGACCTTGTTTACAAAAAAGGTTTTTTTTTGTGTTAATGAATAAAAGAGAGAAATGAATTAGCTTAGTAAAAAAAGAAAATATTTTTATGCCCTTTTTTATATTGATGAAAAGAGTTTTAATGTTGAAAGTGATAAAAAGGAAAATAAATGAGATATAGACTCAGCGTGCTGCTACAAGCAAAACAAACGGAATCAGAAGTTCTGGAGTCAGGAGCACTGTGACTCAGCAGGAAATATCAGTGGGTATTAGAAGTTCTGAGTTGGTAAACTCGGAGGTCCTGCAAGAAAAATTAGAGGGAAAACGCAAAAATTTTGGGTGGTATTCAGACAGTGAGCCAAAAGTCAGAGGTTCTGTATTACACTAAAACAGTGAGTAAACATCAGGAATTTAGTGTATTGTCAGCATGTGAAAATCAGAAACTCTGAGTGTTTAAAATAGCGAGGGGAAGCATCAGAAGTTAAGTGTGTTTGACATGTAGGGAGAACTCAAAAGTTCTGTGCTGTGTTAGAACAATGAGTGAATCATGGAAGTTCTATGTGTTAGAATGGTGAGTAAAAAACAGAAGTTCTGTGTTACATTTCAGCTCTTTCCTTATATCAATCAACACAACGATAACTTATTTAGTTTTCAGCAAACAGCAAATTAGAAGGATAAAATCACAATAGTTTATAGAAGTACTGATTCTGATCCTGAGTCTAGCCTTAATCAGGAAGTTCTGATCCACAGTCTTTCTACTTACGCAGTGATATGGACAATATTAATACTGTGATATTTACATGTTTAATGATGTTCTGAATGAGAAGATGCAGAGTCAGGGAGACTTACCTTGAACCTGGAGCGTGTGTTTAGGACTTGAGCTGCTGCTTTCAGATATTCTGGAATCAGCAAGAGCAACGAAAAATAAAATACCAAGTTCTTTTACTTCAAGGGAAGAACAAGGGTTTTGGTTTCCTGTTTGGGAATTCTGGATTTTTTATGAAGGTTTCACAGTTTTCTTTTCTCTCTTTTGACAATTCTCTCTCTCCAAAAGCCAACCCCTTGAAAGTGTGATGGAGCAACTTATTTATAGATGAATTTGTTGTGGTTTTGGGGGGAAAACAAATGGAATTTAAACTTTTTGGCACACTGTTCCATTGATTTTTGATCACAACTTTTTGTATTTGGTGTAAATACAAGATTTGGGAATATGCAGGCGTGGATTGGATTAGCTGTTGGTTAGAGTACTGTGCTGTAGCAGTGTAACATGTTCTTTAAACGAGGTCTTGGGATTTGGTGATGTTCTGATCGCAAAAGATCAGAAACGTAACCTCCAAATGCTGAAGGGGCATGTTCTGACCGGAGCGTTGAACATAGCCTTCATATGCTGAAGAATTATATTCTGACCAAAGAGCATCGCTTCTACATGTTCTGATTGAAGCATCATGTACTGACCAAAGAGCATCGCTTCTATATGTTCGGATTGAAGCATCATGTTCTGAACCGTGTTTGCAACTTCTGACTGCACTTGCGTGGAGGCTGGCTCAGAAGTTCTGAAGTATCATATTCTCTTAACACTTAGAAAATTTTCTAAATGCTTAGAAATTTATTTTTTTTCAAAGTAACTTCCGACTTCTGATTTTTGATGAACCAATTTCATGTTTTGACCATTTTGCCCTTGTGAATGATTTTCTTGAAAAGTTGTAATTCAAGACTTGAAACTGGATGGAAGTAAACCTGAGGGTCCAGAGTGATCCTTTGAGAAATGAGAGGGCAAATTTTGGGATACAACAGGAAGTTTTTATATTATCTTTATCAGGTTGAATACTTGATTAAGAAGAAACTGAGACCAGTTTGTGGCTTATGACCAGGTTCTTGGGGAGGTTTACTCAGCAAATGGCATCTCTTCGGAAAAGTCTCGTGGAGAAGTTAGTATTATCCTTATAAGGTGGAAAACTTGATTAATAAGAAACTGAGACTAGTTCGTGGCTTATGACTAGGTTCTTGGGGAGGTTTACTCAGCAAATAACATCTTTTCGGAAAAGTCTTTGGGGAAGTTTGTATATTATCCTTATCAGGTGGAAGACTTGATTAAGAAGAAACTGAGACCAGTTCGTGGCTTATGACCAGGTTCTTGAGGAGGTTTACTCAGCAAATGGCATCTCTTCAGAAAAGTCCCATGAGGAAGTTTGTATATTATCCTTATTAGGTGGAAAACTTGATTAAGAAGAAATTGAGACCAGTTTGTGGCTTATGACCAGGTTCTTGGGGAGGTTTACTCAGCAAACAACATCTCTTTGGAAAAGTCCCATGGGGAAGTTTGTATATTATCCTTATCAGGTGGAAGACTTGATTAAGAAAAAACTAAGACCAGTTCATGGCTTATGACCAGGTTCTTGGGGAGATTTCTCAACAAATGGTATCTCTCCGAAAAAGTCCCACAGAGAAGTTTGTATATTGTCCTTTTCAAGTGGAAGACTTGATAAAGAAGAAACTGGAACCCGTTTGTCATGGAAAGGTTTACTATCTTTTCTACCTTCAACTATTGAGTTGGTATATTACCGTCATTTGTGAGTCGGTATCTCTTACTTTTTACCTTTAACTATTGAGTTGGTAGTTTACCGTCATCTGTGAGTTAGTAACTTTTTTGATTCTACCTTCAACTATTGAGTTGGTAGTTTACCGTCATCTGTGAGTCGGTGTCTTTTTGATTTTTCTACCTTTGACACTTAGTTGGAGGTTTACCATCATCTTGCGTCAGTAACCATTTATCTTTTCACAGCCTATGCAAGGCATCTTCTATGATAGAGTCAGTAATTATTTTTCTTCTCTCGAAGTTGTTCCCCAATAAGAGTCTCTCATTCGAAGTATGGCTCTGTTCCCCAGTAAAGCTATAATTTCTTCCCTTGCGGGATTACTTTATCATGTGCTTGATTTCTCCAGCAGTAGTTTGTCTCATGTGGCGTCATTCCCCATAAAATTCAGAGCATTGCATTCATATCATATCATAAATATCATTATGGAATCTTAGAACCAAAAATTGTGCATTCTAAATTTAAGTATCTTCAATCTCATTGAAATGAAGATTTCAATCTTCATATCCCCGAATAGAAGAAACTTAAATAGGGGCAACTGTCATACCCAATTTTTTTACCTAAGATACCACCTCCCATCTGCATTATTACATAACAAGTGTTCACAAGTTGTAACACGGTGGGAGAACTGACTTGGGTGTTTTGCGTTTTATCACAATTGTTACGGATAGCAAGAGTCGCCACCGACTTTTCTTTTATCCAATAAGGAAAGGTTGAAAAGAATAGGAAAGACCTTTGAGATTGTTTTGTTGAGTTCGGGGGGGTAGGTTATGAAAAGGGAAGGTATTAACACCCTTTTCATCAATAGTTTTCTACGGGATCTTAATTTCTTGCTAAATCACTTGCTTTTTGTTTGAAAAATGTGTTTGCGATGTGGGTTTTGAACGTATTTTGAAAAAGAATGTCTTTGTAATGGTTCTCGTCTCTATAAGAACGCGTAAAAAGTGTTTTTCCTTTTGAAAAATGTTTCAAAGTGAAGTGTTGGTGTATAAAATATTTTGTGAGCAAGCGATCAACTAGGAGTAACCTACCTACTCAAAAGGTCTTAAACATTCTTCCCCTCCTCCTTTAGATGTTGTTATCTTACCATTGTTTTGGTAAGAAACCCCATCGTTATATGTGAAGGGACGGGCGTGGGACGTTTGTATAGTCATATAAGGCAACCTATGAAACGTTTTAGCAATTTCGTTTAGGGACTAGATCGTTTACCGAAGGCAACATTGAGGGTCATCGAGGGACTACTATCTTTTATCGAGGGTCTTTGCTAAAACACCCATACTTGAGGGACATGACTATTTTCCGATAGGCAACAAAGCGGGATTACCCTAATTACTAGCATTTACATTTGAAAATGATAAATTGCGGAAATGTAAAATCCTACGTTATTACATCATTTAGGGGTGGGGGTACATAATTACAAATGGGGGTTTTCAAGAACTTTAAATCTTAATTATCTATTACAACCATATCGAATTGTACAATATAAAAAAGAAAAAGGAAAGAACTTGTTTTAAAAATGAGTTTTTTGTCTTAATGAATTAAAAGGAAAATAAATATTTAATAAAAGAAAATATTTTTGATGTCTTTTTTATAAAAAATAGTTCTAATGCTAAAATGATAAAAATAAGAGAAAAAAAAGGAAAAAATAATGAGAAGTAGGATCAGCATGTTGCTGAACACGAAAATGAAGGGGGCCAGAAGTTCTGACACTGTATGTTGTAGCTCAGAAAGAAACGTCAGAGGTGATCAGAAGTTCTGGGTTGATGCCATTGGAATCCTGAAAGAAACGTTAGAGGGAAAAAACAGAAGTTATGGGTTGTGTTTAGACAGTGAGAAAAAAGTCATAAATTCTATTCTGTGTTAAACAATGAGTAAAAATCAGAAGTTCTGTGTTGTGTTAAACAGTGAGTAAAAATCAAAAGTTCTGTGTTGTCTTAAACAGTGAGTGAAAAGTCAGAAGTTCTGTGTTATGCTAAAACAGTGGGAAAGAAAAACCCATAAGTTCTGTATTGAACTTCAACTCCTTCCTTACATTAATCAGCTCATCAGCAACTTATTTAGTTCTTAACAATAGGAAATCAGAAAGATAAAAGCACAACAGTTCATAGAAGTTCTAATCCTAATTCTGAGCCTAGCTTTATTCAAGAAGTTCTGATCCACAATTTTTTTACTTATGCAATGATATGGACAACATCAATACTATGATATTTACATATTTAATGATGTTCTGAATGAAAAGATTCAAAGTCAGAAAGACTTACCTTGAATATGGAACGTGTGTTTGGGACTTGAGCTGCTGCCTTCAGATGTTCTGGAGTCAGCAAGAACAATGGAAGAGAAAATGCTATGTTCTTTGATTCAAAGGGAAGAACAAAGGTTTTGGCTTTGTTTAGGAATTCACGGTTCACAGATGTTTTACTATTTTCTTTTCTCTCTTTGATAATTCTCTCTTTCCAAAAGTCAGCCCCTTGAAAGTGTGATGGAGCAACTTATTTATAGGTGAATTTGCTGTGGTTTTTTGGGGGAAAAACAAATGGGATTTAAACCCTTTTGGAATACTGTTTCATTTCTTTTTAATCACAGTTTTTATATGCTAATTTGGTGAAAATATGGGGTTTGAGAAAGTGAAGGCATGGATTGGATCAGCAGCTGGTTGCAGGATTGTGATATAGCAGAGCAGTAGGCTGCTCAAACGAGGTTTTAGGATTTGGTGATGTTCTGATCATAGAATACGAGAAACGTAGCCTCCATATGTTAAAGAGTCAATGTTCTGACAGAAGATAATTGCTTTCATATGTTTTGATTGAAGAGTCATATTCTGAACCGTCTTTGCAAATTCTGATTGCACTTGTGTGGAGGATGGCCCAGAAGTTCTGAAGTATCATTTTCTCTTAATACTTCGAAAATTTTCTAAATGTTTAGAAATTTGATTTTTTCAAGATAATTTCTGATTTTAGATTTCTTGATGAACCAACTTCTTGTCTTGACGGAATATGATTGTTGGAACTTGATTTTGACCAAAAAGTCAAAGTTTGAATTTTCAGTGTGTTTTTGACCATTTTGCCCTTGTGAATGACTTTCTTGGAAAATTGTAATCCAAGACTTGAAACTTGATAAAAGCAAACCTGAGGGTCCAGGATGATCCTTTGAGAAATGAGAGAGCAAATTTTGGGGTACAACAATTTCCCCTGTTCAATCTTCTTTAACTTGAAGAGTTAGATTATCGAATCTGCCATTCGTGACTTGAAGGTAGAAGATGATTGAATACTAGAGTGCTCAGAAATTTGCACTTGACGATATTGTGGTTGAGGTGTAAGAAATGGGCTTAAAGATGCCATTTAGAGAAATGCTGGGAGAATTGGCGGAGATGGGCTTATAGATGCCATCCAAAGGTGATTGTTGATAGAAAATTAGACTAAGCCTAAGCTTGACCTTAGTTGGGAAAAGAATCATAATAAATCTTTGGTCAATTCAAAACTGAACCTAGCAGAAGTCATGAATAATATTTAATTAGGAAGAATCAGAATAAATCTTGGAGTGACTTATCTGAAACTAGAGAAAGCATTTATTTGGGAAGTATCAGGATAAACCGTTGAGAGGTTTAAGTTGAGCCAAAAAGGTCTTGGGTATTCTTTTAACTGGAGAGAATCAAAATAGATCTTGGAGCAATTTATCTGAACCAGAAAAAGTGTCTACCAGGGAAGAATTAGGATAAACCATTGAGAGATTTAAACTGAACCAACAGAGGTTGGAAAAGAATCAGAATAAGTCTTGAAGCGACTTATCTGAACTAGAGAAGATGTCCACTGGGGAAGAATCAGGATAAATTGTTGAGAGATTTAAACTGAACCAGCAAAGGTCTGGAAAAGAATCAGAATAAGTCTTGAAGCGACTTATCTAAACCAGAGAAATGTCTGCGGGAAAGAATCAGGATAAACCGTTGAGAGGTTTAAAGTGAACCAACAAGGGTCTGGAAAAGAATTAGAATAAATCTTGGAGTGATTTATCTGAACCAGAGGAGATGTCTGCGGGAAAGAGTCAGGATAAACCATTGAGAGGTTTAAACTGAACCAGCAGGGGTCTGGAGAAGAATCGGAATAAATATTGGAGCGATTTATCTGAACCAGAGGATATGCCTGCATGAAAGAATCAGGATAAACCGTTGAGAGGTTTAAACTGAACCAACAGGGGTCTGGAGAAGAATCAG
This sequence comes from Vicia faba, assembly GCA_948472305.1. Classification (NCBI taxonomy): domain Eukaryota; kingdom Viridiplantae; phylum Streptophyta; class Magnoliopsida; order Fabales; family Fabaceae; genus Vicia; species Vicia faba. The sequence goes on from OX451736.1 coordinate 526,446,399, forward strand.
AATAAATCTTGGAGCGATTTATCTGAACCAGAGGAGATGTCTGCGGGAAAGAATCAGGATAAACCGTTGAGAGGTTTAAACTGAACTAGCAGGGGTCTGGAGAAGAATCATAATAAATCTTGAAGCGATTTATCTGAATCGGAGGATATGTCTGCGGTAAAGAATCAGGATAAACTGTTGAGAGGTTTAAACTGAACCAGCAGGGGTCTGGAGAAGAATCAGAATAAGTCTTGAAGCGACTTATTTGAACCAGAGAAGATGTCTGAAGGAAGTAATTGTCATGTAGATAGTCACCCCGTCCTATTTCGGGAATTGATCTACAATTGATTTGTTCATAGATATTTGCCTTATCTTGTTGAAAATTTGATGATAACATTCTGTTGATTGTTCTTTCCTGAAAAGGTAAAGAGTTAGCAATATGTAATGTCATGATGTATGAGATGCATGGTGTAATGATGTTTCTCAAAAAATAAATGAGATTGTGATGTGTGCATTCATGTTGTTGATGTTATGACGTATGAATGCAATGTATGCACAAATTAAGTTGTTCTGCTGCAGTGTTGTTGGATTAGGGACAATAAATCCCTGACTGCTATTGGGAATGAGGAGTGTAAGTCTTCACATTTTGTTGAAGTTGAAGTATTGATGTATGGGCTCCCATACTTAGAGAAATAAACTATGTTGGGGAAGATAAACACCGTGCATTGCCTGTGGGTTTTATGAAATCCTGCTGGGAAATCCTGAGAAGCTGAGCGACTTTTGCTGGGGAATCTTTGAGGTGGTAACTGGCAATTTTGCTCCGTCGGAGATATGAAGGCAAAAGGCACCATTAGACTACATGATAGGGATATGACAATGATCTTGTAACAGGATGTTCTTGCTTCTGCTCTGTTGGAGAAAGTACCTGTGAGGGTTTTGTGGAATAGCACATAGATGTTGCCCCATTTCTTAAAGCCATTAGTAATTGTCTTTCTGTTTAGTTTTCCTTTTTTTATGCATTCATTTATAAACAGTTATTACATTCAAATGCATATGTTCAAGAATAAACACTGGACGTTTTTTGCAAACAAAACAGAAACAGTAAAGGAGAAACATATAGTTTTGCACTTTCAAAAGAATATCTTTGTATTAACTTGAATAAGTGTTTTTGTACAAAGAGACAAACATCCTAGTAAGATAATGTCATTGTAAAAATGAAACTGATACAAAGAAAATATAGCTATATGAAATAATCCCATGGGGTTCCCACTCTGCTATAGCCTTTATGTCTCTGAGCGTCTCATCCACTTGCTGCTTTATCCGAGGCTGATTGGATTGATTAGACCCATTTGAGTTTGACGATTGATGCTGAAGATTGGTCGTAAGGTGATCCAACAGGACATAGTCATACGCTTCACATCCCTAATTTTTTCCTGGACCTCCCTTTCGGGTTTTCAGTCCACCGGGATACCCTTTTTGGCCCAAGCCGTCTTTTCAGGTTTGCAGCTTGCCGGGTGTACAAATTTTTTTTTGTATTTTATCCCTAATTTTTGCCCGAACCCTTTTGGTTCGTCGGAATGCCCTAATTTTTCCTAGGCCAGTCGACCTAACGGGTTTTTGTTTATGTGTAGTATCTTTTAACTATGTCCGCGTTTACAGGGTGCGGAAGGTCGTCGTCGTCCATAGTTGTTAAGATCATTGCCCCACCGGAAAATATGCTTTTAATCACAAATGGTCCTTCGTATGTAGGAGTCCGTTTTCCCCTGGGATCACCTTGTGGAAATATGATACACTTGATTACCAAATCACCAACCCGATATACCTGACGTCTGACCTTCTTGTTAAAAGCCTTGATCATGCGTTTTTGGTACATCTGGCCATGGCATACATCCGTAAGCCTCTTCTCATCAATCAAGTTTAGCTGATCAAGTCGAGTTTAGATCCATTCATCGTCATTCAACCCCGTATCCTTTATGATTCTTAAAGAAGGTATTTGGACTTCAATTGGTAGAACAACTTCCATGCCGTATACCAAAGAGAAAGGAGTTTCCCCTGTTGATGTGCGTGCCGTGGTATGATAATCGTGGAGAGCAAATGGTAGCATCTCATGCCATTCCTTGTAGGTCACTGTCATTTTTTATATGATCTTCTTGATGTTTTATTAGCGGCTTCTACAACGTCATTCATCTTCGGCCGATAAGGAGAAGAGTTATGATGATGGATCTTGAATTGCACGCATAGTGAAGTGATCATAGTATTGTTGAGATTTGTACCATTATCTATGATGTTTCTTTCCGGAATATCGTATCGACAATAAGATTCTGTTTGATGAATCGAGCCACAATATTCTTGGTGACAGAAGCGAAGGAAGCTGCCTCAACCCACTTCGTGAAGTAATCAATAGCAACCAAGATGAAGCGGTGTCCACTGGAAGCTGTAGGCTTGATTTCTCCAATCATGTTAATGCCCCACATTGTGAATGGCCAAGGAGCAGTCAGGACGTTTAGAGGAACTGGCGGCACATGTACCTTGTCAGCATAGATCTGACATTTGTGACAGGTTCGTGAATGCTGATGACAATCTGCTTCCATGGTGGACCAATAATATCCTGGCCGTAGGATCTTTTTAGCCATTGTGTGCCCACTAGAATGGGTGCCAAAGGTACCTTCGTGTAAATCGGCCATGATCTTGTCTTCCTCACTCTTGTCCATGCACCGAAGCAAAGTAGATTCGTGGTTGCGCTTGTACAGAATCCCATTACTAAGAAATAACTTAGCAGAGAATCTTCTCAGGAATTTCTTGTCATTGACTGAAGCTCCCTTCAGATACTCTTGGGTCTTGAGATACCTCTTAATTTCATGTAACCAAGGCTTGGCCACTAATTCTTCGGTACTAATCTCGTGACAGTAAGCTGGTTCGTGCATTCTCTCGATGGTGATCCGAGGAGCCTCATTATCCCACTTGATTTTGAATATGGATGACATAGTTGCTAACGCGTCTGCTAGTTGATTTTACTCTTGTGGAAAATGCTCAAAGGTAATTTCCTCAAAATGTTGGATTAATGTAAACACATGTTCTTTGTAGGGGATGAGATTAGGGTGCTTTGTGTCCCATTCTCCTTTGATCTGACTGATGATTAAGGCTGAATCTCCAAATACACTTAAGGACCTGATTCCCAAATCTATGGCAGCTTTGAGACCCATAATACACGCTTCATACTCCACCATATTATTAGTACAGTTGAAACACAACCTTGAAGTGAAGGGAGTATGGAATCCTTTAGGGGATATGATCATAGCGCCTATGCCGTTGCCGAGTGCGTTGGAAGCTCTGTCAAAAACCAAGGTCCACCGGGATCCTTGTTCAAGTCCGTCATATGGTCTGAGTTCTTCACAATTGTTAACCAACATGATGTCTTCGTCCAGAAATTCGAAATTCATGGATTTATAGTCATCCATAGCCTGATGAGCAAGGTGATCGGCTAACACACTTCCCTTTATTGCTTTCTGAGTAGTGTATTGAATGTCGTATTCAGTCAGGACCATCTGCCATCTTGCTATTCTTCCAAAGAGTGTGGGTTTCTCGAATATGTACTTAATTGGATCCATCTTGGATATCAATAAGGTAGTATGGGTCAACATATACTATCTTAGCCGACAAGCAGCCCATACCAGAGCGCAACAAGTTTTCTCGAGCAGTGAATATCTGGTTTCACAGTCGGTAAACTTTTTGCTCAGGTAGTATATTGTGTGCTCTTTTCGGCCAGACTCGTCATGTTTCCCCATCACACACCCCATTGAATTATCCAAGATAGTTAGATACATGATCAAAGGTTATACCTCGACTGGATGCATCAAGACGGGAGGCTCTTGAAGGTACTCTTTGATTTTGTCGGAAGCGATTTGGCAGTCATCATTCCATTCCACCATTTGATCTTTCTTCAGTAATTTGAAGATTGGTTCATAAGTAGCAGTTAGATGGGAAATGAACCGGGCGATATAGTTTAGCCAACCTAAGAATCCCCTAACTTCCTTCTCAGTGCAAGGAACAAGCATTTCTTGTATTGCTTTTACTTTTGCAGGGTCCACTTCGATACCTTTGCTGCTGACAACGAATCCTAAGAGTTTGTCAGACCTCATAACAAAAGTGAACTTATTTGGATTCAGCCTTAGTTTGTATCTCTTCAGTCTTTCAAACAGTTTCTGTAGATGGTAAAGGTGTTCATCTTCAGTTTGAGATCTAGCTATCATGTCATCCACACAAACCTCTATTTCGTGATGGATTATGTCGTGAAACAGAGCTACCATGGCACGCTGATAGCTTGCCCCAACGTTCTTCAACCCGAATGGTATAACCTTGTAACAGAATGTACCCCACTGTGTGACGAAGGTCATTTTCTCCATGTCCTCAGGTGCCACTTTAATTTGGTTGTATCTGGAGAAACCGTCTATGAAAGAAAATACTTTATGTTGTGCGGTGTTATCAACCAGAATATCGATATGGGGAAGCAGGAAGTTATCCTTGGGGCTTGCCCTATTCAAGTCTTTGTAGTCCACATACATACATACCTTACCGTCCTTTTTAGGCACTGGAACAACATTGGCGACCCATTGTGGATAGGAAGTGACAACTAAGAATCCAGCATTGAATTGCTTCATGACTTCAGTCTTAATTTTCTGACATTTCTGGCCTCATACGACGAACTTTATGTTTTACCGGAGGGCAGTTTTCTTTTATCGGCAGACGATGGACCACGATGTCGGTGTCGAGTCCTGGCATGTCTTCGTATGACCAGACAAAGACCTCAACATAGTCATGTAGTAACTGAGTTAAGAGCTTCTTGACACCAAGCTTTAGGTTGGCACCTATCTTGACTTCTTTCTTGTCCTCTTCAGTACCTAAGTTAATTGTTTCCACTGGCTCTTCGTGGGGTTATATGGTCCTTTCTTCCTGTTGCAATAACCTGGCTAGTTCTCCTGGTACCCCACAATCTTCCTCACCTTCGTCTTTGGCTTGGTAGATCGTATTTTCAAAGTCATGATAAGCCATAGTAGAATCGTTACCCATGGGATATTAAGTGGATGTGGATCTGCATTTTGATACGTGAGTGTGTGTAAGAGCATATCTATCTTTGAAAAATGATAAAGGTTAAAAAAGAAAAATAATGAGCGTAAGATTTTGCATGCAAAACGTCCATGATTTATTGATGACATATGAAGATGAAGCAACAACCCTCACAAATGGACCGTTGTGCCTCGGGTAAGACACAAGGTTTTAAAGTCTAAATTGATTAATTATTACAAATCTGACAAAAATTGAAAGACAATTACTCTTGAAGAAAAGTAATAGGGACAAATTCTCTAGCTTCCCAGTTGTTGAGTCCTCCGCTGAAAGTTGGAAAATCACTCATCCAGGTCACAACTGCCATCACTGTCTTCCACTGTGTTGACTCCCTGATTGCTGATACGTAAAGGTGGCCCCCTACGCGAGTTTGTTGAACAGCCCTTTGTGCTTCCGAGGTGAACCCAAACCAAATTTGTTGGATTTGTAAGGACAATGATGATTTTTCCCTTGATTGGGTACTTCAACATCTGATGTAATGTAGAGGTGAAGACACCAACACCATGAATCCTGGGTCGCCCCAAAAGACAGGAATAGGAAGGGAGGATATCCATCACATAGAAAGTTAAATCAAAAGTCTGATTTCCAACTTTTATAGGGATGTCAACTTCTCCGTGTACTGTCCTCTTAGAACCATCAAAGGTTCTCATTACAATGTTGCTAGGCTTTAAAGTAAGTCCCTCACAATCTAGCCGGTCAAGAGTATTTTTGGGCAAGACATTTATCGATGAGCCTGTATCCACCAGAACGTGGGCTAGCATAGTGCCCCTGCACTCAATGGAGACGTGCAAGGCATCGTTGTGTTTCCTTCCTTTGGGAGTCAAGTCGGTGTTAGAAAAACCCAATCCGTTACCAACAGTTAGACTGGCCATAAAATTCTCAAATTGGTCAATGGAAGTCTCTTGGGGCACATGGGCGGTCTTTAGAAACTTTACCAAGGCTTTAGCATGGGCATCCGAACACATAAGTAAGGCCAACATTGATATTTTAGAGGGGGTTTGCCCGAACTGTTCCACGACGCTGTAGTCACTTTTCTTGATTTTTTTAGTATCTCTTATATCTCATTTCTAGAAGCTTCAGGAATATCCTCTGGATATGCCTTCGTCTGGACAGGCTCAGATAACACCTCCTTGCCCCTTGTCTTGGTCGCAGGAATAACAGTAGGATTGTCAACAGGAGTCTTACTGAGAATACTGGTAGGAGCAGTAGCGAGAATAATTAAAGGAGTAGCAATGGTGTTCGGAGAGATCTCAGGTGAGAATATTCTTCCACTTCTTGTTATCTTACTGGTCCCAACTATATTGACGACGTCAGGGTCAATGTCTTTCTCAGCTTTGTCTTGGATTGCCAACAGATCTTGCTTGACGCCATATTAATAGACGTCGGCCTCATAGTTCCAGGGAACTGCTTTATCCAAAGAATATGGTATTGGCCTTGGAATGGTGGTGATTAGGGGAGCAGACTTTGGAACATATGTAATCCTAACGGGTCTTTTGGTGGAGACTCTGGGAGGATTATTGGAGATGGTGATTATTGAGATATCTTCACATGAATTTTTGATAAGAGGAACTTTTTCAAACAGGTTTTTCGCCTGTTATTAATTGGAAGAGATAAACTCATACTAGAAGAGGTATTTTTCCTGTGATTAACTAGAAGAGATAAACTCATACTAGAAGAGGTCTTTCGCCTGTGATTAACTGGAAGAGATGAACCCATACCAGAAGAGGTCTTTCACCTATTATTAACTGGAAGAATAAATCTACACCAGAAGAGGTCTTTCTCCTATCATTAACAGGAAGAGATGAACCCATACCAGAAGAGGTCTTTCGCTTGTCATTAACTGGAAGAGATGAACCCATACCAGAAGAAGTCTTTTTCCTGTCATTAACTAGAAGAGATGAACCCATACCAGAAGAGGTCTTTCGCCTGTCATTAACTGGAAGAACAAATTTACACCAGAAGAGGTCTTTCGCCTGTCATTAACTGGAAGAGATAAACCCATACCAGAAGAGGTCTTTCGCCCGTCATTAACTGGAAGAGATGAACCCATACCAGAAGAGGTCTTTCGTCTGTCATTAACTGGAAGAGATGAACCCATACCAGAAGAGGTCTTTCGCCTGTCATTAACTGGAAGATATGAACCCATACTAGAAGAGGTCTTTCGCCTGTTATTAAGTGGAAGGGATGAGCTCATACCAGAAGAGTTCTTTTTGAGAATGACCTTATGATGAAACTACTGAAATAGCTCTTCGTCAGATGTAGCCTTTGAGAAGACTTTCAGGTCATATAAGTAGTTGAGGCTGTTCGTTTGTCAATTGATCCTTTTTCTGAAAAGGTAAAGAGTCAGTTGTATGCAATGTCAAGATGTATGAAATGCATTGCATAATTATGTTCTCAAAATAAATGAGGTTGTGCTATATGCGTTTCGTATGCATATGCTATGATATTTTGTAAATGATGTATGAATGTGGAATATTGTTGAAGTGCATTTGTGAATTTGAGAAGCGTCTTTGTCTGGGAAAATAAATCCCTGATTGTCGCTGGAAATGAAGAGTATATGTATCTTTGATCTTCTGGGGATTATTTCCGCTGGGGAGTCCTGTTTGTTGTTTGAGGAAACTCCACTGGTGAACATTTTTTTCTGCTTTGAGTAAATTCTGATGGAGAATGTTAATTCCTGCTTGGGGGAGAAGAGTTTAAAACTTTGGTTGTCCTTTTCTCTACTGGGAAGTTTATACCCTGACTGGGGATGGAAGAGGTGGATAACCTTCTGACTTATCTAGGGAAGATAAGGTTGACTAGTATTTTGATTTGATTCTAGGTTCCATAAAAACTCTCTGGGGATAGTGGCAACTTCACTGGGGAGAGGATTTTAGTCAGTGATTTATGCTAAAAGCATACTCAAGTTGGGGACTGTCAGAATAAATCTATGCCTTGATTGTATCTGAAGATGTATTGAATGGGTATCAAAATGATATCTATATTTGGACTATATATGAAGATGTATTGAATGGGTATCAAAATGATATCTATATTTAGACTGTATTTGAACTGCATCTGAAAGATGTACTGAATGAGTATCAGAATGGATCTGTATCTTGATCGTATCTAAACTGTATCAGGAAGATATTCTGAATGAGTATCAGAATGGATCTGTATCTTGATCGTATCTAGAAGAGAAATCTGGAACGAGTGCCATAATGAATATGTATTTTGATTGTATCTGAATTGTATCTGGAAGAGAAATCTGGAATGAGTGCCAAAATGAATCTGTATCTTGATTGTATCTGAACTGTATCTAGAAGAGAATCTGGAATGAGTGTCAGAATGAATCTATATCTAGATTGTATCTGAACTGTATCTAGAAGAGAATATGGAATGAGTGTAAAAATGAATCTATATCTAGATTGTATCTGAACTATATCTAGAAGATGATAAAATGTTTGAGAAATAAACCCTATTAGGTAAATACTCTACTGGGGAGGTAAACCCTGTTGATGAAGGTATACTCTGCTGAGGAAATGAACTCTATTGGAGAACAGAAGCCTGAAAGTGGGTTTTACAACCTTGGAGGAACAAGCTCAGCTGGGGAAGAGAAACTCCATGAACTGTAATGGTCGGAACTCCGTAGGTTGGTGACATGGCCGGTAAGAAGATCATACTTCTTTACCCGCCAGAATGATCTACTGTGGAAATTGTGGGGAATGTATGAACTTGTGAAGATTACTCTGTAGGGATAATATTATGAAGGTGGACCTATGGGGACTTGTGGATAGCTCGAACATTATCCCAACTCCTAGAGTCTTGAGTAAACACTTATTCCTATTTCTATGTATTTGTTAACAGTCAATTGTATTCATATGCATATGCTCATTCAATTTTAGTCATTGGAAATTTTGCAAACAAAGCAGAAAAAAGTAAAACAAAATTTGTCTTTGAAATTGTATTTCATTGATAGTTTTCCTTTAAACAGGAGATTTTTTTGTACAAAGAGACGAAAATCCTAGTAAGAGGAAATCGTCGAAGAAAAGATTTACAAAGTGAAAACATACAGCTATGTGGGAATAATCTTGTCAGATTCCAACTCTGTTATTGCTCCTATGTCTTCAAGCATCTCATCTCTTACTGTCGGAAGAAAGTGAGTGAATTGGTCTGTACTATTTGAACTTTAACTTTGGTAATAAAGCTCGTTCTAGGTGATCTAATGAGGACTTAGTCATACGCTTTAATCCATAATGTTTTCATGGACCGTACTTTTGGGTTTCCAGTCCACCGGGATACCCTTTTTTGCCCAAGCCGCCTTTTCAGGTTTTCGAATTTCCGGGTGTACAGTCTTTTCATATATATCCCTGGTTTTTGCGCGTACCCTTTTGGTTTTCCGGGATGCCCTTATTTTTTCCTAGGCCAGTCCACCCAGCGGGTCACTTTTAGGCATAATATCTTTTAACTATGTCGGCATTCATAAGGTGCAGGAAATCTTCACCGCCTATGGTGGTCAATATCATAGCTCCACCAGAAAATATCTTCTTGATTACAAATGGTCCTTCATAGGTAGGAGTCCATTTGCCCCTGAGATCTCCTTGCGGGAGGATAACACACTTCATTACCAAGTCACCAGTCTGATATGCCCGATGCTCGATCTTCTTGTTGAATGCCTTGATCACGTGTTTCTGATACATCTGATCGTGACAGACAGTTGCAAGCCTTTTCTCGTCAATTAGGTTTAGCAGATCCAACCTGGTCTGAATCCACTCGTCTTCGTCCAAGTATGCATCTTTCAGGATTCTTAGAGAAGGAATCTGGACCTCAACAGGTACGATAACTTCCATACCATAAACCTGAGAGAATGAGGTTTCCCCAGTTGAGGTTCTAGCCGAAGTGCAGTAGCCATGGAGAGCTAAAGGTAACATCTCGTGCCAATCTTTGTATGTCACAACCATCTTCTGTATAATCTTCTTGATGTTCTTATTGGCGGCTTCCACTGTGCCATTCATCTTCGGAAGATAGAGAGAAGAGTTGGGATGCTTGATCTTGAACTGCATGTAAAGTTCAGTGATCATGGTGTTGTTAAGATTGGTACAGTTGTTTGTGATAATCCTCTCGGGAAAGCCATACCGACATATCAAGTTGTGTTTGATGAACCGGGCAACCACATTTTTGGTGACAGAGGCGAACGAGGCTGCTTCAACCCACTTTGTAAAGTAATCAATGGTAGAGAGGATGAAGCGGTGTCCGTTAGAGGCTGTGGGCTTGATTCCTCTGATTATATCACTGCCCCACATTGCGAATGGCCAAGGCGTAATCATGATATTCAATGGTACTGGAGGTACATGAACGTTATCGGCATAGATTTGGTACTTATGACAAGTTCTTGAGTTGTGGTGACAATAAGTTTCCATAGTCGACCAATAGTAACTAACTCTTAAGATCTTTTTAGCCATAGTATTCCCACTGGAGTGAGTACCGAAGACACCTTCATGCATATCTTACATAATCTCTTCTGCTTCCTTCTTGTCCATACATTGAAGCAGTGTTAAATCATGATTGCACTTGTATAAAGTTTTGTTGCTTAAGAAGAATTTAACTGAAAACCTTTGCAAGAATTTCTTGTCATTTATGGATGCCCCCTCAGGGTATTCTTGAGCCTCAAGGTACCTTTTCACCTCATGAAACCAAGGTTTCTCCTCTACACCATCAATGTCAATTTCACAGCAGTGTGCTGGTTCGTTAAATCTTTCAATGGTAATTCTAGGAGCCTCATTGTCTCATCCGACCTTGAACATGGATGACATGGTTTTTAGAGCGTCCGCCAACTGATTCTCTTCTCTTGGTATGTGCTCAAAGGTAATCTCCTTGAAATACGGGATCAGGGCGAGTACATGCTCTTTATAAGGAATGAGATTCTGGTGCTTCGTGTCCCAATCTCCCTTAACCTGAATGATTACCAAAGCTGAATCCCCATATACGCTTAAGAATTTGATTCTTAGGTCAATAGCATCCCTAAGACCCATGATGCAAGCTTCATATTTGACCATGTTATTGGTATAGTCGAAGCAAAGTCTGGCAGTAAAGGGTGTATGGTAAACTTCGGAGGAAATGATCAAAACACCAATTCTGTTGCCAAGAGCTTGGAAGCTCAATCAAAAACCATAGTCCACCAGGATCCTTACTCAGGCCCTTCATACGGTCTAGTTTCTTCACAATCTGTTACTAGTATGATGTTCTCGTCCGAGAATTCAAAGTTCATGGACTGGTATTCATTTACAGCTTGATGTGCCAAATGGTTAGCCAGTACACTTCCCTTGATTGCCTTTTGAGTGGTGTACTAGATATCATATTATTTTAAGACCATCTGCCATCGGGCTATTCTTCCGGAGAGAGATGGTTTCTCAAATATGTACTTAATGGGATCCATTTTAGAGATCAACAAGGTAGTATGGGTCAACATATATAGTCTTAGTCAATGATCAGCCCATGCCAAAGCGTAGCAAGTTTTCTCGAGCAGTGAATATCTTGTCTCACAGTCAGTAAACTTTTTGCTAAGGTAGTACATTGCATGCTCTTTTCAACCAAACTCGTCATGCTGCCCTAGTACACACCCCATTGAATTCTCTAGCACTGTTAAGTACATGATTATAGGTATTCCTTTGACTGATGGCATCAGAATGGGAGGTTCTTGTAGGTACTCCTTAATTTTATCAAAGGATATAAGTCGTCGTTCCATTTTACTACTTGATCTTTCTTCAGCAGCTTGAAGATTGGCTCATAAGTAGAAATCAGATGTGAAATGAAATGGGCAATGTAATTCAGTCGTCCTAAGAAACCTCTGACTTCCTTCTCAGTATGAAGAGCTGGCATCTCTTGGATGGCTTTAACTTTTGCTGGATCAACCTCAATACCTTTACCACTGATGATGAAGCCCAAGAGTTTACCGGATCTCACCCCAAAGGTGCACTTGTTCGGGTTTAGCCTTAGCTTGTACTTCCTCAGCCTTTCAAACAGTTTGTGCAGGTGATCGAGATGCCCTTCTTCAGTTTGCGACCTGGATATCATATCGTCAACTTAGACCTCTATCTTGTGGTGAATCATATCATGAAATAAGGCTACCATGGCACGCTGATAGGTTTCCCGACGTTCTTCAACCTAAAAGGCATAACCTTATAACATAAAGTTCCCCACTGTGTGACGAAGGTAGTTTTCTCCATATCTTTAGGCGCCATTTTGATCTTATTGTAACCCGAGAAGCCATCCATAAATGAGAATACCTTATGCTGAGCGGTGTTGTCAACCAAAACATAGATATGTGATAGTGGTAAGTCGTATTTGGGGCTTGCCCTGTTTAGATCCCTGTAATCTACACACACACGTACGTTGTCGTCTTTCTTTGGTACCAGAACAACATTATTCACCCATTGAGGATATGATGTTACTGCTAAGATCCTGTGTTGAAATATCTCATAACCTCAACCTTGATCTTTTCTGATATTTCAGGATGCATGTGACGAACCTTCTGTTTTGTCGGAGTACAACCCTCTTTTATTGGCAGACAGTGAACTACAATATCGGTGTCGAGCCCTGGCATGTCTTTGTATGACCAGGTGAAGATTTCAACATATTCTTGTAGCATATGGATTAACCTGCTCTTAACACTGATGTCTAAGTCAACACCTATCTTGACCTCTCTCTTGTCTGTCTTAGTACCCAGGTTTACCACCTCGACTGGCTCTTCATGTGGTTGGATAGTTTTCTCTTCCTGTATCAAAAGCCTGACAAGTTATCCAGGTATTTCACAATCTTCCTCACCTTCATCTTCAGCTTGGTAGATCATATTTTCAAATTCATATGAGGCAATAGCAGAATTGTTATCAATGAGATCCAAAGTGGATGAGGATCTGCAATGTAGTGTGTGGGTGTGTGTAAGAAGACATAGCTATTTGAAAATGTAATAAGATGAAAGAAAAATAGAGATCACAAAATTTGTATGCAAAACGTCCAATGTTTTTATTGAATGAACAAATGTTTATGAATTTTTAATCAACCCTTTAACAAATGGACCATTGCGCCCCGAGTAAGACATAAGGTTTTAAAGTCGTTGTTTATTACATAGCCAAAAACTTTTGAAAACAAAAAGACATGAATATAGCTTATTACTCCTGACTAAAGGAGATGGGAAAGATGTCTTCTGCCTTCCAGTTTTCCAATCTATCACCTACGGCCAGGAATATCCAGTTACTGAAGTCACAATCACTGTTTGCACCCTCTATAGCATTGACCCCATTATTGCTGATGCGAAACGGATGTCTCCCAACACGAGCCTGACGAACATCCCTCTGACCTTCTACAGTGAAGCCCAGACCAAACTTGTTAGACTTGAAAGGGATATCTAGAAGCTGACCCCAAATTGTATTACCACCTTCAATAGTGGCCTTAGCATCTTTTAAGGAGGCCATCTAATGTGGAGCTTTGATGATCTTTGGAATGGCTGAGACATCTTCAACATCAGCGGGAGAGATTACTTCAATATTTTGATAGGGTGTTTCAATAAATTCTCCATCCATCTCGACATATCGGAACGAGTTGAGGTGGATGACAATATACTCCTCCTCCCCACAAACAATAACCACTTTCCCTTTTACCGGATATTTCAGCTTCTGGTGCAGGGTGAAAGTGACAGCACCTGCCTCATGGATCCAAGGGCGTCCCAATAAGAAAGAGTATGTCGGCCGGATGTCCATGACATAGAAAGTGGACTCAAAAATCTGTGAATCCACCTTGATCGGGAGGTCCACTTCTCCATACACCATTCATTTCGATCCGTCGAAGGCTCGAACTATGATATTATTGGCCTTTAGCACCAACCCTTCATAATCTAAACGGTCGAGAGCGCCTTTTGGAAGAACATTCAGAGATGATCTTGTGTCAATCAATACATGGGCCAAAGTAGTGCCTTTTCACTTAATGAAGACGTACGAGGCCCTATTGTGATTCCTCCCCTCCGGAGTCAAGTCAGCATTGGAGAAACCCAAACCATTGTCAGTTGTCAGACTGGCCACACAACTTCCAAATTGATCTGCTGTAATTTCCTATGACACATGAGCAGTCTTTAGGAATTTCACTAAAGCCTTCGCATGGGCCTCGAAACACAGCAATATCGACAACATTGATCTTTTGGATGGGGTCTACCCCAACTGTTCAACAATTTTATAATCAATTTTGTGAATGATCTTTATAACCTTTTCTAAACCTCCTCCAGAAGTATCTTTGACATGAGCTTCTTTTGGCTCCTCCTTCCGGGCAGGCTCTATCACCGACTCTTTACCCCGAGCCCCAGCAGTCATCTCAGAAACTGTAATTTGAGCAGGTGGAGAGATTTCTGGAGAAAAAATTCTTCCACTTCTTGTAATCTTACTGGTCCCTGCAATATTGATAATACTGGGGTCGACTTCTTCATTTTCTTCATCGTACAATTCCTGCTTGACGCCATGGTAATAGACGCCAAACCCATTGTGCCACGAAATTTCCTTCTCTTAGGAGTACGAGATAGGCCCGGGTATTATAATAACCAGCGAAGCAGCTGTTGCACCCCAAAATTTGCCCTCTCATTTCTCAAGGAATCACCCTAGATCCTCAAGTTTGCTTTCATCAGATCTCCAGGTCTTGAATTATCAATTTTTCCAAGCAGACCATTCACAAGGGCAAAATGGTCATTTGCATGCTGAGAAGTCTAAATTTGACTTTTAAATCAAATCTCAAAAATCATATTTCATCAAGACATGTTGGAGTATGAAGTTTGCTTCATCAAAAGTTTCAAAAGTCAAATTTCATTTTGGAAGAATCAAATTCTAAAAACTTAGAAATTTTTCTAAGTATTTAAGAAATATGACAATTTCAGAACTTCTTAGCCAGTGTTCACACTCAGCAAATTCTGGATATTCTCAAGATATAGTTGGTCAGAACTTCCGAGCCAGTGTTCACAAAGGTTCAGTCAGAGTTTGCAAAGGTTAAAACAAAGAAGATAACAAAGCGTGTTGTAAGTATACTAGAAGTTCTGAAGGATCCCTCAGAACATGCTGAAGCCAGAAGATACAAAGATCAGAGGTTAGATGTTACGCTGAAGTAGAACTTCTGATCCAAAGTTAAGCAAGGACACAAAGTTTCACATGGGAACCCATTTAATGCTCACAACCACTTGTGAAGCCTTTATCCAAGGGATTCACACCACATGTACCCCTACTGTCTTGGGAAGACAAAATTGTGCAAAAGTATGCTAGACCCACGCGCTGTTTCTACTTTTCCTCAATTCACGCTGCCAAATCCAGCTGAGGCGCTGTTAACCATCCAACTTGAATGCATTGAACTCCACTTGTTTAAGCTTACTTCAAGAGTAAGTCAGCATCTAGCATATGATGTTAGTGCCACTTAACCGCCCCAACTGCAAAACTTTACCTATAAATAGAACACCATTGGCCACTGAGAAAGGGTCCAGAAAATTTGTGAAAGAGGTGAGAAAATTGAGAAAGAAAGCTTTGAACCACTGCAAAAATTCCAAGAACCAATGAAACTATAAGCACAAAATACCAGAATCTTAGCATTGATTCCTTACATTCAAACTCCATTTCTTCCTCAAGTGTTCTTGACTAAAGCCACCCACGTAGCTGCTGATTCATACATCAGAAGCTACCTTAACTTCTGTATTCCTATTGCCATACACTCTCCATTCACTTCCACCTCCAAGGAGTCAGAATACCACCCTTTGGCTGTTCCAGAAATTACAAATTCCCATCCTGTTGAGTATGTGAAGAAGTTGCTCAGAACATCACCAGAATTCAAGACCAACCTCCAGTTCACATAATCCTTTCCAGCTGCAAGGTAAGTTTTCCGCTGACTCTCATCATACTGATTAAGCATTGTCAGATTTTGCATATTTATCACAATGTAGATATTCTGATCCTGATGATGTATATATCCTGGAAATTCATGTATCTGCTTGCCTAAGTAGAAAAAAATCCTTGTTCAGAGCTTCATAAAGAAATTAGGACTCAGAATTAGAATTATCAAATACATGTTGCTTCTGATTTGTGCTTTTGATATTTCATGAAATTTGTCATAATTATTATGTATGCAACTTCTGTTATGTTAAGAAATAACTAAGTTGCAGATGTTCTGATTGACATGGAGAGAAGCAAAGTTCTGACAGTTGCGTCAGAACTTCTGAAAACTTCTGAGTTCTCAGAAGATCCAAAACTTCTGAACTTCCATATTTTTGCTAACATGTTTCTGTTTGTGCAGCAAGTCAGAGCCAGAACTTCTGACCTCTTCTATTTTCAGCATTTTGCGCTGATTATGCTTTCTTTTTTATTTATTTATTTTTCCATCATATTATTTTTTATTATTAATCAAAAAACATCAAAAATATTTTATATTTGCATGTTATATTTTCTTTTAACAAAAAAATACAAAAATATTTTCTTAAACAAAGGTTATTTTTCTTTTTTAAGCAGACAAACATTTCACATTTTATGTACCTTGTTATCTATTTCAATGTGGTTGTAATAGTAACCTAGGATTTAATTTGCAACCCCCATTTGAAGCTTGTACACCCCATCCCCCTAATATTTGTAATAGCGTAGAATCTTTACTTTCCGTACTTTTATTGCTTTCAATATATGCTAGTAATTAGAGTGTGTATGACAAGATATGAAAATTGACAAATAGACCACCCTAATAAAGACAAATTATGCATGCAATCAAACACACTTGCACACTTACACCCTTAGGGTAATTCCTCTTGTTGCCTTACAAAAATGGCCATGTTATGCACGTGGGAGGTCTTAGCACAAACAAATCAAAAAAAGATCATAGTCCCTCGATGACGCTATCAAAGTTGCCTTTCTAAATGATCTTAGTCCCTAAAGAAAAAGTGCTAAGTCATCTCACAACATTGCTATCATGGTCATACGATGACTCATGCCTGTCCCTCCACATCCAACGATGGGGCTTCTTACCAAATCAATGGTAATATAGCAACATCTAAAGGAGGAGGAAAAGCACATCTAAAACCTTTTGAGTAGGTAGATTACTTTTAGTTACTTTCTCAATTTCAAAACAAATATCCTTGCTATTTTCAAAACAATCACATACACTTTCCAAACATCTTTCCAAACTTGAAACATTTTCAAAAGCTCAACACTTTGTATACGTTCTTACGAACGAGAACTATTACAATGTTTGCCTAAACGATGGCACCTTTTCAAAATACTTTCAAGACCACACAAAAGCACAATTTTTTCAAACAAAAAGCAAGTGATCTAGAAAGTAACTAAGAGCCCATGGAAAACCATGGATTAAAAGGATGCTAATACCTTCCCTTTTCATAATCTACCCCCGAACTCAAGAAAACATCTCTAAAGGTCTTTCCTGTGCTTTTTCACCTTTCCTTATTGGATAAAAGAAAAGTCAGTGGCGACTCTTGCTAAACTGCAACATTTGCAACACAAACACAAAACCTCAAGTCAGTTCTCCCACCGTATCACAGAACTGGCGACTCTGCTGGGGAAGAGATATACTAAAAGTGGGGTTACCTTAGGGATATATCACATTTTATTGCTTACATTGTTTGATTTGTTTGCTTTACATTTTTGGTTCCTTGTTTGGGTTTGTTTTAAATCCTACACTCGGATTTAGGGACACCCTTTAGGTAAGTAGCAATAAACTGTGAGGGAACTGTGCGGGGTATACCGACACGGTTGAAGCAGTGGTTACGTTGATGTGGCACTTTGGTTGGTACCGGTAACCCTTGAGTCAGTCAAGGAGAGTACGGGGCCTCCGCGTGGTGTCGTAAAGCATCAACTAACCTTAGAACCTTACTTGACCAACTTGGCCATTAGGACGTAGTGAGATGACCGACTTTGGTGCAGTTTGAAGTTGGTAGATACTCGATACTACACTCATTGTGGTTTGACTCTTGAGTTTTGTTTGGTTACGAGTTAATCCCTTATTGAACGAAACTTGCAGGAAAGATCAGTGATATTGAGATCCCTTAGAACCCGGTTACTATTAACTAGGACAGGTTGAACCAACTAAACTTCAAGAGGGTACTTACCTGAAACCCCATGCAAGCCTAAACTAAGGACTTGTTCGCTTTGTATATACACTTTTACATAACATCATAAGCATCATAAACATCATATCATAAGCATTCTCACTAACCATTTCAAGGATTTTTGGAATTTATCTTTGTTCTGTTTTGTAGGACACGGTTTCCCCTCGTAGGAGCACTATCCAAGTCAGTCTCGTAAGGATACATCCACCACTCAAGGATTTAGTATCAAGGGTCCCTGAATCTTATCCGTTCACCAAAAGACATGGTCGACTCCTTAGTCTTGTTACCTCAAGTATTGAAGAAGATATGGTAAAGGTGCTTGTCCAATTCTTCGACCCTTTGCATCATTGCTTCACTTTTCCCGATTACCAACTTGTGCCTACTTTGGAAGAATTTTCTCAACTCATGGGTATCCCTATTCTTAATCAGTTACCTTTCAATGGTATTGAAAGAGACCCTAAACCTGAGGAAATTGCTCGAGCTCTACATTTGCAACCATCTGACATAGTAGCAAATTGGGTAACAAGGAGTGGTGTCAAAGGGTTCCTAGAAACGTTTTTGTTGGAGAAGGCTCAAGAGTGTTGGAATACTTTGGATCTACAAGCCTTCAAGGAAATTTTGGCTCTTCTCATCTATGGGTTGGTACTATTTCCAAATCCTGACCAATTTATAGATGTAAATGCGATCAAGGTTTTCATATCTCGTAATCCGGTGCCTACATTGCTTGGAGACATCTTGCATTCTCTTCACTCTCGCACTTTGAAGAAAAGAGGGGATTTGATGTGTTGCACTCCTCTTTTGGCTAGGTGGTTTATTTCTCACCTACCTCGATCTGTGGTGAAGAATGAACAAGGTATGAGGTGGTCTAAAAGATTGATGTCACATTCACATGCTGATATCCATTGGTATTATCGCTCTTTGGAAGACATTACCATCATTGATCGCTGTGGGGAATTCCCTAATGTCCCTCTACTTAGCATTAGGGGAGGCATTACTTACAACCCTTATTTAGCTTTGTGACAATTTGGATACGCTAGGAGAGATGGCCCTCATGAGGTACTCATCCAAGGAATTGCATTCGACTGCGAATGCGATACCCAAGGTTACCGTCAAAGATTTATACGAGCTTGGGGTATGGTTAACAAGGTTGATAGCAAGACGTTGGGGCATAAAAACTCCATTCCTTTGGAGCCTTATCTTAAATGGGTGAGGGCTCGCGCTCAAAGTCTTAAGATTCCTTATGAAGCCGTCTTACCTGTTATCATGGAGCTAGTAGTTGAGGGAGACGTTCTACATACTATCCTTTATCCTGATATGCCTACTTCTCTTGAAGATTTGCAAAACGCTTGGATTCAATTAAAAGGAGAGTGAGACACCTTTGAAACTAAGTTCTATGAGAGCGAGAAGAAGATATTAGAGCTTACAAGGGAGATTCATGAAGAAAGGAGCTTAAACACCTACATTGTGCCAAAGAGGATACACACAACTTTTCTGTCTTAGGAGTTTACTTTATGCTTATTTCTGTTGCTGTAAGCCCAAGAGGCATGTTTGTATTCAAATCAGAACTATTTAAATGCAAGTTAACGTTTGTTCACTCTTTGTCTATACAAATTTAAATTCTTTAAATCCTTGAAATCATTTGCATATTGCATATTCATGCATCATGACATGACAAGTTTCCGCATAACAGGTTTCCTCATCTCTCCGCTGTTTATTTCAGCAAGATGGATCTAGAGAAAACTGTGACGGAACTCCAGGCCCAGAATTCTCAATTTCAGGAAGCTTTACTCGCCCTTGCCAAAGGGCAGCAAGATATGATGGCCTTGTTAGCTGCTAAGAAAAGCCAAAGAAGAAAGCTCTACTCAACATGGGTAAAAGGTTCAAGGAGACAATCCGTCAAATTCCAATAGAGGAAGATTCATCCGAAGAGGACGAGAACCAAATTGGTGAGGTCAAGAGTACTCAGGATGACTGTATCAATGACCAAGAATCTGATGATGATTATTTCAATGAACAATATCCACCCGCAGACATCAAATACAAGTAGCTAGAAGACAGGTTGAAAGCAGTTGAAATCCAAGTTATTCCCAGTTTAAATTTTGACGATTTGGGCTTAATCTCTGGGGTAGTCATTCCCCACAAGTTCAAAATACCAACCTTTGCAAAACACGATGGGGTTTCTTGCCCAAAACTCCATTTGAAGTCCTATGTGCGCAAGATACAACCGCACACTACTGATAAAAAACTATGGATTCACTTTTTCCAAGAGAGTCTGGCTGGAACACAACTTGAATGGTTTTATCAGTTGGAGGGCTCTCGCATTAATACTTGGGAAGGTCTAGCTACTGCCTTCTACCATCAATATCAGTACAACACCGACTTGGCACCGACAAGGGTTCAATTGCAAGGTATGACCATGGGGAAGACTGAGGGATTTAAGGAATATGCGAAGAAGTGAAGAGACCTTGCTAGTAGGGTCCAACCTCCCTTGATTGATAGGGAACACATTGACATGTTCATGAGAACATTATCTGGTCCTTTCTTTAATCTGTTGGTTAGCTGCTCTTCTTCTGGTTTCACCGAATTAATCCTAACTGGTTAGAGAGTGGAAAGTGGCGTTAAAAGTGGAAAGATCTATGTGGCATCTACTTCCACTCCCAATCCTGTCAAGAAACCTTTTGTCGCGAAGAAAGAAGTTAATGCTGTGTATAGAGCAAAGACCCATACCAAAATGAACAATCATCCGTCTGTCAATGCTGTCCGAATCTCCAATCCGATTGCTACTCAAAGACCACATGCCAATCATTAACATGTTGAAGCTCCAAGAAGACAGTTTACAAGGTTAGACATGTCATTATCTCAAGCCCTTCAACATCTTCTCAGGGCCAATTTAGTGACATTGCGGGATCCTCTCGCCAACTCTGACACCTCGTCACCGAGATATGATCCAAATGCAAAGTGCGCTTATCATTCAAACAACCCCATGCATGAGACTGATTAGTGATGGGCTTTGAAGAACAAAATCCAGGATTTAATTGACAACAAGACTATTGAATTTGATCCTCCTCCGACGCTAAATGTAATTACTGCTCCAATGCCGAAGCACGACAAAGGTGTTAATGCCGTCGAGGATATAATTTTCATTGCCTCTGTTGAAGAATTAACTACTCCGTTGAATGTAATCAAGAGCAATCTGCTAAAAGCTGGGATTTTCCCTGGCTGTGAAAAGACTGTGTGTGCTGTATGAGACAGGCCAATGGGTGTGAAGAACTGAAGAAAGGTATACAAAGCCTAATGGATAGTCACGAAACTCTATTCGAAAAGATTCCCACCATCAAAAATTCAATCGACAAAGCTGAAGATTTGGCCATCATAACAATTTCAAACAAACCTCTTAGGATCTCATCTAAAGGTCCTATCAGGATTTCGAACGAACCGATCATTGCTCCTCTCATCATCACTGTTGCCGGGCCTATTCCATACGCCTCTGATAAAGCGGTACCATGGAATTACGGTGCCGAGGTTTATTACCATGGGGTAAAACAAGATTCTTGGATTGATGATAATAAAGCTAGTGTTACTAATATTACTGGTTCTAGTAAAGTCACAAGAACAGGAATGGTCTTTTCCTCTATTATCTCACCACCAACCACTACCACAGTTCCAATCCGCATAACCGATGGCAATTCTGGTGCTAGTACTAGAGGAAAAGAGAAAGAAAGTGAGCCTGCTAGGGAAGAGGCACCTGCTAAAAATTCTGTTATGGAATAGCCATCCACTCAAGAGATGGAGGAAATTTTGAAGATCATCAAGAAAAGCGACTTCAAAATAGTAGAGCAGTTGGGGCAAACCCCTTCTAAAATATCAATGTTGTCCTTATTGCTATGTTCCGACGCCCATGCACAAGCTTTGATTAAGTTCTTGAAAAAGGCTCACGTGCCTCAAGAAACCACAGCCGACCAATTTGAGAACTGCGTAGCAAGTCTGATAGCTGACAATGGTCTGGGGTTCTCCGACGCAGATTTAACTCCCATGGGAAAGAATAATAATAAAGCCTTGTATGTTTCTGTTGAATGTAAGGGGGCCACTCTGGCACATGTTTTGGTGGACACGGGCTCATCTTTAAATGTGTTACCTAAAGGCGCTTTAGATCGGCTAGACTGTGAAGGTTTGGTTTTGAAGCCAAGTAATATTGTTGTGAGGGCATTCGATGGATCGAAAAGGATGGTTCATGGAAAGGTGGATCTCCCAATTAAGGTTGGTTCACAGATTTTCAACTCCACATTCTATATAATGGACATCCGACCTGCGTATTCTTGCTTGCTTGGGCACCCATGGATCCATGGGGAAGGTGCAGCCACTTCTACTCTCCACCAGAAGTTAAAATACCCAGTTCAAGGGAAGGTTGTCACTGTTTGCGATGAAGAAGAATTTATGGTAAGCCATCTCAATTCTTTCAAGTACATAGAAATGGATGGCGAATTCATAGAAACTCCGTGCCAGACGTTTGAAGTTGTGGCCACCACCAAAATCTCCTCTGACACTCCAAGAGCCGATAAAGTTATCCCCAAGATGGTTTCTATTAAGGATGCCCGTGCTGTGGTAGAAGAAGGAAACAATGAGATGTGGGGTCAACTTCTCGATATCCCGTTCAAGGCAGACAAGTTTGGGTTAGGTTTCACCTCCAAAGCTCAGAAAGAAATTAGAGGTGCTCGTACTGGAAAGGCGCCTCTCCACCTCAAACGTCATGAAGTGAACGCTGTAGAGAACTTCGATGATGAGTGTGCTTTTGAAGACTGGATATACCCAACAACCAAAGGGAAGCCCAACAATTGGCATACAAAGGACTTTGTACCCATCTCCTTCATTGAGGAGTAATCTACTTGGTTTTGTTTTTTAATCAATTCAAGAACTCGTTGTCTGTAATATTTTGATATTGACTTTTAAGCCATGTGCCTAGCCTGGGGAACTTTGGTCCTTTTGTCAAGGGCTTTATATTTTGTTCATCTAATCATATGATTATTCAGTACATTGGACTCTTTTGCATTCAAATATTTGTGTTCATTGTCTTTCTTTTCTTTCAAATACATTTCCAAAGGATAGCCATGTATCTTACACACACACACACACACACACACACACACACACACACACACACACACACACACACACACACACACACACACACACTCTTGCAGGTCTACATCCACTCTGGATCCTATTGTCAACAACTCTATTATTGCCAACTATGCCTTTGAATGTCCTATCAATCAAGCCCAAGACAAAAGCGAGGAAGATTGTGACGTACCAGGAGAACTAGCCAGACTCCTATTATAAGAGGAAAAAGCTATTCAACCACATGAAGAGTCAATTGAGGTTATCAACTTGGGTACTGAGTCAGATAAGAAAGAAATCAGGATCAGTGTTAATTTGGAAAGCAGTGTTAAAAGCCGTTTGGTTCAGATGTTGCGCGATTATGTGGAAGTATTTGCTTGGTCGTATAAAGATATGCCTGGGTTAGATCCGACGTTGTGGTTCATCGTCTGCCTATGAAGGAAGATTGCCCTCCAATTAAACAAAAAGTTCGTCGCATGAGGCCTGACATGTCTGAAAAGATCAAGGCCGAAGTAATGAAACAGTTTGATGCAAGATTCCTAGCTGTAACATCCTATCCTCAATGGGTGGCCAATATAGTGCTGGTGCCAAAGAAAGACAGAAAAGTTTGCATGTGCGTAGACTATAGGGATCTGAATAGGGCAAGCCCCAAGGATGATTTCCCTCTACCACACATTGATGTCGTAGTCGATAACACTACTCAGCATAAAGTCTTCTCATTCATGGATGGCTTCTCAAGCTATAATCAAATAAAGATGGCCCCCGAAGATATGGAAAAACTACTTTCGTTACACAATGGGGCACCTTCGGCTACAAGGTCATGCCGTTCGGATTAAAGAATGCAGGGGCAACATATCAAAGGGCTATGGTTGCTTTATTTCATGACATGATTCATCATGAGATAGAGGTATATGTGGATGATATGATTGCCAGATCACAAAACAAAGAATAATATCTCAGTCACCTGCACAAACTATTTGAAAGACTAAAGAAGTACAAGCTGAGGTTAAACCCTAACAAGCGCACGTTTGGAGTACGCTCTGGGAAGCTTCTAGGTTTTGTGGTCAGCAATAAAGGCATTGAAGTCTATCCTGCCAAGATAAAAGCCATCCAAGAAATGCCAGTCCCTCGGTCTAAAAAAGAAGTTAGAGGATTCTTGGTTCGTCTCAATTACATTGCCCATTTCATATCACACTTAACTGCTACCTGTGAGCCACTCTTCAAACTCTTGAAGAAAGATCAGGTAGTCAAATGGAACAATGAATGCCAAATTGCCTTTGATAAAATCAAAGAATACCTACAAGAACCTCCTATTCTCATGCCTCTAGTTGAAGGAAGACCTTTGATCATGTACTTGACAGTACTAGAGAATTCAATGGGGTGTGTTTTGGGCCAACATGACGAGTCTGGCCGAAAAGAGCATGCAATTTACTACCTAAGCAAAAAGTTTACCGATTGTGAAACCAGATATTCACTACTCGAGAAAACTTGCTATGATTTAGCGTAGGCTGCTCGCCGGCTAAGGCAATACATGTTGACTCATACCACTTTGTTGATTTCTAAGATGGATCCGATTAAGTACATCTTCGAAAAACCTTCCCTTTCTGGACGAATAGCCAGATGGAAAATGATCTTGACTGAGTACGACATTCAATACACAAATCAAAAAGCCATCAAAGGAAGTGTACTAGCAGATCATTTAGCCCATCAAGCTGTGGATGATTATCAGTCAATGAACTTCGACATCCCTGATGAGAATATCATGCTGGTAACCGACTGTGTGAAACTTAGACTATATGACAGACCTGAACAAGGATCCCGATGGACTATGGTATTTGATGGGGCTTCTAACGCCTTAGGTAACAGAATTGGTGATGTGATCATCTCTCCTAAAGATTTCCACACTCCTTTCACTGCCAGACTATGCTTCGATTGCACAAATAATATGGCTGAGTATGAAGCATGCATCTTAGGTCTGAAAGCTGCCATTGATTTAAGGATCAAGCATTTGGATGTGTTTGGAGATTCCGCCTTGGTGATTAGCCAAGTAAGAGGAGATTGGGACACTAAACACCCTAACCTTATCCCTTACAAGGAGTTTATGCTATCCCTAATTCCTTACTTCGAAGAAATCACATTCGAGCACTTCCCTAGAGAAGAAAACCAATTGGCTAACACTTTGGAAACCATGTCCTCAATGTTCAAAGTCAGATGGGATAAAGATGCCCCTATGATAACAATTGAAATATTCAATGAACCTGCACATTGCTATGAGCTTGACACCGATGTGGAAAAGATATGGTACCATGAGGTAATGAGATACCTTGAAGCACAAGAGTATCTAGAGGGAGCATCTATCAATGACAGAAAGTTCTTACGGAGATTTGCAGCCAAATTCTTCCTAAGTAACGGGATATTGTACAAGCGCAACCATGATTCAACTCTACTCCGATGTGTGGATAAGAAGGAGGCAGAGGAAATCATGGAAGACATGCACGACAGTCTTTTTAGTACTCACTCAAGTGAACATAAAATGGCTAAGAAAATCCTAAGAGCAGGTTACTATTGGTCAACGATGGAGACCGATTGTCATCAACATTCAAGAACTTGTCACAAATTCCAAATCTACACTGACAAGGTCCATGTACCTCCAATCCATCTGAATGTCATGACCGCTCCATGGCCATTTGCAATGTGGGGTATTGACATGATCAGAGAGATCAAGCCCACAACTTCCAACGGACATCGCTTCATTCTTGTTGCTATCGACTATTTCACCAAATGGGTCGAGATGCCTCATTTTCCTGTCACCAAGAATGTGGTAGCCAGATTCATCAGACACAACCTCATCTATCATTATCGTATCCCCGAAAGGATCATATCCGACAATGGGACTAACCTCAATAATGCCATGATCAAGGAGTTGTGCACTCAATTTAAGATCAAGCATCACAATTATTCTCCGTATAGACCGAAAATGAATGGCGCAGTCGAAGCGGCCAACAAAAATATCAAGAAGATTGTGCAGAAAATGGTAGCGACCTACAAAGATTGGCATGCGATGTTACCATTTGCTCTACATGGCTACCGTACTTCAGCTAGAACATTAACTGGGGCAACTCCCTTCTCTCTAGTCTATGGCATGGAAGCTGTTTTGCCAGTAGAAGTTCAAATTCCCTCGCCGAGGATTATGATTGAGGCAAGCCTAGGCGAAGATGAGTGGATTCAAACGAGATTGGATCAACTGAACTTGATCGATGAAAAACGATTAACTGCTATTTTCCACGGACATACGTATCAAAAACGGATGATCAAGGCTTTCAACAAAAAGGTCAAGCCTCGAATATATCAAGTTGGTGACCTGGTGATAAAACGCATCATTTTACCACAAGGTGACCCCAGAGGAAAATGGACTCCCACCTATGAAGGGCCGTTTGTTGTCAAGAGAATTTTTTCTGGCGGTGCCATGATGCTAACTAGCATGGACGGAGAAGATTTCCCCCATCCTATAAACGCGGACATAATTAGAAAATACTACACATAAGAGACCCGTTAGGTTGACACACCTAAGAAAAATAAGGGCATCCCGACAAACCAAAAGGTTTGGGCAAAAATTAGGGATATATGCAAAAGATTATACACCCGACAAGTTAAAAACCCGAAAGGGCGACTTGGGCAAAAAAGGGTATCCTGGTGGACCGAAAACCCGAAAGGGTGGTCCAGGCAAAAATTAAGGATTAAAAGCTTACGACTATGTCCCATGAAATCAACGCAGTCAATTATATCACCAAGATCCAAGTTCAAATGGTCCAGGATCAATCTAATCAATTTCGATCAACGAAAAAGGATGTTCGAAGACATTGGGGCAATAGTAGAGTTGGAAGGCAATAAGATCATTTCACATGGCTATTTGTTTTCATTCTCAATTTTGTTTTCCTTTTGGCGATTTCCTCTTACTAGGATTTACGTCTCTATGTAAAAAAACGCCTATTCATGGGCAAAATATCAACACAAATACACTTTGAAATGCAAAATTTTTTATCTCTGTTTTGAATGCAAATTTGTCTAATGAATAAAATTGAATGAACATATGCATATGAACATAATTAAAGCTATTTGGCACATGTGTCTTGCTAAGCAACAACATCAACAGAGCATCAACGCACAACAGCCGTAAGCATCTCTTTAATGTATGTGAAATAGCCCGACAGAGTTATCTCATCATCATTATCCCCACCAGGGCGGTGGCAATAAACCTTTCCCCAACGGAGTTGCCCACAAAATCTCCTTACACGGGATAATCCCCAGCCATATTCTCAACCTCTTGGCAACTTCCTCCCTAACTAAATCAATTTTTACAAGATTGAAGCCTAGGAGATCTCTTCCTAAAGGGAATTCACCTCCTTAACAAGGTTTATTTCCCCAACAGAGTTATTTTCCCCAGCCAAGTGCAAATTTCTCAACATACAACAATCAAGACACCACAAGTTGCCCAACTGAGTCCATATTCCCCAGTTGAGTATATCTTCCCCAGCTGAGTACAAACTCCCCAGTGAGTCCAAATTGCTCAGCTGAGCCCATCATCCCCAGCTGAGTGTATCTTCTCCAGCTGAGTCCATATTCCC
This sequence comes from Vicia faba, assembly GCA_948472305.1. Classification (NCBI taxonomy): domain Eukaryota; kingdom Viridiplantae; phylum Streptophyta; class Magnoliopsida; order Fabales; family Fabaceae; genus Vicia; species Vicia faba. Next base: position 526,474,341 of record OX451736.1, read on the forward strand.
CAGTTGAGTATATCTTCCCCAACTGAGTACAAACTCCCCAGTGAGTCCAAATTGATCAGCTGAGCCCATTATCCCCAGCTGAGTATATTTTCTCCAGCTGAACCCAAATTCCCCAGTTGAGTCCAAATTGCCCAACTGAGTGCATCTTCTCTGACCAAGGCTATTTTCTCCAAACAGGATTTATCCTCCCCAGATGAGCCCATCATCCCCGGCTGAGCCCGTCATCCCCAGTTGGGTATATCCTCCCCAAGCTAAGTCTGCCTTATTCTACTGAGCCTATACTCTCCAATTCGAATTTCCCTTTCAAAAGACTGCAAATCACAGGGCCACAACCCCTAATTCCCAGTAAGGCCTTCAACAAATCCTTATTACTACCAAGAAATGCTATGAAGCCTGGATCCGACCAGATGTTAGCACAATTTTCAAGTTATTACTAAAGCCTGGACCTGACCAAATAACAGTTTGACTTTTTCAATTACTGAAGCCTGGACCCGACCAGATAACAGTTTGACTTCTTGAATTACTGAAACCCAGACCCGACCGGATAACAGATGATCTCAAAATGCTATGAACCCTGGACCCAACCAGATAATAGCCTAACTCTTCAAATATATAGAAGAACCTAAACTCAATCCGACCAAGGTTTAACTTCTTTTCCCCAGTGGAGTTGCCTCTCTATCCCCAACAAATGGCTGAGAAACCTGGACCCGACCAGATATCAGGTTTCATTTCTAACCTTTCAAGACAGCCGTTACGAAGCCTGGATTCGACCAGATAGAAATCATCCTCAGAGATTCGTTGTGAAACTTGGAAACCGACCAGATAAGAACTAAATCCCCAAGCAGTATTGTGAAGCCTGGACCCGACCAGATAACAATCGAACTCCTCAAAGAAATCTGTAAAGCCTGGACCCAACCAGATAACAGTTTTCAACCAGTTTATTGTAAAGCATGGACCCGACCAGATAACAATTAACTTCCTCAAAGAAATCTGCAAAGCCTGGACCCGACCAGATAATAGTTTTCAAGCAGTCTATTATAAAGCATGGACCTGACCAGATAGCAATTGACCTCATCAACCTCAGAAATCTGCAAATCCTGGACCCGACCAGATAATAGTTTTTAAACGGTATATTGTGAAGCCTGGACCTGACCAGATAACAATTAACCATGATTTCCAGAAAGACACTATGAAGCATGGATTCGACCAGATAATAGTACAGCTTTCCAAAAGACCATAAAGCCTGGACCCGACCAGATAACAATCTTCAAAGAGTTACTGTGAAGCCTGGATCTGACCAGATAATAGTTAATTCATCCTTTCCTCCGGTAAGTTATTGTGAAGCCTGGATTCGACCAGATAACAGTTAACCTCTGCATCCCCAGCAAGTTGTTGTAAAACCTTGACCCGACCAGATAACTATTCAATTTCAAGGAATTTTCTACAAAGTCTGGATCCGACCAGATAATAGTTAATTCATCTCCTCTTCCAGTAAGTTGCCATGAAGACCAGATCCGACCGGATGGCAGCCAACTACTTTATCCTCAGCAACTGCGAAGCTGGATCCGACCAGATAACTGCTGACATCTGAGCAGTATTCCTAAAAAAACACCCTTTCAACAAAATTTGAAGATATGCATGTTCTTCATTTCCAACAGGCAATCAGGGATTCAACCTCCCTGGATTTCCTCAGTAGCAGTCAGGGATTTATTTTCCCGGATGAAAACACACATTTCACATTCATACATCGTAGCATGTACATACCATATGCATAATACCACATCTGGTAAACATCATGCAAGCATCTGCATTTTACTAACCCATTTTTTCACAGGTAAAACATCAAGTTTAGTATGCATCAATAAGAGATTTGTGCTGATACTTCTTCCAGCGTTTACCAACATTCATCCAAATGGCATCTATAAGCCCATTCACCATCCATCTTCAAGTGCAAATTTCTGGGCACTTTAGTGTTCAATCATCTTTCACCTTCAAGTCACGAATGGCGGATCCGCCAATATAACTCTTCAGGTTCAAGAAGTTTGAACAGGGGCAGATGTTGCACCCTAAAATTTGCCCTCTCATTTCTCAAGGAATCACCCTGGATCCTCAAGTTTGCTTTCATCAGATCTCCAGGCCTTGAATTATCAATTTTTCCAAGCAGACCATTCATAAGGGCAAAATTGTCATTTGCATGCTGAGAAGTCTAACTTTGACTTTTAAATCAAATCTCAAAAATCATATTTCATCAAGACATGTTGGAGTATGAAGTTTGCTTCATCAAAAGTTTCAAAAGTCAAATTTCATTTTGGAAGAATCAAATTCTAAAAACTTAGAAATTTTTCTAAGTATTTAAGAAACATGACAATTTCAGAACTTCTGAGCCAGTTTTCACACTCAGCAAATTCTAGATATTCTCAAGACAGAGTTGGTCAAAACTTCTGAGCCAGTGTTCACAAAGGTTCAGTCAGAGTTTGCAAAGGTTAAAACAAAGAAGATAACAAAGTGTGTTGTAAGTATACTGGAAGTTCTGAAGGATCCCTTAGAACATGCTGAAGCCAGAAGATACAAAGATCAGAGGTTGGATGTTAAGCTGAAGCAGAACTTCTGATCCAGAGTTAAGTAAGGACACAGAGTTTCACATGGGAACCCATTTAATGCTCACAACCACTTATGAATCCTTTATCCAAGGGATTCACACCACGTGTACCCCTACTATCTTAGGAAGACAAACTTGTGCAAAAGTATGCTAGACCCACACGCTGTTTCTACTTTTCCTTAATTCACGCTGCCAAATCCAGCTGAGGTGCTGTTAACTATCCAACTTGAATGCATTGAACCCCACTTGTTTAAGCTTACTTCAAGAGTAAGTTAACATCTAGCATATGATGTTGGTGCCACTTAACCGCCCTGTTGTACCCCAAAATTTGTCCTCCCATATTCTTCAAGATTTGCCAAGTTAAAGCTTCAAAAATTCCCCAAGGGTTGCACAGTTCAAGGACCTCCTAACAGTCAAAAACTAGGGTTTTGGTTCTGACAAAGAAAATGAAGTTTCCAAGGGTCCAATCAAGTCCCACATGCTTATAAACATGGTCAAGCATCCTCATACCAAGTTTCAAGACTTACAGCACAAAATTGCACAGTCAAAAACCCTAATTGCTCAACAGTCAACTGCAGGGGCAAAATGGTCATTTGATAGTCAAAAGTTCAAATTTTTGGTCAACATCTCATTTTGAAGCCATAAACATCATTTTATCAATGCTTGATCATGATTCTCAAAGCTTGGCTCAAAAAGTCTCAAGATGCAAAAGTTTCCATATTTGGACAGTTGAAAAAGTCAACTGTAACTTGACCAAGGCATAACTTTCACATGGATTATCAGAAAAATTCCATCCAAAGCTCATTTTGAAGAGAAAGACATTTCCTACAACTCATCTTCACACTTCAAGTCCAAGAAATGCTCTCACAAAAAGTTATCAATTTCAACATTATAGGTCATTTTCAAAAGTCAACAAAAAGGGACTTTAAGTCAAAGGCCATAACTTGAGATTGGTAAATCAAAATGACATGGGACCAAAGGAATTGGTTAGAGGACTCAAAGACCTTTCCAAAATGTCCAAGAACATGATCAAATATTAAAAATTGATCAAGATATGCCTTGTGGAAGTTTGGAAATTTTTGGATATTTTGAAAAGTCAATTTTGCTCCAAATGTCCTAAAATTGCTAATGGGCCTCTTTTTCTTCCAAAATCCATCATCCAAAACATGTGCACGACCATTTGGCCCAAAGGGAAGTTTTTCATCATTTTTATTTTATTTATTTGAATTTTTAATTGCTAGAAATTCATTTAATTAATTAAAATATATGAAAAATACCAAACCTAAGTTTTTAAATCTTTTTATGCATGGAATACACTCAATATTTCGTGCATGATCAGATTTGGAAAGAATCAAGGCAATTGGATATGATTGGCATCAAAAACATGTGAAAAAGATTGAAAAATTATGGCATGAAAATCAAATATTCTCTCCATCAATTCATTGATTATTTGGACCAAAAACCTTACCCTAATCATTCCATACATAAGTGCAAAGCTAACCCTAGTGCTGAGAACCTCTGAGCTGCGCAAGAACATCATCATCACTTTTGCATTTTTTGTGAAAAACTCAAATACTGAAAACCATCTTCCAGTGCGATTAAAGGCCAAATAACCATTCCATTACCTTCCTGAGACTTCAAGGAAGGTTTTCAGATCAAAACCATCCATCCTAACGCAGAGGAACGGTAGAACGATCGTGTCCTGTACAAGATTTTTTTCCATATGCTTGCATCATGATTCATGCGTTTTTAGTAATTTTTAATGTTTGATTTATGTTCCTTGATTGATTCTAAAGCTAACTTCATACTTTTATTGAGTTTTCGTGCACTATTGAAGAATTCACCATGGAAGATGGTTAGGGTTACAGGACTTTCAAATTAGGCGTTTCTAAATACTGTAAAATTAGAACACCTTAATACCATGGTTGAAATCAGGGAGCTTGGACGATTTGAAAACACCCCTCGCGCCTAATTTATGTGGCCATATGGCCTATTCGCTATTATTGAAAAGTGCATATTTTGGGGGGGTTCAAAACCCCCGCTAATTCTTTTTCATGTTTCAGGAAAATGCAAGCCATGGAGAAGACGATGATGTGTAGGACAGCAATTGGTTTATTTGAATTTTCGCGCTAAAAGTTCCACTAACCATTGTTTTATCTTATATCATTTGTTTCCTATTATATAATCAAAACGCGTTGGTAGCTCAGTTGGCAAAGCATAGTATTGGTAATCTCCAGGACCTGGGTTCGAATCCCAGGTCCCCCTCTTTGTCTCAATATTTTTTCTTCCAATATAATTCCATGCAGCTTCAATTCCTGGGTGCATCATACATCTACAATCTCAGTTTGCCACGCACATATCAAGATCAATCAAAAGCCTATGATCTGAGGAACATAGTGGACATGAGTCAATGCACACACACGCTTCCTGAAAAAGTCAGAAGGGCCAGGATCTATTGGGCCTGATTACTACAATTTAAACCTCCAATTGGGGACAGAACCCCCCAAGGTGTTGTATTTCTTTTCTTTTCTTTATTTTATTTGTTTCAATTTTTTAATTAATTCCTTTAATTTAATTTATTTTCATAAAATATAAAATAACAATAAAAATCAGAAAGTAAAAAAAATTAAATATATTTTATTTAACTAATATTTTTGTAAATAAAGTCTTGTATCAATTAATTAATTTTTATTCTAGGGTTAATTTTAATATCTTTTCTTAATAAATTGAAAACTTGTAGAATTAGGTTTTAATTATTTTAATTACTTTTTTCTTTTCTTTTCTTTTCACTAATAATTAATTAATTATTTTTATAAATCAAATTGCATTAATTAATTAGGTTTAACTTTAGGTAATTTTCATATTTTCTTAGTAAGTTAAAAAATAACTAGAATTAGGGTTAATTAATATTTTAATTTCATAAAAAATTCATAAATCCAAAAAACCTCAAAAAATAATTTCTTTTTTCATTTTAATTTCATTAATTTAATAATATAATATTTCATTAAAAAGGGTCCAACGCCCTCGCTTTCAATTTTAATTCAATTCGCGCATTTTATTTTATTTCTTTTAAATATTGATGTAATTCTCCCAAAGCCATGTAACTCAGACATTTTATATTTCTCGCACCTTACTTCTTTATTTTCTGTCAAATCGGGTCCTGGATTTAATTTGGCGATGTGGACCCGCGCCTTTGTAATAGCTTAGGAACTTTACATTTCCCGCAACTTTTAACTGTTAATAATGGCATGCAAGAATGAATGACAAAATAAAAATAAACGCGTAGATCACCCATGACATGACAAAAGACAAAATATCTGAAAACGACACACAAATCACACACCACCCCCAGGGTACGCCTCACTGTTGCCTTGCCTCGAAAGGTGATCGTCGAGTAGAGGATGTCTTAGTAAGTCCTCATGATCCGGGAACCTGGCATGAGGGTAGCTTCTAAGGTGTCTTCCCATTGCTCTGGTGATCACCATGTCCCGAACCTCGAATTGACCCGAACACCTCCAACGGTGGTGCTACCTACCTCTCAATGGTGGGATGGCACTACTTTAAGGACATTTACACAGACGAATTCCTTAGGGTAGGTAGACGACTCTAGATACTTGCTCTAATTTCAAAAACAAATCAAAAATACTTTTCACACCGACACCTTTTCAAAAAGCTTTCGAAAGCAATTTTTCAAACACTCTTGAGGACCGATACAAGAGTCGAACTGAAATTTTCAAAGAAACTTTTTTAAAACCCACAGTTGAAAAGCAAATAAACCATTTTTGAAAACATAAGAGCAAGTACCTAAGAGCCCATGGATAACCATGGATAGAAAGGGTGCTAACACCTTCCCTTTCTATAAATCTACCTCCCGAACCGAGAGCAATCTCTATAAGGAATTTTTCTGTGCTTTTGTCCTTTCCATTTGGAGAAAATAAAAGACGGTGGCGACTCTTGCTTCCGCGACATTTCGCGAACCAGCGTTAAACAGTCAGTTCCAGATCCACCGATCACAGAACTGGCGACTCTAATGGGGACTCTTATAAAGTGAGGTGTACCTTAGGACTAAGATCACTGTGTTTTCAATTGCTTACTTTGCTTGCTTTAAATTGTGGGACTGTCTTGGGAGTTCTATAGATCCTAACCCAGATCTGGGGATACCTTCTTAGAAAGTAGCAACAAGGTTGTGAGGGAACTGTGCAGGGTATACCGACATGGTTGAAACAGTCTGCTACGTTGATGTGGCACTTTGGTGTGTACCGGTAACCCTTGAGTTCAGTCAAGGAGAGTACGGGGCCTCCGCGTGGTGTCGTGAAGCATCAACAGACCTTAGGAACCTTAATTGAACCATCTTGGCCTCTTTAGGGTAGTGAGATAACTGACTTTGGTGCAGTCCGAGGTTGGTTGATACTCGATACTACACTCAATTGAGGGTTGCTTTCCTGGAATATTTCGGTCGCCAGTTCAGTGGCTAAATCGAAACGATGAACAATGAAAGAAATCCGGTGATATTGGGACCCTTAGAACCCGGTTACTTCTAATAGGACAGGTTGAGCCCACCAACTTCAAGAGGGTAATACCCAGACCCCATGCTGGCCTAAACTTTAAGGGCTTGTCTTGTGTGACTTGTGTGCCTTACATGTTTGTCTTTGTAAATATCTGTGGTATGTTTAATCATAGCATCATGACATCATCCAGCATCATATGCATTGACTAACCATTTCAGGGGTTCGAATCTTCATCTTTGTTCTTGTTTTGTAGGACATGGAAACTGTTCGCAGAAAGACAATTCAAATCTGCCTTGTAAGGATCCCTCCTCAGCTTAAGGAGCTTATATCCAGGATTCCCGAGAGCTCTTCATTCAGTGAAAGACATGGAAGACTCATCAGCTTGGTCAAGACCAACATTGAGGAAGATATGATAAAGGTCATGTTCCAGTTCTTTGACCCTCTGCATCACTGTTTCACTTTCCTGGATTATCAGCTGGTACCTACATTGGAGGAGTTCTCCCGCTTCTGAAAATCCCTATCCTTGATCAACTACCTTACAACGGTACGGAAAAGGAACCCAAGCTTGAAGAGATTGCTAAAGCCTTACACCTACAATCATCTGACCTCAAGGGACATTGGGAAGTTAGAAGTGGTATCAAAGGGTTCTTAGCCAGGTTTCTGTTTGAAAAGGCCCATGAATGTTGGAACTCCCTTGACTTACAAGCTTTTGAAGAAGTTGTGGCCCTCCTTGTCTATGGTTTTGTGTTGTTCCCTAACCCAGATCAGCTTATAGATATCAGTGCTGTCCAGATCTTCATGTCCAGGAATCCTATACCTACGTTGCTGGGGGACATCCTTCACTCATGTTACACTCGAACCATGAGAAAAAGAGGTGTCCTTATGTGCTGCACTCCTCTCCTGGGAAGGTGGTTTATTTCGCACCTTCCACAATCAGTTTTGAAGAACGAGCGGGGTTTGAGATGGTCACAACGGTTGATGACTCTTACACATGCAGATATACATTGGTGCCCTCGGTCCAGAGAGGATGTCACTATCATTGATCGTTACGGGGAGTACCCTACTGTTCCTTTACTTGGAATTAGAGGAGGTATTACTTACAGCCCATGCCTGGCTTGGAGACAGTTTGGTTATGCTCGGAGGGATGGCCCTCATGACATGTTAATTCCTGACATAGTTTTTGACGTCGACAACGATGCACAAGGACTTCGCCAGAGATTTATCAGAGCTTGGAGGATGCCAATTAGGATAGACAGCAAGACACTGGGGCACAAGAACTCCATCCCATTGGAACCTTATCTCAAGTGGGTACGGGCCCGCTCCCAGAAGTTAGTGATGCCATATCCTCATGTGCTCCCTGTGATCAAAGAGCCAGTCTTGGAAGGAGAGGTGTCCTACATCATTTAGCATCCTGATATGCCCACGTCCTGGGAAGAGATGCAGAAGAGCTGGATCCAGCTTAAGGAAGAACGAAATTCTTTTGAGACGAGTCTACATGCTAGTGAAAAGAAGGTCTTGGAGCTCACTCGCCTATTGCATGAGGAAAGGAATCTCAACACCTACATAGCTCCAAAGAGGATGCGTAGTGTCTTTTGTGATTGATCTGCTTTGTAATTTGTGCCCATGAGGCTTTGATGTACTGAACAATTATTTCCTTAATGATAACGTGTGTTCCTTTTTGTCTACAACAGATTTGAACTTTCGAACCCTTGAATGCATTGCATAAACACATATCATTCATCATGTGCATAGCAGGTTTTCCTCTTTTCAGGTTGCTTACCGTTTTTTGCTGTTTATTTCAGCATCATGAATCCTGACTCATCATCAACCGAGATGTCTATCAAGGCTCTTCAGGCGCAAAATGCACAATTTCAGGAACTAATCATGGGTTTGGCTCAGGGCCAAGAAGAGCTGAAGGCTCTGCTCCTGAAGAAGGAAAAGAAGAAGAAGAGAAGAACTGTTCTTTTTAACTCGGGCCGAAGGTTTGGCAACACTCTGCAGAATGAAGAGGCTGGTTCTTCTATAGGCAGGGGTACCCCCCAAGGGGAAAAAGGTCCTAGTCCGGTAGTCTCTGACAACGAGACTGATTTTGATGAGGAACAGTATCCTACTGCAGAAGACAGATATAAGCAGTTGGAGGACATATTGAATGCTATGGAGATCCAACAGGTGCTTGGGCTGGATTTTGGAGATTTGGGTTTGTCTACTGGTGTGATCATTCCTCATAAGTTCAAAGCACCATCCTTTACCAAGTATGACGGGGCGTCTTGTCCCAAGCTACACCTCAGGTCTTATGTACGGAAGATTCAACCGTACTCAGTGGACAAGAACTTGTGGATCCACTTCTTCCAGGAGAGTCTTTCAGGGACTCATCTCGAATGGTTCTATCAGCTGGATGGGACCAAGGTTCGTAACTGGGAAGAGTTGGCTACTGCTTTCTATAAGAAGTATCAATATAATGCCGACCTTGCTCCTACACGTACCCAACTCCAGGGTATGTCGCTAGGGTCAAGTGAAGGTTTTAAAGAGTATGCTCAGAAGTGGAGGGATCTGGCTGGCAGGGTGCAGCCTCCGTTGACTGATCGGGAGTTGGTAGACATGTTCTTGGGGACCCTATCTGGGCCATTTTTCAACCATCTTATCGGTAACTCATCTGCAGGGTTTACTGATCTTATTCTGACTAGAGAGAGAATTGAGGCTGGGTTGAAGTCTGGTAAGATTCCGAAGGGTGCATCTACAAGTTCTGAGAAGAAACCCTTCAAGAAGGAGGCTAGTGCTGTATATGGCTCTAGAAGACAAGAGAAACCTGAGCGCCGCCAATCTGTCAACGCGGTGATGATTGCTAAACCTGCTGCCGCTCCTCGGCAAACCAATCCTCCAAGGGCTGAAAGACCTAGAAGGGAGTTTACCCGTTTGAGCATGACCCTATTGCAGATCTTGCCACAGTTGCTGTCCACCAACCTAGTGACTGTCAGAGAGGCCCCAAAAGTTGTAAACACTGCTTCTCCCAAATACAATCCAAATGCCCGTTGTGCTTATCACTCCGATAGCCCGGGGCATTCCACTGATGACTGTTGGGCATTAAGGAACAAGCTGCAGGACCTTATTGATGCAAAGGAGGTTCAGTTTGAGGCATCTGAGAAGCCTAATGTAGTGACAGCTCCCCTGCCTGCTCATGGGGTGAATGCTATTGGGGACGAAGATGAAGTGGATGAAGCTGAGTTTGATAGCTGGATTTACCCGGCAACCGACAGTGAACCTAGCAATTGGAGTGCAAAGGACAACCTACCTGTTTCTCTTGTTACTGAGTAATGAATTCCTATGTTTTGTTATTTGTAATAAACAATAAATTGAACTCTATGGCCCGGTGTCTTACCCGGGGCACAGTGGCTTCATTTGTGAGGGCATATAAATTGTCATTTCACATATCATGAATAAAGATCTTGGACGTTTTCTCGCATTTCAAATTTTATGCTCCCTTTCTTTCTTTCTTTCTTTCTTTCCTTTCATTATATTGCAAAAAACAGCTGTATTTACACACACTCACTCATACAGGTATCAATCCACTCTGGATCTCACGGGTAACGACTCTGTTACTGCCAGTTATGACCGAAAATCCGATCAACTTAGTCGAAGACGAAGGTGAAGATGATTGAGAAGTGCCTGGCGAGCTTGCAAGATTGTTACTTCAGGAAGAGAGGGCAATTCAACCACACGAAGAGCCAGTGGAGACGATAAACCTGGGTACTGATACAGACAGCAAGGAGGTAAAGATTGGTGCCAACCTAGAGCTCAGCGTGAAGCAACGATTGACTAAGATGTTACATGATTATATGGAGATCTTTGCCTGGTCCTACGAAGACATGCCCGGGTTGGATACCGATATCGTGGTCCATCACTTGCCTACTAAGGAAGACTGCCCTCCGGTTAAGCAAAAGGTCCGCTGTATGCGTCCAGAGATGTCTGAGAAGATCAAAGCCGAGGTTATGAAACAGTTTGATGCTGGGTTCCTTTCAGTGACTTCTTACCCTCAAAGGGTTGCTAATGTGGTGCCGGTACCTAAGAAAGATGGAAAGGTCAGAATGTGTGTCGATTACAGGGATCTGAACAGGGCCAGCCCCAAGGATGACTTCCCTCTACCTCACATTGATGTCCTTGTTGACAATACAGCTCAGCATAAGGTGTTCTCTCTCATGGATGGATTTTCAGGTTACAATCAGATCAAGATGGCACCTGAAGACATGGAAAAAACTACCTTTGTTACTCAGTAGGGCACCTTCTGCTACAAAGTCATGCCTTTTGGACTGAAGAACGCTGGGGCAACCTACCAACGTGCCATGGTTGCTTTATTTCATGACATGATCCATCATGAGATAGAAGTGTATGTTGACGACATGATCACAAGGTCCCAAACTGAGGAAGAACACCTTGATCATCTGCAGAAATTGTTTGACCGTCTGAAGTTGTACAAGTTGTGGTTGAACCCGAACAAGTGCACCTTCGGGGTAAGATCTGGAAAGTTGCTAGGCTTCGTTGTCAGTGATAAGGGTATTCAAGTGGACCCTGCCAAGGTCAAAGCCATTCAAGAGATGCCAGTTCCTAGGACAGAGAAAGAGGTCAGAGGCTTTTTAGGACGCCTGAATTACATTGCTCGGTTCATCTCACACGTGACTGCTACCTGTGAGCCAATCTTCAAGCTGCTGAAGAAAGATCAGGTAGTACGTTGGAATGATGAATGTCAGGCTGCTTTTGACAGAATCAAGGAGTATCTCCAAGAACCACCCATCCTTATGCCACCGGTTGAAGGGAGACATCTGATACTATACCTGACAGTACTTGACAACTCAATGGGGTGTGTGCTGGGGCAGCATGACGAGTCTGGCTGAAAAGAGCATGCTATTTATTACCTTAGCAAAAAGTTTACCGACTGTGAGACCCGATACTCACTGCTTGAGAAAACTTGCTGCGCTTTGGTATGGGCTGCTCGCCGGCTGAGACAGTATATGCTGGCTCACACTACCTTGTTGATCTCAAAGATGGATCCTATAAAGTACATATTTGAAAAGCCTGCTCTGTCTGGGAGAATAGCAAGATGGCAGATGATCTTGACAGAATACGACATTCAGTATACAACCCAGAAAGCCATCAAGGGAAGTGTATTGGCAGACCACTTGGCACATCAGGCCGTAGACGACTATCAGTCAATGAATTTTGAGTTTCCTGACGAAAGCATCATGATTGTGACTGATTGTGAAGTACCTGGACCGGATGAAGGACCCGAGGAAGGATCCCGATGGTCTATGCACTTTGACGGAGCCTCTAATGCTTTGGGTAACGGTATCAGCGCTGTAATCATATCCCCTCAAGGCACTCATACCCCACTTACTGCCCGGCTATGTTTCAACTGTACCAACAACATGGCGGAGTATGAGGCGTGCATCATGGGTCTTCAAGCAACGATCGACTTAAGGATCAAGTTTCTGAATGTCTTCGGAGATTCCGCTCTCGTGATCAATCAGATCAAAGGGGAGTGGGATACGAAACATCCGAATCTTATTCCTTACAGAGAATGTGTGTTGACATTGATCCCCCATTTCACAGAGATAACTTTTGAACATTTCCCAAGAGAGGAGAATCAGTTAGCGGACGCGTTAGCTACGATGTCTTCCATGTTCAAGGTCAAATGGGATAATGAGGCTCCCCGAATCATCATCTGGAAACTGGACGAACCGGCATACTGTTGTGATCTCGAGACTGAATTGGTGACTGAGAAGCCTTGGTACCATGAAGTGAAGAGATATCTGGAAGCTCAGGAATACCCTGAAGGTGCGTCTGTCAATGACAAAAAGTTTCTGAGAAGGTTCGCAGCAAAGTTCTTTCTTAGCAACGGCATCCTGTATAAGCGAAACCATGATTCGACCTTACTGCGGTGTGTGGATAAGACAGAAGCAGAAAGGATCATGGAAGAGCTACATGAAGGGACCTTTGGTACACATTCCAGTGGACACACTATGGCAAAGAAGATCCTTCGGGCAGGGTATTTCTGGTCCACCATGGAAGCTGACTGTTACCAACACTCTCGGACATGCCATAAATGCCAGATATATGCAGACAAGGTGCATGTTCCTCCAGTCCCTCTAAACGTCCTGACTGCACCTTGGCCTTTCGCAATGTGGGGCATATATATGATCGGCGAGATCAGACCTACGGCATCTAACGGGCATTGCTTTATCCTAGTGGCGATTGATTACTTCACGAAGTGGGTTGAAGCAACTTCCTACGCTACGGTAACCAAGACTGTTGTGGCACGGTTCATTCGGCACAATCTGATCTGTCGATACGGCGTCCCAGAAAGAATTATTACAGACAACGGTACCAACCTCAATAACAAGATGATCACTGAGCTCTGCGAGCAGTTTAAAATACATCACCACAACTCTTCTCCTTACAGACCGAAGATGAATGGGGCTGTAGAAGCAGCAAATAAGAACATTAAGAAAATCGTGCAGAAGATGACAGTGACTTATAAAGATTGGCACGAGATGTTACCGTTCGCTCTACATGGGTACCGTACCTCAGCCAGGACGTCAACCGGGGTAACTCCTTTCTCCTTGGTCTACGGTATGGAGGCAGTCTTACCAATCGAAGTGCAAATACCCTCTCTCCGGATAATGAAGGATGCAAATCTGAACGAAGATGATGGGATCCAGACACGACTCGATCAGTTAAACCTTATTGATGAAAAGAGACTCGCTGCTATCTGTCATGGGCAGACGTACCAAAAATGAATGATCAGGGCATTTAACAAAAAGTTCAGACCACAGGAATATCGAGTTGGGGATCTGGTAATCAAGCGAATCATCCTTCCTCAGAGTGATCCAAGGGGCAAATGGACCCCTACATACGAAGGGCCATTTGTGGTTAAGCATGTGTTCTCAGGAGGAGCCATGATTCTAACCAACATGGATGGTGACGACCTCCCTCACCCTGCCAATGCAGACATAGTAAAAAGATACTACGCATGAAAAAAACCCGCTAGACTGATATGCTTAGGCAAAAATTAGGGCTTCCCGGCGAACCAAAAGGGTTCGGGCAAAATGAAGGGATGAAATGAAAAAATCTGTACACCCGACAAGTCGAAAACCTGAAAAGGCGGCTTAGGCAAAAATGGGTATCCCGGTGGACTGAAAACCCGAAAGGGCGGTCCAGGCAAAAGTTAGGGATAAAGCGTAATACTATGTCTCATTGGATCATCTTTGCATCCAGAATCCGGTATCTACATCAAGTTCAGACGACATCGATCAGTCAGCTTCATCTTCAACTAAGGTCATCAAGTGATGAGACGCTCGAAGATATAAAGGCGATAGCAGAGTTGAAACCCAGTGGGATCATTTCATTTCACACAGCTGTTTTATTTTCTTTTATACAAACTTGTATAAATTCTTTTGTTCAGCGGCGTTCTCTTACTAGGACGTCAACCTCTTGTACATAAACGCCTATTTTACAGGCAATTCAAAAATCAATACAAATATACTTTTCAGTAGAATTACCAATTATTTTTCCTTTTCTGTTTTGTTTTGCGAAGAACGTCCAAGGTTCAATTTGTGATATATGCATTGACAATAATTTTCTAACTCATGAATATTTGCATACGAAACAAAAGATTAATTACAGGTAACATTAGAAACAGGGGCAATAAGGAGTTGTCTAAGCAATCTAATTGTTCTGTCCTCCAAGGTATCAAGGTAGGTTCAACTGAAGAACATAGCCAGCATATCTTAATTCCCCAGAGAGTGAGTCAGCAAGTCAGTGCACTCTCCCCAAGCAAAGCTATTATCAAACCTTAAGGAAATTGAGTATCCTCCCGTATAGCTCAACATTCCCCAACAGCACATGCATTCTTAACAAGCATCCCCAGCAATCTTGGTCTAAAGATTGTTCCCCGGCGGTATATCAAACATTCAGTGGAGTCACTTCCCCGATACAGTTCAAAACTTCCCCAGGAGAGTCCAATCCAGTCTCCCCAGGAAAGTTGGAATCCATTTCCCCAAGCAGTAAGCTTATCCCCAGTAGATTCTGGAAGCTTGTCCTCGCAGAACACGAACGCGTCGCCCGACCTTATTCAAAGAGTTATTTCCTTACCAGGATATAACTGGGTTATCCTCATCCAAAAGCCACGGAAGGAGCGTCCTCGTTGAAGTCTTCTTATCCCTAGCGAAGTCTATTAACACTTCCAACACAACAATGGTATCCCCAGCAAGCTACCATCAACATTTCAGCGAAGTATCTCTCTCCCCACAGAGTATTGCTTCCCAGCAAGATCGTTAGAGTACTTTTCTCCCCGCAGAGTAATCCATTCGCCAAGTTTATCCCCCAACGGAGTTATCTTCTCCTACCGGTATTCTTGCAACTATCATCCCCAACGGAAGCAAAATCTATTCTTCAAATATCAGCCCAGGAGTGACTTCCCGGCACCCGTCAAGGATTTATTTTCCTAAGACGAAAGCATACATTCCTAAACATCACATACATTATTATAGCATGCATATACGCATCATATCTTATAAATCTCATTTATGTTGAGAACATCATTGCTTGATCCATATCATGCATTGCATATGACTGACCTTTATCTTTCATGAAAAAGCCAGTTAAAATTCTCAGCTACATCTCAAGACCTAGACCGGTTCAGTTAAATCGACCCTAAGATTTCTCTGTTTCTTATCCCGTCAAGGGCCTTCTCTGGTTCAGTCAGATCGACCCTAAGATCTTCCTGTTTCTTATCCAGTTGAAGACATCAAGACCTAGACCGGTTCAGTTAAATCGACCCTAAGATTTTACTGTTTCTTATCCCGTCAAAGGCCTTCTCTGGTTCAGTCAGATTGACCCTAAGATCTCCCTGTTTCTTATCCAGTTGAAGACATCAAGACCTAGACCGGTTCAGTTAAATCGACCCTAAGATTTTTCTGTTTCTTATCCAGTCAAAGGCCTTCTCTAGTCCAGCTAAATCGACCCCTAACCGATTTTCCTGATAAAGACTCAGTAGAAGATATCCAAGATTCTCTCAATGATTACTGTTGAGGTAGAAGTCGCCTATGGTTCTCTCCCCGTTACTGCGGAGGTAGTAATCATCCCAAGATTCTCTCAATGATTACTGTTGAGGTAGAAGTCGCCTATTGTTCTCTCCCCGTTCCTGTTGAGGTAGTAATCGTCCCCAGATTCTCTCAATGATTACTGTTGAGGTAGAAGTCGCCCAAGATTCTCTCAGCGTTACTGTTGAGGTTGAAGTCGCCCAAGATTCTCTCAGCGTTCCTGTTGAGGTAGTAGTCATCCAAGGTTCTCTCACCGTTCCTGTTGAGGTAGTAACCATCCCTGGTTCAGTCATCACCGTTTGAAGCTCCAGATTCAGCTCCTGTAACCAGTCAGGACACATCTATGCAAAGAGTCTGAAGACCAGCTCCTGTAACAGGTCAGGTAATCATTTTCTTTTACAGGTACGCAAGTTCTCGCTAAGGAATCTCTTACGCAATCGACGCCCAGATGGCATCTATAAGCCCATCCACCATCCATCATCTCTTAGCATAGCATCTATAAGCCCATCATCCTATCCATCAATCTCCAAATGGCATCTATAAGCCCATTCCTCTCATCACTGCTACTATGTGAGCGCAAATTTCTGGGCACTCTAGTGTTCAATCATCTTCCACCTTCGGATTACGAAAGGCACGTCAGCCAATATGCATCCTTAGGACTAAGAAGATTGAACATGGGGCAACTGTTGTACCCCAAAATTTGCCCTCCCATATTCTTCAAGATTTGCCAAGTTAAAGCTTCAGAAATTCCCCAAGGGTTGCACAGTTCAAGGACCTCCTAACAGTCAAAAACTAGGGTTTTGGTTCTGACAAAGAAAATGAAGTTTCCAAGGGTCCAATCAAGTCCCACATGCTTATAAACATGGTCAAGCATCCTCATACCAAGTTTCAAGACTTACAGCACAAAATTGCACAGTCAAAAACCCTAATTGCTCAACAGTCAACTGCAGGGGCAAAATGGTCATTTGACAGTCAAAAGTTCAAATTTTTGGTCAAAATCTCATTTTGAAGCCACAAACATCATTTGATCAATGCTTGATCATGATTCTCAAAGCTTGGCTCAAAAAGTCTCAAGATGCAAAAGTTTCCATATTTGGATAGTTGAAAAAGTCAACTGTAACTTGACCAAGGCATAACTTTCACATGGATTATCAGAAAAATTCCATCCAAAGCTCATTTTGAAGAGAAAGAAATTTCCTACAACTCCTCTTCACACTTCAAGTCCAAGAAATGCTCTCACAAAAAGTTATCAATTTCAACATTATAGGTCATTTTCAAAAGTCAACAAAAAGGGACTTTAAGTCAAAGGCCATAACTAGAGATTGGTAAATCAAAATGACATGGGACCAAAGGCATTGGTTATAGGACTCAAAGACATTTCCAAAATGTCCAAGAACATGATCAAAGATTAATAATTGAGCAAGATATGCCTTCTGGAAGTTGGGAAAGTTTTGGATATTTTGAAAAGTCAATTTTGCTCCAAATGTCCTAAAATTGCTAATGGGCCTCTTTTTCTTCCAAAATCCATCATCCAAAACATGTGCACGACCATTTGGCCCAAAGGGAAGTTTTTCATCATTTTTATTTTATTTATTTGAATTTTTAATTGCTAGAAATTCATTTAATTAATTAAAATATATGAAAAATACCAAACCTAAGTTTTTAAATCTTTTTATGCATGGAATACACTCAATATTTCGTGCATGATCAGATTTGGAAAGAATCAAGGCAATTGGATATGATTGGCATCAAAAACATGTGAAAAAGATTGAAAAATTATGGCATGAAAATCAAATATTCTCTCCATCAATTCATTGATTCTTTGGACCAAAAACCTTACCCTAATCATTCCATACATAAGTGCAAAGCTAACCCTAGTGCTGAGAACCTCTGAGCTGCGCAAGAACATCATCATCACTTTTGCATTTTTTGTGAAAAACTCAAATACTGAAAACCATCTTCCAGTGTGATTAAAGGCCAAATAACCATTCCATTACCTTCCTGAGACTTCAAGGAAGGTTTTCAGATCAAAACCATCCATCCTAACGCAGAGGAACGGTAGAACGATCGTGTCCTGTACAAGATTTTTTCCATATGCTTGCATCATGATTCATGCGTTTTTAGTAATTTTTAATGTTTGATTTATGTTCCTTGATTGATTCTAAAGCTAACTGCATACTTTTATTGAGTTTTCGTGCACTATTGAAGAATTCACCATGGAATATGGTTAGGGTTACAGGACTTTCAAATTAGGCGTTTCTAAATACTGTAAAATTAGAACACCTTAATACCATGGTTGAAATCAGGGAGCTTGGACGATTTGAAAACACCCCTCGCGCCTAATTTATGTGGCCATATGGCCTATTCGCTATTATTGAAAAGTGCATATTTTGGGGGGGTTCAAAACCCCCGCTAATTCTTTTTCATGTTTCAGGAAAATGCAAGCCATGGAGAAGACGATGATGTGTAGGACAGCAATTGGTTTATTTGAATTTTCGCGCTAAAAGTTCCACTAACCATTGTTTTATCTTATATCATTTGTTTCCTATTATATAATCAAAACGCGTTGGTAGCTCAGTTGGCAAAGCATAGTATTGGTAATCTCCAGGACCTGGGTTCGAATCCCAGGTCCCCCTCTTTGTCTCAATATTTTTTCTTCCAATATAATTCCATGCAGCTTCAATTCCTGGGTGCATCATACATCTACAATCTCAGTTTGCCACACACATATCAAGATCAATCAAAGGCCTATGATCTGAGGAACATAGTGGACATGAGTCAATGCACACACACGCTTCCTGAAAAAGTCAAAAGGGCCAGGATCTATTGGGCCTGATTACTACAATTTAAACCTCCAATTGGGGACAGAACCCCCCAAGGTGTTGTATTTCTTTTCTTTTCTTTATTTTATTTGTTTATATTTTTTAATTAAGTCCTTTAATTTAATTTATTTTCATAAAATATAAAATAACAATAAAAATCAGAAAGTCAAAAAAATTAAATATATTTTATTTAACTAATATTTTTGTAAATAAAGTCTTGTATCAATTAATTAGTTTTTATTCTAGGGTTAATTTTAAAATCTTTTCTTAATAAATTGAAAACTTGTAGAATTAGGTTTTAATTATTTTAATTACTTTTTTCTTTTCTTTTCTTTTCACTAATAATTAATTATTTATTTTTATAAATCAAATTGCATTAATTAATTAGGTTTAACTTTAGGTAATTTTCATATTTTCTTAGTAAATTAAAAAATAACTAGAATTAGGGTTAATTAATATTTTAATTTCATAAAAAATTCATAAATCCAAAAAACCTCAAAAAATAATTTCTTTTTTCATTTTAATTTCATTAATTTAATAATATAATATTTTATTAAAAAGGGTTCAACGCCCCCGCTTTCAATTTTAATTCAATTCGCGCATTTTATTTTATTTCTTTTAAATATTGATGTAATTCTCCCAAAGCCATGTAACTCGGACATTTTATATTTCTCGCACCTTACTTCTTTATTTTCTGTCAAATCGGGTCCTGGATTTAATTTGGCGATGTGGACCCGCGCCTTTGTAATAGCTTAGGAACTTTACATTTCCCGCAACTTTTAACTGTTAATAATGGCATGCAAGAATGAATGACAAAATAAAAACAAACGCGTAGATCACCCATGACATGACAAAAGACAAAATATCTGAAAACGACACACAAATCACACACCACCCCTAGGGTACGCCTCACTGTTGCCTTGCCTCGAAAGGTGATCGTCGAGTAGAGGATGTCTTAGTAAGTCCTCATGATCCGGGAACCTGGCATGAGGGTAGCTTCTAAGGTGTCTTCCCATTGCTCTGGTGATCACCATGTCCTGAACCTCGAATTGACCCGAACACCTCCAACGGTGGTGCTACCTACCTCTCAATGGTGGGATGGCACTACTTTAAGGACATTTACACAGACGAATTCCTTAGGGTAGGTAGACGACTCTAGATACTTGCTCTAATTTCAAAAACAAATCAAAAATACTTTTCACACCGACACCTTTTCAAAAATCTTTCGAAAGCAATTTTTCAAACACTCTTGAGGACCGATACAAGAGTCGAACTGAAATTTTCAAAGAAACTTTTTTAAAACCCACAGTTGAAAAGCAAACAAACCATTTTTGAAAACATAAGAGCAAGTACCTAAGAGCCCATGGATAACCATGGATAGAAAGGGTGCTAACACCTTCCCTTTCTATAAATCTACCTCCCGAATCGAGAGCAATCTCTATAAGGAATTTTTCTGTGCTTTTGTCCTTTCCATTTGGAGAAAATAAAAGACGGTGGCGACTCTTGCTTCCGCGACATTTCGCAAACCAGCGTTAAACAGTCAGTTCCAGATCCACCGATCACACGCCCCAACTGCAAAACTTTTCCTATAAATAGAACACCATTGGCCACTGAGAAAGGGTCCAGAAAATTTGTGAAAGAGGTGAGAAAATTGAGAAAGAAAGCTTTGAACCACTGCAAAAATTCCAAGAACCAAGGAAACTATAAACACAAAATACCAAAATCTTAGCATTGATTCCTTACATTCAAACTCCATTTCTTCCTCAAGTGTTCTTGACTAAAGCCACCCACGTAGCTGTTGATTCATACATCAGAAGCTACCTTAACTTCTGTATTCCTATTGCCATACATTCTCCATTCACTTCCACCTCCAAGGAGTCAGAATACCACCTGTTATACCCGAAAATTTTCCCTCTCATATTTCTCAAAACATTGCAAGAAAAATCTCCAAGTGGCTCAAGGTTGCTCAAGAGTTGGACAATCAAGCTATCTCCTAAGGCAGTCAACCCCAAATTAGGGTTTTGTGTTGCATCAAGATCCTTGAGTCCAAATGACCTCAAGTTCTCCCCAATGTCCAAATATGTTCTCAAGGTCATCCATGTCAAATTTCAAGCCTTGCAGAGGAAGTTTGCTCAATCAATTGCTCAAGGGTCCAAAAATCGACTGTGCTAGGGCAAAAGTCAACTGTGACCTGCAAATAGTCAAACCTCAAGATTTTTTGTCAACATTCTCATTTTGAAGGATATTTCATCATTTGATCAAGGGTTGATCATGATTCATCAAGGATTGCTCAAAATTCATCAAGACTCAAAAGTTGCGAAATTAGGGTTTTGTAGGAAAAGTCAACTCAACTTTGACCAAGCATATCTTTCTCATTCTTTATGAGAAATGACTCATCCAAAGATAATTTTGAATAGGATGCAATTTACTACAATCCATATTCATACCCCAAGATCATAAAATGCACTCACAAGAAGTTATAAATTTGGACATTATAGGTCATTTTTGAAAGTCAACAAAAACACCTTTTTTGCAAAAGCTTATAACTTGAGAATGGAATATAAAAATGAGATGATATAAAAAGGGTTGGTTAGAGGACATCTCAAGCTTTCTAAAAAGTCCAAGAACACATCCAAAAGTTCAAAATTGAAGAAGTTATGCATTGTTGAATTTGGGCATTTTTGCAAAAGTACCAAAAGTCAACTATCCCCAAAACTTCAAATTTTGTCAAATGGGCCCATTCTTTTCCACTTAATTTGAGCTTTCCCCATTTTCCACGTGTCCTAGCTTCAGCTTTGAGGTCATATTTCTTTATTATTATTTTATTTGATTTTTTATTGAATTATTTCATTTTTAATCAAATTAAATCAAATAAAATCCAAATATTGATTACTTGAGTTCTTTTTGGCTATTTCAGGTTGAGATCATCATCATTAATCTCATCAAATTCGTATCACACTAAACCATGTGCAAAAGGATTGATTTTTGACAAATTTGGCAAGCTTTCAAAAAGAGATCAAATCAAATATGAGTGGATTGATTTAGAAAGATTCAAGCCATATTTGTTACCCTAATGCAATATACATTACATAAGGAAGGCAAAGGCATGAAAAATAGGGTGGGAGGCTACAAGAACAAGCAGAACCAAGTTTGAAAAAAGTGACAAAAAGTTGGAATTTGAAATCATAGCAAGAGAGGTTTTCAAAAGCCAAAAGCAATCCCAATCGATTCCTGGGTGATTCCATAACCTTCCTGGATCAAAAGCACGCATCCTCAAGCCTTCAAAAGCTCTGTAAGTATCATGATGCCAAGCTCTGTTCTTGAAACCATAAATCCTCATTCCTGCATCATTTGAACAAATTCTTGGCATATTTATAATCCTTATACCATATCTAAACTTTTGGCAATATTCAATTTTGTTTATATGGACTGTAACCTCAAAATACCATGGCTAGGGTTACGTTTTGGTTTTTAGGGATTTTTGTTTCAGGTGAAATTGATTCCTATAATAGGCATGGTTGCACTCAGGAGAGGGATACGAACCTAACCATGCCTTTGAAGGTCGTTTTTATGGCCTGGAGTTGATTTTTGGATCGAGCTGTGCATTTAGATGCGGATCTAAATCCGCAGGTAATATTTGCAGGGGCTGGAGGTAGGGGACGATGGCGTGTCGCTTCCCCAATGGCCAATTCAAAAAACCACGCGCGCTTTTATTGTTTACTGTCATATTAACGTATTGTAACATATTATATTTTGTTCTTATATTATTAACAATTGAAGCAAACGGCCTAGTGGTAAAGCGAGATGGCAATCACGTACAGGACCTGGGTTCGAATCTCAGGTCCTCCAAATTTCTCAATATATTTTTTCTTCAGGTAATCCCATGCGTAGTCCAAGCGTGCAACTCACCATATACCTTCACATATCAAAGTGCCAGATGGCCCAAGGCCAAATCTGATGATCTAGGAGTGAGGGTCCATCATAGATCCAGTCAATGCGCACACACCAAATCCAGGAAGGTCAACAAGGCCAGCGTGTTAATGGGCCTTCAACTTGCTATTCTGACCCCCAAAACAGGCCCATACCCCTTTCTCTCTATATTTTATTTATTTTGTTTTTTAATTATTTATTTATTATTTCTATTTAATTATTAACCAATCAAAATTCTTTTTTTCTGTAAAATAAAACCACAAAAATATTTTCCTCATAAAATCAAATTTTAATTTTTATTAATAAACACTAATTTAATTAATTTAGGCTTTAATTAGAAATAACTTTAATATATTTTTGTAAATAATTAAAATTAATTAGACTTAATTAGGTTTTTACTAACATTGATTAATTTTATTTTCTTTCTTTAAATACCAAAAATCCAAAAATAATTTATTTTCATTAATTAATTAATTAATTTATTAATTTAATAATTAACTTAGGTAACTTCTTTCTTAATTAAAAAAACAACAAAAAAAATCATTTCTTTAACAAAAAAAAGGGTCAAAACCCTAGAACTTTGCACTCGATTTAATTTTCCGCTCGCGATTTATTTATTTTATTCAATAATGTACTTGCCTCCGGTTTGTAATAGATTAATAGGACTTTTATTTATTTTTTATCGCTTTATTTATTTTTAAAGGGTTTGTCTTTGGCGATGTAAATACCCGACGCCTTGTAATTTAAATTCTGCAATTTATTTTCCGCAAAATATAACTGTTAGATGTTTGATAAATAGGGATGCATGACAAGACTGAATGTTTTAACCTAAAATCAACTTAGATCACTCTTAACATGTACAAAGATAAAATTAACTGAAAACGACACACTCGCACATGCGCACTCTTAGGGTACACCCCATTTGGTTGCCTCCGTACGCGGTCATTGAGTATAGGTCACTTTAGAGGTCTTCCTCTTGTCCAAAGATCATAGTCGCCTCGAAACGGTTGCCTCAGATATTGTTGCCTCAAACAAATGATCTAAGACATTAGGGTTACCGCTAAGGCGTCCTAACATTGCTTTGGTGACCGTATGTCCCTCATTCGAATTGACCCTCAAACTCCAACGACGGTGCTACCTACTCATTCATAGTGGGATATCATTGTCTAAAGGAAATTAGCATAGAACGATTCCTTTTTCGAGTAGGTAGATGGTTCTTAGATACTTGCTCTTCCAAAAAACAAAAACTTTTCGCACTTACACTTTTTGAACAAAGTTTTCAAAAACACTTCATACGCTCTTGAGGACAGAAGCAAGAGTTAAATCAAAGTTATTTTCAAACAAAAAACTCTTTTTCAAACCCACAAGCACAAAGAAAGCAATATTTTTGAAAACAATATGAGCAAGTATCTAAGAGCTTGTGGATAACCACAGATAGAAAGGGTGCTAACACCTTCCCTTTCTATAATCTACCCCCCGAACCTAAGAAATATCTTGAAAAAGGAATTTTTCTGTGCTTTTTTCCTTTGCTTGTTGGATAAAATAAAAGTCGGTGGCGACTCTTGCTTACCACGACTCTTGAAAAGGAATTTTTTTTTGAGAAATTCTGACACATGTGTCGACACATTTAAGTTATGTGTTGACTCGTGTAATGACATGTTTCTACCTATATAAAGCCATTGTGTTAAAACGAAGTTACAAACACTATAGGCTTTAAAATAATAGTACATGTGTCGACACATAGAATGGATGTGTCGACACATGCAACTGGTTTTTTATACAAAAATTGATTTTAATGGCATGTGTCGACCTATATGAAGTTATTGTGTAGACACATAGTTACAAAGCCTATAAGCTTTATTATTGATTCATATGTGTTGACGCATAAAATGGATGTGTCAACACATACAACTGTTTTTTATGTAGAAATTGATTTTTAATGCATGACACCTATTGATAACTTTTTTAAACATTATCTAAATGCATTCTAAGATTCCTAATATAAAGGTGCACAAAATGACTCAGAGATATCGTTCAACATACAGAAAATCTAAATCAATTCTAATTTTGACATCATGCAAAACATCTATCTAAGAGGCAAATGCATTCACACAAATGAACTTGATCACCTTAAAGTTCTGAAGATGCTAACAAGGACGAGTTCGCAACATGTGGAAGGTAGCGTTGTTAGGATTTTGTTGAGAGAGTGACGACTATTTCGAGGAAAAGGTTGATAACTTCGCTTGTATATGTGTAAAACTTATAACCACGACTGTTAAAATAAACCATGATAATATGTAAGTATTGTCATACCCCAAAATTTTCCGCCCCATTTTAAAAAAAAACATTCGAATTATTTTTAAACTTGGGTTCATAAATTTTTGAGATTTTACAAACATTTTGTTTTAACAGTAATTTATTTTGCTTATTTAAAATATATAATAATTTACTTTAAATTATTTGTATTTTAAAAATAGAAAAATATGTTCATACCCTTCATATATTTCGATGTGCCTTTTTATCTTGAATAGAATGTCATAGCATAACTTTATGTAAGAAAACATAGCTTACAAGCATAAGTTCATGGGTTCAAATCTCACTTGGTGCATTTTAGATTTGTTTTGTGTGTTTATTGTTACTAGCTCTATTTCCATTTTTCAATTGTTTTTAAAATCACAAAAATTATATATTTTTATTATTTAATTACTAATTTCGTTTTCCTTTATTTAGTGTATTTTATAATATTATTTTTTCATTAAACTCATTATTTTATATAAAAAATAGTCATTAATTTTAAAAACTAAATAAAATCTTTTCAAATCAAATCTTGTAGCGGGTCACTAAACTATCCAGATTCATAGACTTACTCACCAAGACTTGAATCAATTCTCAATCAATTTTTAATCTTCAAAATCATGTCAAAATATACTAATTTTATTTAATTTTTGACCTAATGATCACCTATAAATAGCCCTCTATTTTCATAGTTTGAGACATCAACAAATCTGTATCTCTCTCTTATAAACTTTCTTTTTACTTTTGGTTTATTCCAAGATTTTTGTCTTGAACAGAAACTCCGTTGTTGTCTTTAATAGAAAACTACCAATAATATTTCTATCAAAAATCGACAATCATCAAGAATATCTCACAAAAGAAAAAAGGCACAAATGAGAGAAAGTAAGAGGAAGTCAGAATATTATCTTTTTACTCATCGGGAGAAATCTCATTTTCGTAGGTTGGTTGGTCTTTTCTCTTATTTTCTCTATCTTATATATAATAAATACTTATATTTCTTCTCGGTTTGTGAATTTCTCATTTATAGTTGTGTCAAAAAGTAGTGTTAAATTGGTTTTATAAATATAGAATTGATTTGAAACTTGGTGGTGTGGCTAACGTCTTTGGCGTGTCTTTGGCGTTTAATGTGCTGTTAAAGGCGGCTGAATTGGTGATCATGTATCGTGTGTTGATAGAAGTAACATCCAATTGATACTTTCTTTCTATTATTTTGATTTAATATTATATTTCTTAATTAAAAGGAAATTGTTAATTGCCTTTTTTATATATTTGAAAAATTGTTTTGATGTCTACTAATTGCGTTAATTTTTTTAATATAGTTTCCATGTTACTATTATTTCTAATCTAGCAAAGAAAATATAATAAAAAAATTAGAATTATTTTTAATTAGTTTCTTTCTATTTTAATTATTTAGGTTACATTAGCCCTTAGTTTATTGAATTTAGTTTTATTCTATTAAAAATATCAAATATAAATATCCAAAAAGATATGTCATTTGATTAGTTTTTATTATTAGAAAACTTATTAACTTATATACACTTGTACATAAGCCATTAACTAATAATAAAAAATAACAAAATTCTAACTTCATCTTTTTTGTAAATGAAATCACTAACATTGTACTTAATTAAATTTTTTACAATTAAATTAATTCAAACATATTATCAATAATTGGATTTCACATCCTCGAGTAATTAGTGATCGATTTAACGTTTACTTATTAATTATTCAAAATTTAAAATATTAAAATTCACAAATAAACTAAGGTCAAATTCCTTCACCTAGAGCGTCGAATTTAAATAAGGATTAAATCCTTATCGACTAAGTCAAGTTTCTTCACCTCGAGCGAATTAATTATGATAAAGATCAAAATTCTTTATCAAGACTCAATCAAATCAATTACTTCGCCTAGAGAGACTTAATTATGATGAAGGCCCGACTTTCTTCGACGATTCAAAATTAATTTAAAATAGGTAACCAACCATCAAATCATTTTTCACTAACATAATAAAAATTTAAGATATTTTCGAAAAAGGATTAAATAGGATTACTTTCAAACTTAACTGCAAACTGCGTTTACGATCACTCATTTTTCAAACCCAAACAAGGCTCAAATATAATTCGAAAGCAATTCTACGTAATCCTATAAAAAACACCAACCAAACATACGAACTACAAAATTGAACTCTGATTCTTCACAGGGAGATACGTAGGCACACGGTTAAAACAAAGGCGCGTCCCTCAACTAAAAAATTAAACATTTTCTCAGATACATGAAAACAATACAATTAAATAGAAAATTCTTGATTTACCCTTAGACCTAAAAGTGGATCCCCTTGGGAACAAGGGAGATGAAGGGTGCCTAACACCTTCCCATTGTATAATTGACTTACGGATTTAGAATCTATGTACGAATTAGGGTTATTCGTTATTTCTCCATCCTTAGGATAAAAACTAATGGTGACGATTATTTATTTTTTGCCAGTTATGACAGTCGACGACTTTGCTGGGGTCACAATTCTATGGTTTAGAGTCTTCCTTATCTTTTAGGTCTAGGGTTTCTTGGGTGCTTTCTATTTTTGGTATGTTTTGCTTCTATATATGTTCATTTATTTGTTATTTTATTTATTTATTTTATTCATATTATCATGTTATATGTTGTTGGTGTGAGATTTAATTTAAAATATAAAATCAAACCTTAGAAAGAAGGATTGTCTATTGGCCAATGGGGTAAACACCTATTGTACCCCAAAATTTGCTCTCTCATTTATCAAGACATTTCCTCACAAGGATTTTCAAAAGTTCAAATTTGCACAAGTACAATTGGGCTTTCAAGCATCAAATAGAAGAAGAGCATGCATGCTTTGATTTCACATCCTTCGATTGGGTTTTTGGCCTCTTTCGATGCAAGCTTGGCTTACATCCTTCGATTGAGCATTGGCCCCTGACATGCTTGCTTTGATTCACAAAGCAACGACTATCTACATACAGCCTTCGATTGAGTAATTACCTCTTTCTTGCATGCTTCTATTCACAAAGCAGGGACCTCCTACATGCAAGCCTCGTTTGGGAATTTAGGCCACCTGCATGCAATCTAAAATTGCACCATTGGCCTTACATGTTTGCCTTTTGAGTCACAAAGCAGTGACCTCCTACATGTAACTTTCGATTGGACATTGGCTCTTCATGCAAACCTTCGTTTGAGCAATGGCCTCTTGTATGCTTGCTTGGAGTCACAAAGCAGTAGCCTCCTGCACACAAGCTTCAATTGGAAAAGGGCTACCTGCATATAAGCTTCGACTGAGTATTGGTTGCTTCATGCCAGCAGGCACAAGGCATTAGCCTCCTGCAATTTTCCTTCAATTCAGAAGGCATTGGCCTCCTGTTTGGTTTACTTTCAATTCACAAGGCAGAAACTCCCCTCATTCAAGCACTCACAGGGCATTGGCCATCTTAATATTAGCTTCGAATGGGCAAAATCTCCCTTGGAAACAGTTTGCTTCGATTCCACCCTTAAAAACCTCCAACACACATAGTTGGTGGCCCATCCGAAGGACATGTGCTGGTGGACTTAAAGGGCACACACAGGTGTCCCATTCGAAGGATATGCCTTACTAGCCCATTATAAGAATTGCAAGTGGTGTACAAAAGTGATACGCATGTTCCCTTTGAAGGACACACATATAGTCCAATCGAAGGACACACATTTGACCCCTTCGAAGGATGCACAAAAGGCCCATTCGAGAGACACATATTGTCTGGGAATAAATATTGTTGTCTGAAGAGGAGTTTGGTCGAAGGTCAAAACGAAAGAGAAATATTCAAAGATGCTTGATGGCCAAAGTCCTATGTGCTGCCAAGTCCAAGCCCCTTCACTGGCCACAATGCTCCAAAACTGCTGCAAAGCAGTCCTACTATTCTGCTCCCATATTTGCACCAAATTGGCATACAAAAACTACATCTCAAAAGTTACAAAAACAATATACTCAATTTATTCAAACTCTTTTGTTTTCTCTCTCAAATCTCAGTTAACTTCATCTATAAATAAGATGTTCCACAACACATCTTCGGGGCTGGACAACACATCCAGGGGGCTTTGGTAGCTGGAGAAACTTTGATTGTGTGAAAATCATCAAACACTTAAACACACTCTCAAACCCAGAATCAAAATACCACACCCTTGTTTCTATTCCTTTCGAATCCAACACTAGAAACATAACACATGTTTCTTTTCCCTTTCAAATTCAGGAGCAACCCCACACTTTATTCTTTCTTTCAAATCCAGCAAAAGAAACACCACACTTGTTCCTTTTCCTTCGAATCCATAAACAAACAAACACAATTCCACTCTTCTTGGCCTTCAAATGCATTCAAAGAAATATTACACTTGTTTTTTTCCTTCGAATCCAGGAGCACCTAGGGCAGCAACTCAAGGTCCAACACATACATTCCAGTTTCAAGCAAGGTAAGTCACCCTGACCTTAACCCTTTCGTTTCAAGCATGAAAATTACATTTGTTTACTTTTCGTTTCTTCCCTTGTTTAAATTTGTAGGTGGAATGTATTGAGACTACGGAGAAAATATGGTTTCCCGATAGTGGGTGCTCAAGATATATGACGGGCGACATCTCCCTATTTTTTGACTTTGTGGCGGAAAAGAAAGGATTTGTCACCTATGGCGACAATAACAAGGGAGCAATACTCGGTAAAGGTAGTGTAGGTAATCCCTCTTCTACTACTATCTCAGATGTCCTATTAGTTGATTGTCTTAAACACAATCTTATTAGCATTAGTCAATAATGCGACAAAGGATACAATGTATCGTTTTCAAAAGATTGTTGCATAATTGAACACAATGATAAGAAAGATGATGTGTTCAAAGGCTTGAGGGTAAACAATGTATATATGCTTGACTTGAATAATGTGTCCCTAACCAGAGCTAAATTTCTAGTCATGTTAAATGAGGATTCATGGTCGTGGCATAAACGTCTAGCTCGTTTGAATTTTGATTTGTTAAATAAAGTTGTCTCAAAAGATTTAGTAGTCGGTTTACCAAAAGAAATTTTCAAGGATCACTTATGTGATGCTTGCCAAATGGGGAAGCAAACCAGAATCTCGTTTAAATCTAAAAACATTGTTTCTACAACGAGACCTCTTGAACTTCTTCATATGGATCTTTTTGGACCATCTAGAATTAAAAGTCTAGGTGGTAACTACTATGGATTCGTTATTGTAAATGACTACTCAAGATTTTGTTGGACAGTTTTCTTGGCAAATAAAAGTGACACCTTTCCGGCATTTGAAAAATTTGCCAAGTTTTCTCAAAACAAATTGAACACTAGCATAGTTATTATTCGAAGCGATCACGGTGATCAATTTGAGAATGATCTCTTTGATAAATTTTATGAAAAATATGGTATTGATCATAATTTTTCCGCTCCATGTACTCCTTGATAAAATGGAGTGGTGGAACGTAAAAACTGTGTTTTAGAAGAACTCGGAAGAACTATGATCAATGAACACCGTCTTCCAAAATACTTTTGGGCTGATGCCATTAACACAGAATGTTATGTGTTGAATAGGGTTCTAATACGTCCTATTCTAAACAAAACTCCCTATGAACTTTTGAAAGGAAGAAAACCAAATATTTCTCGTCTTCACGTCTTCGGATGTAAATGCTTTGTGTTAAATAATGGTAAAGAAAATTTAGGTAATTTTGATTCAAAAGCTGACGAAGGTATCTTTCTCGGATACTCTCAATCAAGTAAAGCCTATAGAGTATTTAATAAAATATTACATATATTTGAAGAGTCTGTACATGTTTCCTTTGATGAATCCGATCTGAAATTAGTTGGAAAGGGTAGTGTTTATGATGGTGCAGGTGTATCTTCGAAAAGCATACTACAAGATCCCAAAGAAAAGTACTCAGAGTCTACTAAAATTGAAGAAGAGTTGGATCAAGTATCCTAAGAAAGAGAGGAAGATTGTTCAAGCAATAAAAATGATATTCCTTTGGAATGGAAAATCTCTAAGGATCATCCCATCGACAACATCCTAGGAGATATATCAAAGGGAGTCACAACTCGCTCTAAGTTAAGTAACTTTTGTTATCATTTTGTTTTTGTCTCTCAAATTGAACCCAAAAACTCTATAGATGCCTTACTCGATGAAAATTGGTTTTTAGACATGCAAGAGGAACTAAATCAGTTTAAAAGAAATGAGGTTTGGGACCTTGTCCCCCCTCCGCGAGATTATCAAGTTATTGTAACTAAATATGTTTTTAGGAACAAACTAGACGAAAACGAAATTATAACTCGTAACAAGGCTCGACTTGTTGCCCAAGAGTATAACCAATAGGAAGGCAGAGATTATGAGGAAACTTATGATCCAGTGGCCCGACTCGAGGCTATACGCCTTTTGCTTGCATATGCATGCTCACAAAAATTCAAATTATTTTAAATGGATGTAAAAAGTGCCTTCTTAAATGGATACATTAATGAAGAGGTTTATGTGTCTTAACCTCCCGGTTTTGAGAATTTTGAGAATCCTAACTATGTTTACAAACTTAAGCGTGTGCTATACGGTCTTAAACAAGCTCCTAGGGCTTGGTACGAACGTCTTAGCAAATTCTTACTAGATCAAGAATTCTCAAGAGGAAAGGTTGACGCAACCCTTTTTATTAAGCATGAAGGAAAGCATTTCATTTTAGTTCAAGTTTATGTAGATGACATTATTTTTGGTTCTTCTAACACATATTTGGTCAAGAAATTCTCTAAGATGATGCATGGAGAATTTGAGATGAGCATGATGGGGGAGTTAAACTACTTCCTTGAACTTCAAATTAAGAAATTAAATGGAGGTACATTCGTGAGTCAAACTAAATATTGTCTTGACCTACTCAAGCAATTTGACATGGAAAACTCAAAAGCAATCGATACTCCTATGCCTACGACTATGAACTTAGACTGAGATGATAACGGTAAGCCCGTCGATTTAAAAAGGTATAGAGGTATGATTGGTTCCCTTCTTTATCTTAAGGCCTCTCGTCCAGATATTATGTTTAGTATTTTCATGTGTGCTCGGTTTCAATCATGTTCTAAGGAGTCAAATTTAAAACCCTCAAAGTGCATACTTAGGTACATTAGAGGTACAACTAAATATGGACTTTGGTACTCCAAGGGTAGTGATTGTTCTTTGGTTGGCTATTCCGATTCTGACTTTTCCGGTTGTAAATCAGATAGGAAAAAAACTAGTGGTACTTGTCATTTCTTTTCAAATTCTTTGGTCAATTGGCATAGCTAAAAGCACGTTTCAGTTGCCTTGTCAACCGCCAAAGCGGAATACATTGCAACCGGTAATTGTTGTGCCCAAATGTTGTGGCTCAAACAACAATTAATCTACTTCAATGTCCAACTTGATCACATTCCTATTTTTTATGACAATACAAGTGCCATCAACCTAACCAAAAATCCAATTTTTCACTCTCGCACAAAACATATTGAGATAAGGCATCATTTCCTAAGGGATCACGTGGAAAACGGTGATTTTATTTTCGAGCATGTTGATAGCAAAAATCAACTTACTGACATTTTTACTAAACCACTCGCTACGTAACCCTTATTTCACTTCCGTAGGGAACTTGGTGTTCTCGATATCTCGATAGGTTGTAACTTAAGTAAGTTGCATACCTTTTATTTTATTGAACATACTCTCTTAATGCTTGATGCACTTATGGATAGCCTTAGTAAAAGCTCTTATCAACTCTCATGAAGGTAATATCATTCTCATCTATTCTCTATTCTTAAACTATGTGTAAATGCTAAACTTGTTCTTATCTATCTTTATTGTTAAGTACATAGGGATTCTAAGTGTTATATAAATTGCATGAAATCAATTGAAAAAGATGCAAAAAATTAAAATTCTATAATTTTGAGTCGACTCATAGCATACTTGCATCGACGCGTACCTTATAACTCACTTAACATCAATTAGAATAATCCTTGAATCAACTCAATGCTCTATAAGCAGTCGACGCATCGCGTAAATATCTGATTTTTTTGTTTTATATCATTTTGATCTTTTATTTTCTAAATACACTCATTTCTCTCAAAACCCTAAAAACTCTCAAAACCCATTTCTCTCAAAATCTTCCTCACATACCCATTACTCTCAAGAAATTTCCCTAATGGATTCAAGGGTAGCTAAGAAGAGAATTTTTAGAGGCAGCTCCTTCAATGTTCCTTCGGATATTCCGGTAACTGCTCTCTCATTTATCTCTGATGATATTGCTGGTACTTTTGCTGACACTTTTGGTAAGAGAAACATAGTTAGACAATCGACTTTATATTTGAAAACTTTGGGTCACATGCATCTTCCTGAAATTATTGAATTGTTAAGATTTCAGAAATTCCACTTATTTCTTGAATGTGATACACCTTATAATGAGGATTTAGTCAAAATGTTCTATGCTGGCATGCAAGGAAAGTTTGAAGGATTTGAATTTAAATATAGAATCATCAACAAATATTATATGGTTAGCTCGCATGTATGGAAATACCTATTTGGTATATGGCCAGTCGGCTCTAAACTCCATGCTCAAGAAGCCTTACAGTGACAGAATTATAAATCGTGATTTATTTCCAAGATCTGTAACGACTGGTGCCCTAGCCCCATTTGATAGAATTCTCTTTTGGATCGTTTTCCATATTATTCGACCCAAGAAGGGAGGTCTTTCTCGTGTGGATAAAGTTGAGGCTCAACTGCTTTATGTTTTGAAACATAAAATAAAGGTTCATTGGCCATATTATTTTGCTACCTGAATGTTTGATCTGCACAACTCTGGAAGAGGCACTACACTATGTTGTCCCTCTTTCATTTAAAGAGTTCTGAATTGAGAAAAGATTAAAGTTCCAGGAATCCCTTATGTTGGCATGACTTCCGATATTGAATTCACAAAGAAATCACTTACTTTGATGGGCTTCCAATGGGATCACAAGGAACAAAGATACCGTTATGTTGTGAGAAGTTTGTCTGTTTCATTCCAAAATAGTGATGGTGAAGAGGATGATAATGAATAAGAAGAAGAGTCTGAGGAAGAAGAAGACAATGAAGCAAATATGGATGAGGATACCCCAGTTTCTCAAGAAAACAATGCAAATGTGGTAGCTCTTTTGGAGAAAATGCATATCCAACAAAAGGAAGACACATTCCTTTAAAATGAGAGGATTTTGAACCTCTACAACCTTGTTAAAGTCCAAAACAAAATGTTCTCAAGCTATTCAAATATTCAAGATCAACGGTACTCCACATTGGAAGGCATGCTTCAATCACAAGCTGAAAACCTTTCCTCCTTTCATTCCACCTTCCTTCAGCATTTTCCAAACCTTCCACCTGGTGCTCCAGAAAATAATGATAACCATAACCTAGAAAATTGATTCATGTTTATATATGTAACTCTGTTTAAGTCCCTATGTTACCTTTTTTTATTAAACTCATGCACTTATCCTTATTAACTGGTTTGTAATATTCTACATACATTTGTCTAATTATTTCATTTTATGATCCGCACTAATTTCATTTTATGTGAATTATTGTTAGTGTCTTTAGTTTCACATAGAAGATGATTTTGCATTTGATATATTTTGTTACTCTTGACCTGGTGCTTTTTCTCGTTTAGATGTTGTCAAAGGGTGATACGTGAACATAAAAGATTATATATAGCTTACAAGCGGTGCTTTGTGGAACGCACAAACTCAAGGGGAGCATATTTGAGCATTATTTTGCCATCATCAAAAAGGGGGAGTATGTGAGGTAAAGTCCCTCTATAATTATTTTAATGATGTCAAAACGATTATTAATCTCTCTCTATTTGGGTTGGTCCTATGAACAATCTTGCAATGGAATGATTGGAATGAAGATCTCCAGAAACACTTATTTTTGAGAAAATTCAATCTGTGCGTAGACTCAAAGATATGTTCGGTCGACTCATCACCTTCAATCAAGCTCTGGATGTGTCAGGTCAACCCTTCCGGTCGACTCAAAGTGAAAATCAAAATATTAAACTATTGTGTCGATGCAAGCCCTCTAGCGGTCGATGCACTGCACTTCATAATGGATTTTCCTCTGACTGCTGGATGTGTCATGTCGACCCTTCCGGTCGAATCAACCCGGGAATCAAATATATTCAAAGTTTGCATCAACGTAAGTCCTGAAGGGTTTGACGCATTGTACTTCAAAACAGTTTTCCTTTGTCTGCGGGTTGTGTCGCGTCGACCCCTGTTTCTCGTTGAGTCGACCGCTCGTTGGCTTCATCTGATTTTCTGCTATGATTGTGGGTCTTGGCTATTAAGTAATATATATATACACACACATATATATATATATATATATATATATATATATATATATATATATATATATATATATATATGTTCATTATGCATCATTATTTGAAGTTAACAAGAACTGGTGAAAGATACACATAATGCTCATCATCTTCATCCTCTCTTCTCAAAAATCAACATCTGCACATAATCATGGTTGTTATTTCAAGAAAATTGTTGTGGTGATAATGTTCAAATCAAGAATTCAATTCAGATTTGGGTTGAGCAATTGTGGGCTGTTCTTGAATAAAATCATTTGAATTTTCTCCTCCAAGATTCCTATTGGTGTGGGGTTTTTTGCACAAGTCTTTGCTTCATTAAATTCAGCCGAGTGAAAGGATTAAGAAAGGGTGGGTTTGCTTAATCAAGTAGCGGTAACTGGAGGATTGTGAAGATTGATTTGGGGTCAAATTGCTTGCGATCGAAATCAGCCAAGTGAAAGGATTAAGAAACGGTGGGTTTGCTTAATCAAGTAGCAGTAACCAGAGGTTTGTTCGAATAATTTGGCACTTGGTTTTGCTTAAACCAAGGAAAGGGAAGAACACTATTACATCAACAACATTGGTTTGTTTGTATTGTGAACTATATATTCTCTTGTAACATTTGCAACTTTATATCAAGTATCTCAATTGTATATTCTAGAATTGGGGGTAGACGTACTCCACACGAGGACGACAAGGGGAACTGCCTTAACAAATCGTGTGTTCTTCTACTTTTTCTTTATCTCTATACTTGATTACTATACATTGTGAAAATTAATTTGTCAAATATGCATATATTGAAATTATGGTGTGATGAGATCATTTCAAAATATTGGTAACAATCCTTTTAATTGATACCTAAGAAAACTCATCACTACAATTTAGTATAACCAAACCTAAGGTGCTTTTCCCATAAGGTGTTTGACAAATTGACTAATCCACAAATTATTCATTGTGTTTATTCTTATCTCATTAAACTCATTGGAAGTAATTAATATTCATTAAGGGTGTATAAGTGATTGATCAATTGAGTAAAATTCACCGATTCTTACTTTATCATTATATCCCATACGGTTTCACATATCCGATCTTTGCAATAGAGGATCGTTTAGACGATTCGAGATTCCATTAAGTTTTCACATATTTTTCTGAAAAACAATTTTAAAAAGCACAAATTATTTTAAATGATCTATTCAACCCCCCTTCTAGATCGATCACATCGTCTAACAAAATTCACTATTTTCCTCTGCTTTTCAGGTTAAAAATGGCTCGTAGAAGTGGGGATAGTGATACGACTAACACTCCCGACTTGTCTTAGGTAAGGCAGGAGCCTCAAGAAGTAGCTTCACGCTTTGCTGCTTTCCTAGAAGAAGCATTTACCCTCGTGGGAGAGGGCATGGGTCACTTGGAATCCTAAGAGAATTGGGCGGTAATGCTGACCCGAACCAGACCAATGAATTTGCTCGTCATTTGTGATGTACGAGTTTGTTTTCAATAAGTTGGGCTTGCGGCTACCCTTTAGTGACCTTCAGGTAGGCATCTTTAACCATATGGAGTTATTACCCTAACAACTGCACCCAAATTCGATCGCCTTCATCCGGGAATTTGAGATCGCTGTTTTTTCTCCGTTTTCATCTCCAGTGGAAATATTCGAACGGGAAACATAGTTGGGTCTCTCTGAAGCTGACGAGGAGAATGTTCAATGCATTTTCAAATTCACTTTGTGTGTTTAAGGATGGGTATTACCTAATTCAACCCGTGTCATCGTCGTCCATCTGCTTCGTGTTCGACCGAAAGGTCGTGATAGGGCCGGACGGGAATCCCCGTTTCAATGAGCGCGGAAAGGAAAAGAGGAGGTTGGTCCTGAAGTTCGGTTTTCATTGGATTCTCGACCACTTTGAGCAAAGCCCAGACTATTATAGTGTCAGGTCATATCGGCTGGAGCCTGACGACCAAGCCAGTTATGACAAACTCATGGTGTTTGTCGATGATTTCGCCCTTTCTCGGTGCGAGACTGAGAAAGGGGAGATCATCGTCAACAATCACGAGGAGCCTTTGCTCGAAGCTCAATATATAAACACCAAAGATCTCCTCAAGTGTGGTACTATTGAGGAGGCGTTAGATCTCTTAGGTAGTAATCTCCCTTTTTATTTTGCTTGTGTTTGTTTTTCTTGTTTACTAATATATGGTCATTGTTTTTCGCAAACAAGATGTCGAGTCTACAAGATCGTATGGTTAAGATGGCAACGACTTCCCGGGTCAAAAAATCAAAGAAAGTCCCCAAGAGTATCTTATCTAAAGTCGTGTCTCAGCCGCTATCTAGATATGGAACTTTTTCCTCATCTCACACAGGCAGGCAGTCTTCCCCTCAGTAGATTACTCCAAGCAAGAAAAGGCATCGCATGGATGGTGAGCCGATAGATCTTACTAGAGATGCTGTCAATGAAAGGTTTCAGTTACCCCTTGCTTTCCCAACAGGGGGTAATTTGAGGGAGGTATATCATTGGTCGTGCCTTGTTCTGAATTGCTACAACTCCAAGGCCTCGACGAGACGGGCAAAAGGAGAATTATGGCTCAAGATGCGACCGCACTGATGAGGGTTCTGGAAATGGAAGGGTTCTATATTGAAGAGGAGGTGTGCTCTACTAAAGATCTGAAGAAGGTGCTAGAGGCCAGCGCATGGATCGAGGCAAAGTTGCTCGCGTTAGGGACGAGATTCGATGACTATATGACCAAGTACAAGATTCAGGTCAGGCTTATCGGGGATCTGGATGAGAAAAAAATGGAGCTGGACGGGTTGACCGCGGACATGGCTAACCTGACGGTCGTATATGCTTCTGACAAGAAGGATCTCGCAACCAAGGTTGCTGCTCTAAAGATTATAGCGGCGTCTGCCAAGGATGAACCTGACGAGTTGAAGTCCTTGAGGACCCGAGCTCAGCTGGTCTCCCGCATCCAGAGCCTCAGGAAGAATTATCTGGAGGCTGTTGAGATATGTTTCAATAATGCGGTGGCTCAGCTCAAGGTCACAAATCCCGAGATAGAGCTTGTGATTGACGGGATCAGGTTCCTAAACGAGGTGGTCGATATTCAAATCGCCGTTCCTGAGATCCTCCAGTCTTGAGGTGGCGAGGAAGACATGGAGGGGGATCCCAGTGAAAGTGAACACATGACCGATAATTTATTTTAGTTTGTCTGTTTGTATTTGTTCGGCCTTCACGTCGTTTTTATTATTGTAATTTCAGGATAATGGGCTTTGCCCAATAATTGTAATATTTTGATAATTGTGGCCCTCGTGGTCGTTTTAATTGCCTTTGTTTACTCTGATATGCTTGCGCGCGACTTTACTGCTTTTGTTAAGCTATTTATTTATATGCTCGTCAGTTCAAGATGGTTTTATTTCAAGTTGTTTAGCTAAGTATTTTTGGGGGGTTTTGCTCGACACAATTAATGCTCGACAGTGTAGGGAACTCGTCGAGTGGCCGGAGTTGGGTTCCGGGAAAATAATGGAGCTTAGATCTTGATTGGAACCTTAGATCCATGGCGTGAACTTCCCATCGCGAGTTAGTTATTCTATCGACATGGCACGACAATGGTGGAGCTCATTTGAGGTTTGCCTGTCAGGTCAAGAGTTCGATCGTCAAAGAGTGGTAACTTGCCTTTTTGTTTAAGTTTTGGCTGCAGTACTTGTGCCTGAGCATGCCTCCATGATCGGGAAATGTCATATTTTTTGTTTGGACAGGGCACACCAACTGTAGGGCCTAATTGTAATATTGTTTTAGTTTTTCAGTGTTCCATGGTCAAGTGAGTTCTTCCCCATGTAAATTTTCAAGGTAGTAGACCCCATTCTCCATTTTTGATCGGATCCGATATGGGCCTTCTCAGTTTGCAGCGAGTTTTCCCTTGTGAGAATCTTTGTGATTTCTCCTTAGGACTAGGCTGCCGACTTTGAATTCTCGTCTTATGACTTAGCGAGGCTTCTCGAAGGGTTGTCCCTGAACGAACTTCTTCGACAAAGTAGAGCTCCTCTCTCAATTCCTCGTCGTTCATCTCCTTGTTAAGGGGGGATTCAGTTTTCTTGGAAGACTCTCTTATTTTAACTAGGATTACCGCTTCGGTCCCGTAGCCAGTCGGAAAAGGGTTTCTCCGGTGGTAGAGTGAGGGGTTGTTTGGTAGGCTCAGAGCATGTTGTGTATCTCTTCGACCCATTTCTTTTTAGTCACGTCTAACCTCTGTTTCAGGCCTCGTAGGATCACTTTGTTCGCGACCTCGGTCTACCCATTTGTTTATGGGTGTTTAATAGATGCAAAGTTTTGTTTGCTGCCTAGTATAATGATGAATTCCCAAAAAATTGT
This sequence comes from Vicia faba, assembly GCA_948472305.1. Classification (NCBI taxonomy): domain Eukaryota; kingdom Viridiplantae; phylum Streptophyta; class Magnoliopsida; order Fabales; family Fabaceae; genus Vicia; species Vicia faba. The sequence goes on from OX451736.1 coordinate 526,514,304, forward strand.
CTGTGAATTGTGTCTCGTTGCCGGTGACGATTTTTTGGGATTTTTTCTGTAGCGGTAGAAATGTTGAGACTAAGCCATTGAATTGACTTGACTCGCATAGATCAAATAAAAAATTGCCATCGTGCTTTATTTTTTTCAGAGGAATGGGAAAAGAGCGAATAACCAAAAAAGAGGGGGAAAGAATCTAAGTTTGGAGGTTGTTTATGCAAAGGGAAATTATTAGCACCCTAAACATCTAAGGTACTCTGCAGGAACCTCTTTGAAAATTTGTGTATTTTGGCTATAAATGTTGTATACAAAAATAGATTGTGGGGATGAGAAAAGAAATATTATTTATAATTTTTGCACCCTCCACCGTTGCGAACCTTTAGTGCCTACGTACCACCTTCCGTGCAATAGGCGATCAGGGTACTCGTAGTTCACCTTTAAAAAATTTAAAACACAAGTGTGTTGGTTAATTTTAAGAGTCGAGACATCATCGTCGTATCCGAGCTAAAAACATACTTACTACCCACGATTATGAGAAAGGAGAATTTGCGTAATCTCGAAGTGAAGGATATGCCTTGGATTTTAAAATCAACAAAGCCTCGCTCTACACCTAAGTGGAAGGTATCTCACTTCACTACATATCGTAGAAGTATAGTAGCTCGCATCACTATAAGGATTGACAAGAGTCTATCTTTTGAGAAAATTTTAAAGTAAAAAGCCAAAGTGGCAAAATAGCTTGAATGAGATTGATTGACTTTTAGTTATCTCACAAAAATATCAAAGTATTATTAAATTGTTTAAAGTTTGATTAAAGAAAATATTTTTTGAAAATACCTGGACCTAAGTCCAAGTTTATTATGAAAGCGGTTCAAGTTTAAAAACAAGAAGAGTTTTCAAAAGGAGGGAGAAGATTTAAAAAAAAGGTTGGAGGAGATGAAGGGACTATGCTAAAGCATGAAGTAAAAGCTAGGGAAAAGAACCGTCTAACCAACAAGAAGCCAACACTTGACACAATGAGTCAATGTAGAATTCCCATCACTTGGATTGAAACCAAACAAGCAAGGATAAACCTATTTAAGAAAACCACACCTCAAATGCATTAAGTCTTCATAAAAATTGGGCAGAGTAACGACTGTATACAGATGAATTTCTGATCACAGGCAAAGCATGTAATCAAAACAACCTGTACACAAAGCAAACAAACAACCCAATGTCTCGGGGTAAACCCCAAGAACTCCAGACAAGATTACAGTTGAAGTCACAAGGTCTCAAGGTAGGTCAATGCTTCTAATCCTAAGTCTAAGAAGTCCATAACTCCAAAATGCTAAGGATAGTAAGCAAATAGTCTGAGTAACATTAAAGCTTTTATTGTTCGAGTTGGTTATTAGGCATCTTCAAAAAGAAAATGAAAATATCAAGTGAGCAAAGATGAAGATAGCATGAAATATAGATGCTAAAGTAAATGGTGCTTAAGCATAAGGTAAGAGCATAAAAATAAAGTTAATTGTTAGAAATTAGGAGTTAGTTGAATGACCATCTTGAGACTTGCATTTGAAAATAATTATAAGATTTATAAAATCAAAGCCCCTCAACAACAAGTTTCATTTGCTTTTTGTCAAGTATATCATTCATTTAAAATTCTCAAGGCAACAATAAATGATCAACGATATTTAAGTGATTCACTTTGACCAAAGCTTATGAAGATTCATTAGAGGATTGATAAGATCAAAGCCTCATAACAATGAATCTCAATTTTATTGGATCAAAGGTTTTAAATTAACATACTTGGGCTTACAAACATGGGTTTGGGCCTTGAATGATCATTTCTCGAATCAGGATAAAATTTAGCGCTATCTTAAGCAATCTTAAGTGGACTTATATAGAAGTCGCACCTATTTTGAGGTCAGTCAATAGCAATATTTGCGCGACATGTTTAGAGATATGATATATAGATCATTATACAACAACATATAGTACAAGTGAGAAATGGATAAGATGAAAGGGGAGTGGATGTGCTATATGAAACTTAGTTTCAAATATCGTCAACATCATTCATCCGTCTCGGTGGATTTGGTTTTTCAACCTATCAACACCCAAGATCTAATGATGTTGAAGAATTTGTCCCAAAATAAACCTCAAGTCAGTAATATATGCCATGCCAAGAATTAAACAAGAATACAAGAGTTCTCAATTACAAACCTTGATTAAAAGTAAAACCCTAAATACAATCCTAAGTTAAAAATTAGATTAAAAATAGGAAAATACCTTGAAAAATTATGAAAATTAAACCATAACTTCCTAAAGATCTGCAAAAGTCAGAAATGGAATTTAGAGTTCTTGGATTGAGGTGGAAACTTGATTTAGAAATGCAAACTTTGAAACTAGCTAGCTAAATGCTTAAACTAGAGGTGTTTTGGAAAACAATTTGTAAAAAATACGAAATCACATTTTAAAATTCAAGAAAAGTGATCTTTAGGACCTCAACTTGTACAAGCACTCTAAACAAATTTATTTCTGATTTTATAGGCATGGGAAGCTAGATTTTAAGTAATCAATGTGAATAATCAAACAAAACCCTAAAAAGGGAAATTAAGTTCAAAATTAATCTACTTAATATAAAATTCAAATAATTTGGTGTAAGACTCCCTAAATTTCAAGAAAATTATGAGGATCAGTAAGTATATTTTTGAATATTTTTGAAATGGACGGAAGATTGAAAATAAAATCAAAATTCTAAAAGTGCAAAAATATTTACAACAAAAACATATTTAATAAATCAAATTGATTTTCGTGTCCCTGAATTTTGAAAATTAAAACAAAAAATATAGAAATATAGTAGACTCGTTAAAGATTCATGACATATTTTTTTAATAATTTTTTGATGATTAAAACTATTTTTAATAAAATCAAGAACATAGTAGAAATAAGAGAGGGAAAAAATTAAAACAAAATTAAAAAAAATATATAATAAAGTGATGGCACGCAGAAGTGGGTCCCAGAAATTCAAACGGACCAATCACGTGCTTTCTTCTTCATTTGAAATAACCAGAAAACCCTAAAAACGTGTTCTTATAGTGAACTTCAGATCAATGTAGCTTATTCGTTTCTGCATGAAAATGGATGAGATCTGAAGCAAAGTTGTAAATCTCATGGAGATCTACGACGTGACATCAAGAATTACATTAAACGAATGTGAATTCACATAGAAAAACGAACCATAAGTTCGCTGATTATCACTTTTGACAAATGTTCAGAACATCATGCAAGCTCATATTCACTCAAATTTATACATCAAACCTATCGTTTGGCCAACTAAGAATGAAATGAACTTGAATTTAACAATTAAAGGAACATGGAAAAGGATATGCAAGCTTAGATTCAGATATATGGAGTTTGGATAATTTACCTAGTGGAGTAGTTCCACTTACTCTTCAAATTGAGTAAGGAGAAAATGGAAACTCGGAAAATCACTTGAGGAAGCTTGATGGAACTAAAATGGCAACGAAGAACAAGAACTTCTTGCAAAAAATTCTGGAACCTTGAGAGAATTTTGAAGCAACTTGATGGAGAGAGAGAGAGAGAGAGAGAATGTTTTGCTTCTGTCAAGATCATGTGTGTGAAATATAGAGAGAAAGCTCTCTTTTATAATCGTTTGGAGTGAGGTTAATAGCTAATTATGGTTAAACAAAGTTTATCGAACAAGTTTGATCCAAAAATGTGATCAAATCAGCCATGCATCTCATGTGCAAACAAGGGTCAATCTGATGCATTTTGGAGAGAATAAGAGGGTGGGAATTAAGGGTGATACGCGTGAGGAATGAGCTGGAACATGGGGGGAAAATGGGTGGGAATAATTCTTGCTATTTTAGGAAAATATGAGGGAAACATGTGCATGAATATAATGCACTTTGTCTGGCCTTTTCAGGAAAAGAACAAAGGTGATGTAGCCTCGAGGCCTGGCGTGCAATGCCCTTAAAAAACTGCATAAAATATTTAATGATCAGCCATGTTCTCTACTTTATATCTCTCTCTATAGTGCATGAAATGTAACAAAGGTTGAATCAAAATTGGAGAGGACATAACATACTCCAACTTTCATGTTCAAAGATTTTCAAAACAAGACTTGAATCAATGAGATAAGTAGCCATGAGTGTATGCACATCATGTGTTTGCTGGAATGCATGGATTCGCACGCGCGTGGCATGCCTTGTTGTTGGTCAAAATTCAGCTTACATGCCATCTACTTCTCATGATCATATCTTGAAAAGTAGGAACTATTTTGAGAAAATTCCTGAAGCAAAGTTTTTCATACCACATAAACCTTGTTCTTTTATGTTGGACATTTTTCAAAATAATCAATATTTCAAGGATAAAAATGATGGTGAAGGCATACCCACGAACTGTTTGATGAAATGCTTGGCTTGGCGCGCGCATGATTGGGCAAAATACCATCTCCATGTTCCAAATCCTAAGCATTATATATATCTCAACACTTGACCATTTGAGATGATTCTTGAACCAAAAATGAAGAGCACACTTCAAACTCTAACTTTGATATTGCCAACTTTTTGATTTGTGCCCAAATGAACATTCAAAATTAACCATGAAGAAATCATATTTTTGTACATATTTGGAAATTTCACTAGGTGTCCAAAAACTTCCAAGCTTCATAACTTTTTTTCCTTTCACTTTTTGGACTTGAGGCCTCTAATAAAAAGTTGAAGAATTTTGTATTCTCTTTCCAGGCATGTAAAGTTTGTACATTTTCAATAAAAAATGAGAAAGTTATGACCAATCAAAGTTCAACACTATGAACACTTAAAAAAATTCAAAAATTCAAAAAACTTCATTGACAAGTTATCTTCAATTTACACTTCCTCTTGATTTTATGCCACCATTTACTATGAAATATGAAAATAGGGACATTGAATTGATAGTTGATCAAAAGTCCCCTTGGCCAACAGTTGACTTTGGTTGACTTTCTGACAAAATGACCAATTTACCCCTTTTGTCAATTGAACCTTTCCAAACTAAAATTGATGATCAAACTTACAATCATAGATGCTCATGAAGATATGGAGAAACATGGAATCAAGTATTTCCTAAAAAGTCATAGATTTCCTGATTAAATTCCAAACCTTAGTGTTGATCCTCTATGCTAGGAGATGGTAAGATACATGCAATTGTGCCATTACCTACAAGATGACATTCACAGAGACATATATACATATTTTGATGTTAGTTAAAAGGATATATGTACAAGATATACAATTAAAGGTGTTTGGTGACCATCCTGGACAAACCTAAAGATAGGATGAAATAGGAGAAGTACCTAAACCCTAATGTGTGATCTTGTTGCATTGTGATGGTATGAGATGATAGAGGAATCTTAGGGGCAAAAATTGGGTTAACACAATTTGGGGTATGCCGAATCGGTCGAGTATGTTTCTTTTGTAGAAACAAAGTATATTTTATACCGTGATTTTGGCGAGGGCTTCTGCCTCTATCCACTTTGTGAAATAATCCATGCCGACTATCAAGTACTTATTCTGATTTTCCCCTATGAAAAATGGACCGAGGATGTCCAACCCCCACCACACGAAAAGCCACGAGGAAGATATGGATTTGAGCTCGTTAGGTGGTGCCAAATGAATTTCCTCGTGACGTTGACACATGTCACATTTTTTGACATGTTCTTTTGCATCGTTTTGCATGGTTGGCCAATTTATTATCCTCATTGCAGGGCCATCCGGGCGAGGGATTTTCCCCCGGGATGCTCGGTGTTAATTCCTTCATAAATTTCGTGCTGTATATGGTCAACTTAAGATTCCTCAACACATTTGAGGAGAGGTGTTGAACCTCAAAATTTTCCCTCCCATTTTCTCTAAGACAGTCTTCTAAGATTCTCAAAATACTCAAGGGTTCTCAAGAGTTGATCAGACAAGCTCACCTCCTAAGCATTGGCCTATAACTAGGTTTTGGGTTTTTCAAGAGAAATTGGACTTCTAATGCCTCAAATGACTTTCATGGTTCATCATAGGTCCTCAACAATGCTCATGTCAGGTTTCAAGCCTTGCATCACAAATTTTCCCAGTCAATTGCTCAGATGACTGAAAATTAATTGCATTAGGTAAAAAGTCAACAGTGGTCAATGTACAGTCAAATTTCAAGATTTTTGGTCAACATCAATATTTTTAAGTGATATTAATAATTTGATCAATGGTTGATCATGATTCATCAAGGAAAACCTTCAAATCATCAGAGGTCAAAAATTGCCCAAATTAGGGTTTTGATTGAAAATGAATGATTATTGACGGTTGACCTAGTGCATGACCTAATGGTTTGAGGAATGATCTCATGAAATCAAGTACAACATATTGACCTAATTACATTGCTAAAAACATTTCAAAAGATGTAAGTGATTGATAGTTGAAGAATTAAATCAACTGATGAAAAGTCAACAATCACTCAAAAGTCAGACTTTGACTTTTTGGACAAAAATTGGAATTCAAAAGTCAAGAATCAACCAGAAATTAAAAAGTCAATAAAATTCAAATTTGGAAAATTTTCTAACACTTAGAAAAATCCTAAGTGTTTTTGTTCTTAATAAAAACCTTAACTTCACAAGCAAGTTTCCTCAAGATGCAAGTTGATTCAAGGAAAACTTTCAACATGAAAGATGTAGGGATTAATGAATTATAAAATTTTTTTAATGTGGGATGATCCTAAAAAATTCTTGGATTAAGAGATATAAGCTCATGAAGTTATGATATTTTTATCCAACACTTAGAAATTTTTTTACAAGTTTTGATCTGATTTTTGTCCCAACCTCATGGTCATTTTTCACCAAGTTCTCATTTGATTTAGCCAAAACTCACAACATGAAAGTTGTATACAATGTTTCAAGCTTTCCAAAATGTCTGAAAACATAGTTTTATCATGCTTGAGCTAGAATATTCGAAGACATGAAATTGGGCATCCATTCTTGAAATATAAGTCATTTTTTGATGAGCATAAGATCAAATCTCCAAGCCATGCTGCATAATCTTGCTTTACAGGCTTCTAACTTGCAAATATCACCATAATTAAATGCTTACATAACTGATTGAATCATTATCCAAGTGTTTGAGCCATTTTCCAAATGATTTTTCCATTTATGGCACAAAGGCACCATTGCCATTTACATAAAGCATGCTTTATGCATTTTGTCAACTCTCCTTGAGCCTCTCAACTGTTCCTTCTGCACACACATAATGCCAAAGAAAGAAGCAACATGTCTACAGTTCCTAACCACCCTATGAGCCATTGTACCATTGCATTGGAGTCATGCCTTTGCAAGTTACTTCAAAACCAAGCTTCAAAACCATAACATGCTATATTGAATTTCTGGTTACTTTAGGCCCTCAAACCTCTTGCCTATAAATAACAGAAGTATTTGCAAGATAACTTACAAATAGACAAGCCCTCTAACCCTCTCAAACTCTCTCAAACTCAGAATTGTTCAAAAAACTCCATTTGTTACAACTTCTGACCCTGATTACCAAACACTCAATCCACTCATGCATTTTCACTCTAAATCATTTAAAAAGTTCCTATAACTCATACAGAACTTATCCAAAGACCTGTTTCATCATTGTAACACCATCTTCATCATCTTCCAAATTCAAAAACAGAGCTCTGCAACTTGACTTGTCCAAAAGAATTGAGGCACTCAATCCAAGGTAAGCATTACAAAAGCTTCCTGGGAGTTCAATGAAGTTATACAGATCATCCTAACACCTCCAGAAGTGTTCTAACTTCAAACTCGTTTCTCACTTTTGAGGTAAGTTTTCTAAACTTTGAAATCTCTGTATAAGCATCATTTGCATTTATTTTCTAAATAAAAAATGTAGATACTAATACCCTGAAGCTAACCATGTCCGTAGTTTTCATTTATATTGACCGTGTGATGAGAATTTTGGATTTGAAATTTCTGAAATATTAGGGTTCAGTTTGGTACCAACAGAAATTCACTTTAATCTTTGAGTTTTAGCTTAAGTTAATGGCATGGTTGAATTCATGGTGAAATTTGAAACAACTTTGATGTTTACATTTTTCAAAATGGTTGAGAAATGGTAGAGTTTGAAAATAAAAAATGTTGGTGTTGTTGTTCTGGAGCGAGGAAGAAGATGAAGTCATATTCAAATTTCCAGGGTTGAGTTTATAATATATTTATTGGTGGTTGTTTCATAACTGAATGAAACTGCCACCCCAGTGGCAAGCGTGTGTGTGAGTAAAGCGTTAGTGTGCCAGGGCAGGGGTTTGATCCCTGCCTCTAGCATTTTATTTTTCAATGTTTTCTTTGTTAATCATGTATATGCAAGTTACACACGCTCATCATACACCTCATGCTACAACCATCAAATCATCACGCAGACAGATCCAATACTTCAAGCACGCCTTTCCACCATGGAAGAGAACTTTCACCATGTCTTCTTCAATGTTGGAGTTGACCAAGTTGAGAAGTATACCATGTCTTTCACTGAAGGGAAAATTCTTTGGAATCTTGGAAGTAAGCTCCTTGAGTTAAGGAGGAATTCTCACAAGGTTGACCTGAATAGTTTTCCTGCGAAGTGATTCCATGACCTACAAAACAGGAACAAAGATGAAGATCCAAACCCTTGAAATGGTTAGTGGATGCATATGATGCTTCATGATGTTTATGATGTATGCACAAGTATATGTACAAGCAAATCACACAAAATCCTAGTTTCAGGCTTGCATGGGGTTTCATAGGTAAGTACCCTCTTGAAGTTTATTTGGATCAACCTGTCCTATAAATAGTAACCGGGTTTTAAGGAGCTCAATATCACTGGATTATTTTGTGTTCATTGTTTCAGTTTAGCCACTTAACTGGCGACCGAAATATTCCAAGAAAATAACCCTCAATGAGTGTAGTATCGAGTATCTACCAACTTCGGACTGCACCAAAGCCGGTCATCTCACTACCCCTAATAAGGCCAAGATGGTCAATTAAAGGTTCTAAAAGTCCATTAGTGCTTCATGACATCACTCAGCGGCCCCGTATTCTCTTTGATTAACTCAAAGGCTACCGGTACCCACAAATATGTCGCACTAATATAGTTATTGCTTCAACCATGTAGGTATACCCCTCACAGTTTCCACAACGTATTGCTATTTACCTATGAATGTTTTCCCAAATCCAGGTAGAGGATTTCAAACCCACAATAGAACCAAATATAAAGCAATCAAAGAAAACAAAGTAAGCATGTACAGGTGATCTAAACCCTAATGTAACCCCACTTTTAGAAATGTCCCCAGCAGATTCGCCAGTTCTGTGATACGGTGGGAGAACTGACTTGAGGTTTTGCGTTTGTGTTTGCAAATGTTTCGGTTTAGCAAGAGTCGCCATCGACTTTTTATTTTATCCAAAGGAAATGTCAAAAATCACAGGAAAGACCTTTGAGATGTTTTCTTGGGTTCGGGGGGTAGATTATGAAAAGGGAAGGTGCAAGCACCCTTTTCATCCATGGTTATCCATGGGCTCTTAGTTACTTGTTTAGATCACTTGCTTTTGCTTTTCAATTGTTTGAAATGGTGCTTTTGTGTGTGGTTTTGAAAATATTTTAAAAAGAGGCCATTGTTGTGGAAACCTTTGTAATGATCCTTTTTTGAATGTATACAAAGGTGTATTGTCTTTTAAAAAGATGTTTCAATGTTTGAATGTTTGAAAGTTTGTTTTGGGAAATGTTTTGAAATTGTGTTGTGAGGTGTGTTTGAAAATAACAAGGATGTTTTTTCAAGTTTTGATCAAGTAACTAAGAGTTGTCTACCCTATCTACTCAAGAGTCTTTCCTACACATTTTTAACCCTTTTGACAGTGTTGTTTTACCATTGCATTTGGTAAACAACCTTGTATTAGGATGTTAAACGGGATAGGCGCGGGTCATTGTATTGACCATGAGAGAAACTGTGCTAAGTATCTTTAGCAAATTTTTGAGGGACTAGATCATTTTGTATAGGAAACCAAAATAGCGTCATCGAGGGACTATGATCTTTTGTTTTGTTTTTGTTTTACCAAGATACTTGTTGTACCCAAAAATTTTCCCTCCCATATTTCTCAAGACATGTCAAGAATCATCTCCAAGTTGTTCAAGATGGCTCAAGAGTTGGACAGTCAAATCACCTCCTAAGGCAGTCAATTCAAAAATTAGGGTTTTGTGTTGCATCAAGGTCCTCACATCCAAATGGTATCAAATGCTACCCAATGTCCTAATATGTTCTAAAGTTCATCCATGTCAAATATTAAGCCTTGCAGAGGAAGTTTGGTCAGTCAATTGCTCAAGAGGTCCAAAAATCGACTGTGCTAGGGCAAAAGTCAACTGTGACTTAAATACAGTCAAACTTCAAGATTTTTTTGCCAACATTATAATTTTTAAGGATAATTCATCATTTTATCAAGGGTTGATCATGATTCATCAAGGATTGCTCAAGATTCAAAAGTTGCTAAATTAGGGTTTTGTAGGAAAAGTCAACCCAACTTTGACCAAGCATAACTTTCTCATACGTTATGAGAAATGACCCATCCAAAGATCATTTTGAAGAGGGTGAAATTTCCTACAATACATATTCACACCCCAAGATCAAGAAATGCACTCACAAAAAGTTACAAATTTGGACATTATAGGTCATTTTTGAAAGTCAACAAAAACACCCTTTTTGCCAAAGCTTATAACTTAAGCATGGAACATCAAAATAAGATGATACCAAACGGGTTGGTTACAGGACATCTGAAGGTTTCTAAAAAGTCCAATAACACTTCCAAAAGTTCAAAATAGAAGAAGTTATGCATTGTTGAAGTTGGGCATTTTTCCAAAATTGCCAAAAGTCAACTATCCTCAAAACTCCAATTTTTGACAAAAGGGCCCACTTTTTTCCACTTGATTTAGTCTTGTCACACCACACACGTGTCCCATCTTCAATTTCATGGCCATTCATTTATTTTTCTATTTTATTTAATTTTTATTGAATTAATTCATTTTAAATCAATATTAATTCAAATAAAATCCAAAAATTGATAGAATGATATCTTTGTGATTGGTATAGACTTCAATTATCATCATGAACCAAATCAAATTCGTATCAAGCTTTGTTATGTACAAAAAATCAGATTTGGTACAATTATGGAAACTTTATCAATGGTGATCATATCAAATCCCAAACCTTGAATGCGCATGGATTGAAAGCCCAACTCTTGACCTAATTCATTCCCTTATACCCACACAAGCCATAGACATCAAGAGCACGAGCAAAGCACTGCAGAAACGGCCAAGCCAGAATTGAAAAAAAGTGTGAAAAAATGGGAGATCAAAATCTTGGTTAAGGGACGATTCAATCCAAAATCTCCACATAGCCTTCTTGCCTGGTATCCAGTGGAGCTAAAGCGTACAAAATCAAGTCTTGAAACCATCTGAAACGCCATGTAAGTGCTCACAAACATGGCCCTGTACATAGAATCTTTAATCGTTTTCCTTGCATCTTTTTGCCAATTTTCTTGTACCATCATGCTTAACGTTTAAATTCCAACATTTCTGCATTATTCAATTTGATTTTCATAGCCTGTAAGGCCCTACCCGAAACTAGGGTTTGGGTTTCTTGTTTTTAGGTGTTTTGATTTCAGGGAAAATTGAAACAAGCCATGGCCATGGATGGATTCAAGAGAACGAGGCGAGCAAGATGATGGTTTTAGTTTGCATTTTTGTGACCTAGAATCCATTATAGGATGATGCCACGAATTTTGTTGCGGATTCAAATCCGCAGGAAAATATATCAGGACCATTGGAGAAGACGATTAGGTGTCCTCTCCTGATTGGCCAGTTTTGAAAATTCGCGCTTGTTTTATTTTTATTCAGGCATAATTGTTTGTTATACATATAATACTCCTTGCTTATTCTATTAACCAAAAGAACACACAACTCAGTTGGTGGAGGCGCTAGTGGATTGTCCCATGGGACCTGGGTTCGAATCCCAGGTCCCCCAAAACATTTGTTTAATTTTTCTTCAGATATTCTCATGCAACGCCCAAAGTGTAGAACACCATATGCTTCAAAGATCCACATGCCAGATGGCCCCCAAGCCTAATCTAAAGGCCCAGATTGGAGGTGCACCGTATACTCAAGTCAATAAGCATGCATTGGATTGAAAAGGTCAACCAAGCTTGAACGTGAATGGGCCTCTGAATTGCTGAACAAACACCCAGTTTGGGCGCAAACCCCCCCTGAGTTTGCTTATGTTTTTTTTATTTTCTTCCATTATTTTTCTTATTTTTTATTTATTGTTATTTATTTATTATTATTATACTAACCAATTTATTTTGCCTAATAAAATCAAAAAATAAAAAAATATAATATTTTTATTTATTAAAACTAATTTCATTATTTTATTTTTTGTAAATAAATATTAACATAATTTACTTAGTTTTAAATAGGTGTAACATTTAACATTTTTGCAATAAATTAAAATCAATTTAGAATATTAGGTTTTTAATAATTTTAATCATTTTATTTTATTTCCTTAAATATAAAAAAATCCAAAAATATTTTCATTAATTAATTAAGTAAATTATTAACCTAGATCTAATTTCCATTTAATTCAAAAATAACAAAAATCTTTCCTTTAAATAAAAAGGGGTCAAAACCCTAAAAAATACGCCAATCTAATTTTCTCGCACGCGTCTTATTTTTATCCAATATTGTAATTGCTTCCAGTATGTAATAGTTTTAATAGGACTTTAATTTATCGCTTTTATTTACTTTCCGCAATTTAATTTTAAATGGTTTGTTTTTGGTGATGTAAATACCCGACGCCTTGTAATAGTTTAGATTTACTTCCCGCAAATTTAATTTCCGCAACTATTAACTGTTAGATGTTTGATAAATAGTCAATACATGACAGGATCAATCTTTAACCTAAAATCAATATAGCTCACCCATGACATGTACAGATAAATTAACCGAAATAACACACTTGCACATGCCACTCTTAGGGTACACCTCACTTGGTTGCCTCGTACGTGGTCATTGAGTATAGGAAGTTTTAGAGGTTTCCCTCTTGTCCAAAGATCATAGTTGCCTCGAAACGGTTGCCTCGTAAAAATGATCTAGGATATTAGGGTTACCGCTAAGGCGTCCTAACATTGCTTTAGTGACCACACGTCCCTTAATCGAATTGACCCGAAAACTCCAACGACGGTGCTACCTGCTCCTCAATAGTGGGATAGCATTGTCTAAAAGACACTTGTACAGATTAATTCCTTTTTGAGTAGGTAGATGGTTCTTAACTACTTGCTCCTTTGAAAACAAAACAAAACTTTTCGCACTTACACTCCTTTCAAAACAAAAACTCTTTTCAAACCCACAAACACAAAGAAAAGCAAACTTTTGAAAACACAATGAGCAAGTACCTAAGAGCCCGTGGATAACCATGGATAGAAAGGGTGCTAACACCTTCCCTTTCTATAATCTACCTCCTGAACCCGAGAAATATCTCAAAAAGGAATTTTTTTGTGCTTTTGTCCTTTCCTTGTTGGATAAAATAAAAGACGATGACGACTCTTGCTTACCGCGACATTTTGCAAACACAAACGCAAGACGCGAACCAGCATCCCAAAACAGTCAGTTCTCATTCCCACCGATCACAGAACTAGCGATTCTGCTGGGGAATATTTAAAGTGAGGTGTACCTTAGGATTAGATCATTGTGTTTTCAATTGTATGCTTTGTCTTCTTTAATTTTGTGGGCTTGTATCGGAGTTCTATAGATCCTAACCTGGATCTGGGGGAACCCTTTAGGTAAGTAGCAATAAACTGTGAGGGATCTATACGGCGTAGACCGATACGGATGAAGCAGTAGCTACGTTGGTGTGGCACTTTAGTCTGTACCGATATCCCTTGTGTTGGAACGAGGAGAATATGGGTCTTCTAAGGGTCATTAAGCACCAAATGACCTTAGAACCTTAAATTGACCAACTTGGCCATAGAACAGTAGCAGTATGCTACACTCATTGAGACTAAACTCTCGCGATGATTCCGGCTGCAAGAAAAGGTTGCTAAACTGGAATTATGACCGATTGAGGATAGTCAGTGATATTGAGATCCTCTAGAACCCGGTTACTATTTTTAGGACAGGTTTAAACCAACTGAATTGAAAGAGGGTAGTACCTAAGCTCCATGCCAGCCTGAAATCTAAGGGCTCTCAGTGTGACTTGTGTGCCTCTACCATGTTTGCTTTTTGTGGATACTTGTGGTGTGCCTTTATCATGACATCATAACATTGCATACATCTTGCATAAGACTAATCTATTTCAAAGACAAGAGGGTTTCATCTTTGCTATGTTTTGTAGGTTATCATGATGCCCATGCGTAAGAATACCATCCGGATCAACTTTGTCCAAGTACCTACCTTGCTTAAAGAGTTGGTTGCCAATATGCCTGACACTACTTCCTTCATCAGGAGGCATGGTTCTCTTCTCGGCTTGGTCACCTCCAAATTGGGCGAGCAGATGATGAGTGTCCTGGTCCAATTCTATGATCCGTTGTACCATTGTTTCACTTTCCAGGACTTCCAGCTGGTTCCTACCCTAGAAGAGTTCTCTGAGCTGCTCGGTATCTCTGTTTTGGAGCAGACTCCATTTACTAGTTGGGAGAAGACTCTTAAGCCTGAAGAGATTGCTGCAGCCCTTCATTTGACCAAAGAGGAAGTGATGGCTAATTGGGAGACTAGAAGTGGAGCTAAAGAATTTCTGACTAAGTTCTTGGTTGGCAAGGCTAACTACTTCTGGTATAACCTAGACTTTAAGGTGTTCGAGGATATTCTGGCTCTTTTGATTTATGGCTTGGTACTGTTTCCGAATCCTGACACTTTTGTTGATGTGAATGCTATAAAGATCTTCATCTCTCAGAACCCTGTACCCACTCTCTTGGGTGACATTCTTCATCAACTCTATGCTCGCACTGCCCGAAAGCGGGGAACCTAGATGTGCTGTGCTCCTTTATTGTCGAGGTGGTTTATTTCGCACCTCCCCAAGTTAGTGCTAAAGAACAAAGAAGGAATGGGCTGGTCTTATAGGGTGATGTCTCTTTCTCATAATGACATTATCTGGACTCTCAAGGGTATGGATGAGGTGACTATCATTGATCGCTGTGGAGAGTATCCCAATGTTCCCCTACTAGGAACCCATGGAGGAATTTCTTACAACCCATGCTTAGCTCTCCGTCAGTTTGGAAGAGCCAGAAGAGAAGGACCTCACGAGATGCTAATGCCTTATATCATCTTTGATTTTCAAGGGGATAGCGACGAGCAACGTCGTAGATTCATAAGGGCTTGAGACAGAGTTCACCAATCAGATCCACATGAGTTGGGTCCAAAGACTTCTCTGCCAATGGAGCCATATCTCAGATGGGTCCGCATCCGTTCCCAGAAGCTAGGTATGCCATATGAAGTCGGTCGGCCTGTCACTCTTGAAGTTGCTAATGAAGAAGGGGTTCTTCCAACCATTCTCCATCCTTATACGCCCACTGACATTGGGGCATTGAAGAGGTCTTGAATGCAGTTTAAGGACGAACGGGATTCTTACCGAGAGAAGTTCAACAAGTAAGAACAAAAGATCCAGAAGCTGACTAGGCAGTTAGAAAACGAGCGGATTCTCAACGACTATGTCTGCACTGAGAAGAAGAGACCATGGGAGCATTGATGTACCTTTGATGATTTCCTTTCTAGTTTTTATTTACTTTTCAGTATTTCCATTCTTGTAATGCCTTAAGGGTAAGTTATTGAACATTCTGAATTACAAAGTTATCTAATAAAGTGTGTTTCCTTTCTTGTTTACAAATTTGAATCTCAATTGTCTTTGAAGTCATAATCATACACATTTCATCCCATGCACTTCATAAACAGGTACCCTTTACAGGTCTCTTATCTTCTTCGCTGTTTATTTCAGTGATCATCATGTCTATTGAACCTTCAACTGAGCAAGCTATCAAGGCCCTCCAGGCCCAGAATGCCCAATTTCAAGAGCTGCTCATGAGCCTAGATAAGGGTCAGCAGGACCTGAAGACCTTGATTCTGAAGGATAAAAAGAAGAAGAATAAGACAGTCCTGTTCAACACTGGTCCTAGGTCTGGGAACACGCTACAGAATGAAGTTGATCTAACCACCTCATCTGGAGGGAAAGATAGTCCACAAGAAAGGAGGGCTCCTAGCCCTGTGGTCTCCGACAACGAGACAGACTACGATGAAGAACAGTATCCTCCTGCTGAGGATAAATACAAACAACTGGAAGACCATTTGAGCGCTATGGAAATTCAGAAGGTGCCCGGTCTGGACTTCGGAGATCTAGGTCTATCATCTGGGGTGGTGATTCCCCATAAATTCAAGGCACCAGCCTTTGCAAAGTATGAAGGAGTTTCATGTCCGAAGCTGCACCTCTAGTCATATGTCAGGAAGATCCAGCCTTACACTACTGATAAGAACTTATGGATCCATTTCTTTCAAGACAGTCTCTCAGGGACTCAGCTTGAGTGGTTCTATCAGTTGGACGGAGCCAGTATCCGCAGTTGGGAAGATTTGGCTACTGCATTCTACAGGCAGTATCAGTACAACTCCGACCTCGCTCCTACGCGTACCCAACTCCAGGGTATATCAATGGGATAGGGTGAAGGATTTAAAGATTATGCTCAGAAGTGGAGGGACCTCGCCAGTAGGGTGCAACCACCCTTGGCTGATCGGGAGCTTGTTGACATGTTTTTGGGGACCCTGTCTGGTCCATTCTTCAACCACTTTTGGAAGCTCTTCATATGGGTTTACATATCTTATTTTGACTGGTGAGAGGATTGAAGCTGGTATTAAGGCTGGGAAGATACAGAATGGTGCTTCATCAAGCACCGAAAAGAAGCCGTTTAAGAAAGAGTCCAGTGTTGTCTACAGTGCAAGAAGACATGATAGATCTGAACACTGCCAAGCTGTCAATGCGGTTGTTATTTCAAAACCTGCCGGTGCTCCTCAGCACAACAATCAACAAAAGGACGAGAGACCTAAGAGGCAGTTCACTCGTCTCAACATGACCTTATCTCAGATTCTGCCACAGTTGCTGAAGAGTAATCTGGTGACTCTAAGGGAACCCCCAAAGAATTCAAATACAACGTCACCAAGGTATAACCCTAACGCCCGCTGTGCTTTTCACTCTAATAGCCCGGGGCATAATACAGATGATTGTTGGAGTCTGAAAAGTAAGATACAAGACTTAATTGATGCAAAGGAGATCGAGTTCGAGGCGCCCAAAAGGCCTAATGTTGTGACTGCTCCCATGCCCAAAA
Organism: Vicia faba; assembly: GCA_948472305.1. Classification (NCBI taxonomy): domain Eukaryota; kingdom Viridiplantae; phylum Streptophyta; class Magnoliopsida; order Fabales; family Fabaceae; genus Vicia; species Vicia faba. The sequence goes on from OX451736.1 coordinate 526,531,663, forward strand.
ATGGAGTGAATATTGTAGAGGAAGACTTGTTTGTAGTTTCTGTGGATGGCATTATTACCCCTATGATGACTATCAAGAAGAACCTGTTGCTAGCCGGTTTATTTCTGGGCTGTGACGAAGGTTGCCATATGTGTTCTATTTTACCTACCGGTTGCCCATTCCTGAAGTCAGGTATCCAAAACCTGATGGATAGTAAAGAGATCCTGTTTGAGAAGACTGTTGTTCCCTCAGTTCATTCTGAAGAAGTTGCCATCATTACCATTTTCGACAATTCTTCCAAGACTCCCTCGAGGAATCCTGTTAGAATTACATCTGTTCCAAAAATCGCACCTGTGATCATCACTGTTCCGGGGCCCATCCCCTATACCTCTGATAAAGCTGTCCCTTGGCACTATGGGGCTGATGTTTATTTTCATGGAGTTAAGAAAGAGTTGGATGCTGATACTGGCGTTAGCAACATTACTGGACCCGCTAAAGTCACCCGTAGCGGCATACTTTTCTCACCTGATATTGCTCCACCAACACTCCGAAGACCTGTTGTTATTACACCTGCAAGTGTTCCTACTGCCATTCCTGATCAAGTTCCTATTCTTACCCCTGTCGCCGAGTCATCTGACGCTCGGGGCAAAGGGATCACCATTGATGTGCCTGCCCGGAAAGAGTCACCAAAGACAATTACTGTTGAAGCTACCAAACAGGAGATGGAAGAGATTCTGAAGATTATTAAGAAGAGTGATTATAATGTAGTGGAACAGCTGGGGCAAACCCCATCCAAGATTTCTATGTTGTCACTGTTGTTGTGTTCAGAGGCCCATGCTAAGGCTCTGATTACCTTCCTGAAGACTGCCCACGTGCCACAAGAGACATCAGCTAATCAGTTTACAAATTGTGTGGCTAATTTGACTGCTGATAATGGGTTGGGTTTCTCCGACGCTGATTTGACTGCCAAGGGGAAAATCATAACGATGCCCTGCATGTCTCCATTGAATGTAGGGGCACTACTCTTGCACATGTATTGGTTGATACTGGTTCCTCATTGAACGTCTTGCCCAAGAAAGCTCTAGACCGGTTGGATTGCAAAGGGTTGGAGCTAAAACCAAGTAATATCGTTGTCAGGGCCTTTGATGGGTCTAAAAGGATGGTGCACGATGAAGTTGATATTCCAATTAAAGTTGGTTCTCAGGTCTTAAATTCTACGTTCTATGTGATGGATATTCAGCCATCCTACTCTTGTTTGCTGGGTCGTCCATGGATCCATAAAGCCGGGGCCATGACCTCAACGCTCCACCAGAAGTTGAAGTACCCGGTCAAAAGGAATATTGTGACAGTACAAGGGGAGGAAGAGTACATGGTCAACCACCTCAACTCGTTCCAATACGTAGAGATGGATGGGGAGTTCATTGAGACCCCATTTCAGCACTTTGAAGAGCTTCCCCAGACACTGGCATCAGCTGAGACTGTAGTTGAAGATTCTCCTATGAAGATGGCTTCCTTAAAGGATGCCCGGGATGTTATTGAGAAGGGTGAGTGTGCAAATTAGGGCCGACTCCCTGATTTTACACAAAAGACTAACAAGTTCGGTTTGGGTTTCACTGCAGAAGCTCAAAGGGTTGTTCGAAGTGCAAGGATCGGAAGACCTCCCGTGTTCATCAGCAACTCGGGAGTAAATGCCATTGAAGATGATGTGGAAGAGTCTGAATTCGACAGCTGGGTCTATCCTACGACCGACGGTGGACCAAGCAACTAGACAACAAAGGACTTCATCCCTATTACTTTTGTTACCCAGTAATGGAACTTTTGTTTTGAATTTGTAATAAACAATGTTTTAAACTTTATGGCCTGGTGTCTTACCCGGGACACTATGGTTTCATTTGTGAGGGCTTTATGTGTGTCATTTTCATATATCATTAATAAGAGCATTGGACGTTTTCTTGCATTTCAAATCTTGCGCTCCTTGTTTTTCTTTATTATATATTGCAAAAATAGCTATTTTACACACACTCACATATACAGGTCCACATCCACTCTGGATCTCACTGGTAACGACTCTGCTACTGCCGGTTATGACTTCGAAAATCCGATCAACTTAGCCGAAGATGAAGGTGAAGATGATTGCGAAGTTCCTGGTGAACTTGCAAGACTACTACTCCAGGAAGAGAGGGTCATTCAGCCACATGAAGAGCCGGTAGAATCAGTGAATCTGGGTACTGAGACATGCAAGAAGGAAGTCAAGATCGGTGCAAATCTGGAGCATAGTGTGAAACAACGGTTGATTCAGATGTTGCGTGACTACGTTGAGATCTTTTCCTGGTCTTACAAAGATATGCCGGGGTTGGATACTGATATTGTGGTTCATCGCCTGCCTACCAAGGAAGACTGTCCTCCAGTAAAACAGAAGGTTCGCCGTATGCGCCCAGAGATGTCTGAGAAAATCAAGGCTGAAGTTATGAAACAGTTTGACGTCGGTTTTCTAGAAGTGACTTCTTACCCTCAGTGGGTTGCCAATGTGGTTCCAGTGCCGAAGAAAGATGGTAAGGTCCGAATGTGTGTTGACTACAGGGATCTGAACAGGGCAAGCCCCAAGGATGACTTCCCTCTGCCTCATATCGACGTTCTGGTTGACAACACTGCTAAGCACAAGGTCTTCTCCTTCATGGATGGCTTCTCTGGTTATAATCAGATAAAAATGGCTCCCGAGGACATGGAGAAGACGACCTTTGTTACTCAGTGGGGTACCTTTTGCTACAAGGTCATGCCTTTTGGGTTGAAAAATGCTGGGGCAATGTATCAACGTGCCATGGTTGCTTTGTTTCATGACATGATCCATCATGAGATTGAAGTATACGTCGACAATATGATTTCAAGGTTCCAGACTGAGAAAGAACACCTTGGCCATCTGTAGAAGCTTTTTGACAGGTTGAAGTTGTACAAGCTGAGGTTGAACCCGAACAAGTGCACCTTCGGGGTGAGGTCTGGTAAATTACTGGGTTTCATCGTGAGCGACAAAGTTATTCAAGTGGATCCTGCAAAAGTGAAAGCTATATAGGAGATGCCAGCTCCCAGAATAGAGAAAGAGGTCAGAGGCTTTCTGGGATGTCTGAACTACATTGCTCGATTCATCTCACACCTAACTACTACTTGTGAGCCAATCTTCAAGCTACTGAAGAAAGATCAAGTGGTACGTTGGAATGATGAATGCCAGGCCGCTTTTGAAAGAATCAAAGAGTATCTCCAAGAGACACCTATTCTAATGCCACCAGTTGAAGGGAGACCTCTGATCTTATACTTGACAGTACTTGACAACTCAATGGGGTGTGTGATGGGGCAGCATGACGAGTCTGGCCGAAAAGAGCATGCTATTTACTACCTTAGAAAAAAGTTTACCGACTGTGAGACCCGATACTCACTGCTCGAGAAAACTTGCTGCGCTTTGGCATGGGCTGCTCACCGGCTGAGACAGTTATGTTGACTCACACCACTTTGTTGATATCAAAGATGAATCTAATCAAGTATATCTTTGAGAAGCCTGCCTTGTTCGGAAGAATAGCAAGATGGCAAATGATCTTGACTGAGTATGACATCCAGTACCCAACTCAAAAAGAAATCAAGGGAAGTGTATTGGCAGACCATTTGGCACATCAGGCAGTGGATGATTACCAGTCCATGAACTTTGAATTCCCGGACGAGAATATCATGTTGATAACTGATTGTGAGACACATGGACCGGATGAAGGACCTGAGGAAGGATCCCGATGGTCTACGTACTTTGATGGAGCTTCGAATGCTTTGGGTAATGGCATTGGTGCTGTGATCATATCTCCTAAAGGCTCTTATACTCCATTTATCGCCCGACTATGTTTCAACTGCACCAACAACATGGCGGAGTATGAAGCGTGTATCATGGGTCTTCGAGCAGCAATTGACCTAAGGATTAAGTTTCTGCGTGTCTTCAGAGATTCCGCTCTTGTGATCATTCAGATCAAAGGCGAGTGGGATACGAAACACCCTAATCTTATTCCTTACAAGGAGTATGTGTTGACATTACTTCCCCATTTTGAGGAGATAACCTTTAAACACTTTCCAAGAGAGGAGAATCAGTTGGCAGACGCGCTGGCTACGATGTCTTCTATGTTCAAAGTCAATTGGAACAACGAGGCTCCCCGGATTATCATTGAAATATTGGACGAACCTGCACATTGCTGTGATCTTGAGACTGAAGAAGTAACAGGAAAGCCCTGGTATCATGAGGTGAAGAGGTACCTTGAAGCTCAAGAATACCCCGAGGGTGTATCTGTTAACGACAAGAAGTTTCTGAAGAGGTTCGCGGCAAAGTTCTTCATCGGCAACGACATCCTTTACAAGCGTAACCATGATTCAACCTTGCTGCGTTGTGTGGATAAGAATGAAGCAGAAAGGATCACGGCGGAGTTACATGAAGGTACTTTTGGAACTCACTCCAGTGGACATACCATGGCAAAGAAAATCCTTCGGGCAGGATATTACTGGTCCACAATAGAAGTCGACTATTATCAGCATTCTCGGACATGTCACAAGTTCCAGGTCTATGCTGATAAGGTGCACATACCTCCAGTTCCTCTGAATGTTCTAACAGCGCCTTGGCCTTTTGCAATGTGGGGCATTGATATGATCGGCGAGATCAGACCTACGACATCCAACGGGCATCGTTTCATCCTGGTAGCAATTGATTACTTTACGAAGTGGGTTGAAGCAGCTTCCTTTGCTACCGTAACCAAGAACGTCGTGGCACGGTTCATTCGGCACAATCTGATCTGTCGATATGGTGTACCAGAGAGGATCATTACGGACAACGATACCAATCTTAATAACAAGATGATCACCGAGCTCTGCGAGAAATTTAAGATACAACATCATAACTCTTCTCCCTACCGGCCGAAGATGAATGGGGCTGTTGAAGCAGCTAATAAGAACATTAAGAAGATCGTGCAGAAGATGACAGTGACTTACAAATAATGGCACGAGATGTTACCATTCGCTCTTCATGGGTACCGTACCTCAGCACGGACGTCAACAGGGACAACACCCTATTCCTTGGTTTATGGCATGGAGGCAGTCTTGCCTATTGAAGTTCAGATACCCTCTCTTCGGATCATGAAGGATGCAGGTTTGAGCGAAGATGACTGGATTCAGACCCGGCTTGATCAATGAACCTAATCGAAGAAAAGAGACTCATTGCTATTTGTCATGGTCAGACGTACCAAAAACGAATGATCAAGGCATTTAACAAGAAAGTCAGACGACAAGAGTATCAAGTTGGGGACCTGGTAATCAAGCGCATTATTCTACCTCAAGGCGATCCCAGGGGCAAATGGACCCCTACTTACAAAGGGCCATTTGTGGTTAAGAACATTTTCTCAGGAGGAGCTATGATTCTAACCACCATGGATGGTGACGACCTTCCTCACCCCGTCAATGCAGACATAGTAAAAAGATACTATGCATAATCAAAGACCCGTTAGGTTGACTGGCCTAGGCAAAAATAAGGGCTTCCCGGAGAACCAAAAGGGTTCGGGAAAAAATAAGGGATGAAAATGAAAAAATCTGTGCACCCAGCAAGTCGAAAACCTGAAAAGGCGGCTTGGGCAAAAATGGGTATCCCGGTGGACTGAAAACCCGAAAGGGCGGTCCAGGCAAAAGTTAGGGATCAAAGCGTAACACTATGTCTCATTGGATCACCTCGCATCCAGACTCCGGTATCGACTATCAAGCTCGAACGACACTAATCAATCATATTCATCTTCAACTAAGCAGCAAAGTGATGAGATGCTTGAAGATATAAAGGCAATAGCAGAATTGGAACCCAATGGGATTATTCACATAGCTGCTTTGTTTCCTTTTCACAAATTGTATAAATTATATTTGTTCGGCGGCGTTCTCTTACTAGGACGTCATCCTCTTGTACAAAAAACGCCTATTTACAGGCCAAACTTCAAAATCAATACAAATTCATTTTCAGAAATTTCAAGCTGTTTTTCCTTTATCTGTTTGTTTTGCAAAGAACGTCCAATGCTCATTTTTGATATATGCATTTGACATTAATTGCTGATCATAAATATTTACATGTGAAATGAAAGATGAGTTACTGGTAATAATAGAAACAGGGGAAAATAAGAATTGCCCGAACTGTACAAGTTTCTCTGTCCACCAGGTACCAAGATAGATTCAGCTGAAGGATATGGCTAAGATACCTCCACTCCCCGCAGGGTAAGACAGTGATAATAGCTCTCTCAGCTGAAACTGGCAACCATGAACGAATCAGCAATACTCTCCTCAAGCAGAGTTAATCCACCATCAAGCGCTAAAAAGGTTTGGTATCCCCAGAAGGTCTTAATATTCTTCAACGGAGTATAAAGACACCCCCCAGCAACTGAAAATTCTTCCCCAGCGAGGTTCTTTCTTTACCCAAACAGGAGTTCAATCCTTAACAAATCTAATATCACCAGTAACAGTAATCCATCCCCAATGGAGATCATCATTAAAATCCCCAACAGAGCTTATCAACGGAATCCCCAGTGGAGTTTATCGTTAAAATCTTCAGCAGAACATCTCTTCCCCACAGAGTAATTCCCCTCGGAATAATCTCCTCATAATTTTATTCCCCGACAGAGTTATCCTCTCCTTCATGTTTATCACCTTCGTTCACCATCCCCAGCGGAAGCGAAGCATTCAACTTTATTCTCTAGCAGCTCCGAGATTTATTTTCCCCAGCTAAGACATTACATGTCCATACATCATGATGCATGCATATATGCATCATACCATACAATATCATTTATGTTGAGAACATCATTGTTTGATCCATATCATCCATTGCATAAGACTGACCGTTACCTTTCAGGAAAGATGTGATCAAAATTCAAGTTATGAAGCCGGGGTATGATCGAATTGTATCTTAATTTCTACAGTATATCGTGAAGCCCGGATTACGACCGGATAACAATATCAGACTACCGCGAAGCCTGGATTACGACCAGATAGTGATATCTCTCAAAAGTAAGCTATGAAGCCCGAAGACCGACCGGATAATAGTTTGTTCCCCAGTGAGCCATGAAGCCCTGATTACGACCGGATAGCAGCTCAGTAAGCACCATGAAGCCTGGATTCGACCAGATAGTGGTATATCATAAACACAAGCCGTGAAGCCCGAATCACGACCGGATAACAGCTCAGCAAGTTATTGTGAAGCCTGGATTACGACCAGAAAACAATACAAGACCATGAAGCCTGGATTACGACCAGATAATGGTAGAAGATGTTGTGAAGACTGGATTACGACCAGATAGCAACCAAGGGTACTACGAAGCCTGGATTTCGACCAGATAGCGGTATGATACATCGTGAAGCCTGGATTACGACCAAATAGCATTAAGGGACACTGTGAAGCTTGGATTGCGACCAAATAGCAGTTTACCCAGCCAGTTACTATGAAGCCCGGATTCAACCAGATATTAGTAAACTAAACCGTCAAAGGGGAGCCCGGATGCGACTGGATAACCACTTGATTTGTTCTGAAGCCTGGATTTTGACCAGATAAGAAGTGAGGTATTGTGAAGATCGGATTCGACCAGATAGCAATACGTGACACCATGAAGCCTAGATTCGACCAGATAATGGTATAACACATCGTGAAGCCTGGATCACGACCAGATAGCGGTGCAAGGCGCTGTGAAGCTTGGATTCCGACCAAACAGCAGTTTACATCGACAGCTACTGAGAAGCCCGGAGTCGGCCGGATATTAGTATGCCCTAAATTCAAGTTAAAGCCCGGATGCGACCGGATAACCACTTGATTTGTTCTGAAGCCTGGATTTCAACCAGATAAGAAGTGAGAAATTGCAAAGCCTGGATTACGACCAGATAGCAAGTTTAATCTCATCTCCCCAATAAGTCACTGTAAAGCCTGGATTACGACCAGATAGCAGTCGGTCTTATCACTATGAAGCCTGGGTTACGACCAGATAGTAGTTCACTCTCACCTCTTCAATAGAGATGATTCCCCAGTAGAATAACGGACGACCGAAGCTCCTAAAGTTCTATTTCTCCTAAGACAAAGAACAACATTCCCCAGCGGAGTCTCCCTCAACAACAAGTATACAAGCTCTCGCTAAGGAATCTCTTACGCGATCGACACTCCTTCGGAAGGCATCTTTAAGCCCATATCCCATCATCAATCTCCAAATGGAATCTGTAAGCCCATTCCCGACATCACAAGGCGAATACTACTTCATGCGAGTGCAAATTTCTGGGCACTCTAGTGTTCAATCATCTTCCACCTTCGGATCACGAAAGGTCTGAACGCAAATCTATATCCTCAAGTTTAAGAAGATTGAACAGGGGCAACTGTTGTACCCCAAAATTTTCCCTCCCATATTTCTCAAGACATGTCAAGAATCATCTCCAAGTTGTTCAAGATGGATCAAGAGTTGGACAGTCAAATCACCTCCTAAGGCAGTCAATTCAAAAATTAGGGTTTTGTGTTGCATCAAGGTCCTCACATCCAAATGGTCTCAAATTATACCCAATGTCCTAATATGTTCTCAAGTTCATCCATGTCAAATTTTAAGCCTTGCAGAGGAAGTTTGGTCAGTCAATTGCTCAAGAGGTCCAAAAATCGACTGTGCTAGGGCAAAAGTCAACTGTGACTTAAATACAGTCAAACTTCAAGATTTTTTTGCCAACATTCTCATTTTTAAGTATAATTCATCATTTGATCAAGTGTTGATCATGATTCATCAAGGATTTCTCAAGATTCATCAAGATTCAAAAGTTGCTAAATTAGGGTTTTATAGGAAAAGTCAACCCAATTTTGACCAAGCATAACTTTCTCATACTTTATGATAAATGACCCATCCAAATCTCATTTTGAAGAGGGTTCAATTTCCTACAATCCATATTCACACCCCAAGAACAAGAAATGCACTCACAAAAAGTTACAAATTAGGACATTATAGGTCATTTTTGAAAGTCAACAAAAACACCCTTTTTTCCAAAGTTTATAACTTGATAATGGAACATCAAAATAAGATGAGACCAAAAAGGTTGGTTAGAGGACATCTCAAGGTTTCTAAAAAGTCCAAGAACACTTCCAAAAGTTCAAAATTGAAGTTATGCATTGTTGAAGTTGGGCATTTTTCCAAAATTGCCAAAAGTCAACTATCCTCAAAACTCCAATTTTTGACAAAAGGCCCCACTTTTTTACACTTGATTTGGTCTTGTCACACCACACACGTGTCCCATCTTCAATTTCATGGCCATTCATTTATTTTTCTATTTTATTTAATTTTTATTGAATTAATTCATTTTAAATCAATATTAATTCAAATAAAATCCAAAAATTGATAGAATGATATCTTTGTGATTGGTATAAACTTCAATTATCATCATGAACCAAATCAAATTCGTATCAAGCTTTGTTATGTACAAAAAATCAGATTTGGTACAATTATGGAAACTTTATCAATGGTGATCATATCAAATCCCAAACCTTGAATGCGCATGGATTGAAAGCCCAACTCTTGACCTAATTCATTCCCTTATACCCACACAAGCCATGGACATCAAGAACACGAGCAAAGCACTGCAGAAACAGCCAAGCCAGAATTGAAAAAAAGTGTGAAAAAGTGGGAGATCAAAATCTTGGTTAAGGGACGATTCAATCCAAAATCTCCACATAGCCTTCTTGCCTGGTATCCAGTGGAGCTAAAGCGTCCAAAATCAAGTCCTGAAACCATCTGAAACGCCCTGTAAGTGCTCACAAACATGGCCCTGTACATGGAATCTTGAATCGTTTTCCTTGCATCTTTTTGCCAATTTTCTTATACCATCATGCTTAACGTTTAAATTCCAACATTTCTGCATTATTCAATTTGATTTTCATAGCCTGTAAGGCCCTACCTGGAACTAGGGTTTGGGTTTCTTGTTTTTAGGTGTTTTGATTTTAGGGAAAATTGAAACAAGCCATGGCCATGGATGGATTCAGGAGAACGAGGCGAGCAAGATGATGGTTTTAGTTTGCATTTTTGTGACCTAGAATCCATTATAGGATGATGCCACGAATTTTGTTGCGGATTCAAATCCGCAGGAAAATATATCAGGACCATTGGAGAAGACGATTAGGTGTCCTCTTCTGATTGGCCAGTTTTGAAAATTCGCGCTTGTTTTATTTTTATTCAGGCATAATTGTTTGTTATACATATAATACTCCTTGCTTATTCTATTTACCAAAAGAACACACAACAAAGTTGGTGGAGGCGCTAGTGGATTGTCCCATGGGACCTGGGTTCGAATTCCAGGTCCCCCAAAACATTTGTTTAATTTTTCTTCAGATATTCTCATGCAACGCCCAAAGTGTAGAACACCATACGCTTCAAAAATCCACATGCCAGATGGCCCCCAGGCCAAATCTAAAGGCCCAGATTGGAGGTGCACCGTATACTCAAGTCAACAAGCATGCATTGGATTGAAAAGGTCAACCAGGCTTGAACGTGAATGGGCCTCTGAATTGCTGAACAAACACCCAGTTTGGGCCCAAACCCCCCTGAGTTTGCTTCTGTTTTTTTATTTTCTTCCATTATTTTTCTTATTTTTTATTTATTGTTATTTATTTATTATTATTATACTAACCAATTTATTTTGCCTAATAAAATTAAAAAATCAAAAAATATAATATTTTATTTATTAAAACTAATTTCATTATTTTATTTTTTGTAAATAAATATTAACATGATTTATTTAGTTTTAAATAGGTGTAACATTTAACATTTTTGCAATAAATTAAAATCAATTTAGAATATTAGGTTTTTAATAATTTTAATCATTTTATTTTATTTCCTTAAATATAAAAAAATCCAAAAATATTTTCATTAATTAATTAAGTTAATTATTAACCTAGATCTAATTTCCATTTAATTCAAAAATAACAAAAATCTTTTCTTTAAATAAAAAGGGGTCAAAACCCTAAAAAATGCGCCGATCTAATTTTCTCGCACGCGTCTTATTTTTATCCAATATTGTAATTGCTTCCAGTATTAATAGGACTTTAATTTATCGCTTTTATTTACTTTCCGCAATTTAATTTTAAAGGGTTTGTTTTTGGCGATGTAAATACCCGACGCCTTGTAATAGTTTAGATTTACTTCCCGCAAATATAATTTCCGCAACTATTAACTGTTAGATGTTTGATAAATAGTCAATGCATGACAAGATCAATCTTTAACCTAAAATCAATATAGCTCACCCATGACATGTACATATAAAATTAACCGAAATAACACACTTGCACATGCCACTCTTAGGGTACACCTCACTTGGTTGCCTCGAACATGGTCATTGAGTATAGGAAGTTTTAGAGGTTGCTCTCTTGTCCAAAGATCATAGTTGCCTCGAAATGGTTGCCTCGGAAAAATGATCTAGGATATTAGGGTTACCGCTAAGGCATCCTAACATTGCTTTAGTGACCACACGTCCCTTAATCGAATTGACCCGGAAACTCCAACGACGGTGCTACCTGCTCCTCAATAGTGGGATAACATTGTCTAAAAGACACTTGTACAAATTAATTCCTTTTTGAGTAGGTATATGGTTCTTAAGTACTTGCTCCTTTTAAAACAAAACAAAACTTTTCGCACTTACACTCCTTTCAAAATAAAAACTCTTTTCAAACCCAAAAACACAAAGAAAAGAAAACTTTTGAAAACACAATGAGCAAGAACCTAAGAGCCCGTGGATAACCACAGATAGAAAGGGTGCTAACACCTTCCCTTTCTATAATCTACTTCCCGAACCCGAGAAATATCTCAAAAAGGAATTTTTCTGTTCTTTTATCCTTTCCTTGTTGGATAAAATAAAAGACGGTGGCGACTCTTGCTTACCGCGACATTTTGCAAACACAAATGCAAGACGTGAACCAACATCCCAAAACAGTCAGTTCTCATTCCCACCGATCACAATACTCAACATGCATACCATGGCCATTTTAAAGGAAACAAGTGGATGAGAACCCTAGGGGTGCATGTGTGCATTGTGTTATCATTTTCATGCATTTTAGTCTTGTATTAGGTCTAACTATTTGTTTTGATTTTGGATATTGCATACAAACCCTAATCTCTATCATGGCATATTTGAAAGCATAAAATGCGTAAAATAAACCTAAGCTATTACAACATTTAATTTGGAGGGGGATACAATTTTGAATAGGGGATTATTTGCAAGAAATTAAAACCCTAAGTTATTACAACCAAATTGAATTTCTTTGTACAAATGATAAATAAGCAATATTTAAATAGACAATTAAATAAATATGCAATATATTATAAATATGCAAAAAATGTTTTTGTTTATTTTTATGTGAAAAAATATAATATTTAATGTATTAAAAAGAAAATAAAAAAATATATACAAATGTCAAAAAATAAAAATATATTAGAAAAAATATTATTTAAGTATGTAAATAATAAAAATAAAAATATAATATTTTTATGTATTATTTTCAAGTTTTTATTAAAGAAAATAAAAGTATGTTATTTAATAATTATTTTTATGTTAGAAAAAATAATAAAAAATACAAAATAAAATGTGAAAATTTATGAAAATGTTTTTGGTAATTTTTTATATTTAGAAAAAATAAAATAAAATCAGAAATAAAAAAGAAATATAAAAATATAAAAATATAATGAAATGGGCCAGGGGGTGCAATTAGCAAGCTGGGGGGTGCCAAAAGTGAGAAATAGCCAGGCCCAGCCCAGCTACTTCATCTTCAACCTTCGTTCAAACAAAACACGCGCCTTCTGTGTACAAACTCGTATCTCCTGCATTTGTGCTTAAAAACGAAAACTTGCAACATGAAAGTTATAGAGCATGATCATATGATTCTAACCATATAAAAATATTAATCTAAATCTCAAAGACCAGAGAGAATTTCTCTGGCCCTAATTTCTAACCTAACTTTTTCAGAATGTTCATCAATCAAATTCTCTCAGCACACTTAACTTAAATGAAATATATGCATATGTACAGCTTGAGGGCAATGAGTACTACATTTTTTATTCACAAACCTAAGCCTAATGATTCCTAAATAGAGAGATAGAAAGTTGGAAAATACCTGTTTCAGTTGAACTCGTGTATGGCAATGTGGAGGTTTTCAATGAGGCCTGAGATGTTTGTGAGCTTGCCTGAATTTCCTCTGACCTTCCCCAATGCTTTGTTTGCTTTGAGCTTGCTTGAATAAGTCTGTGGAAGTCAACCTGCACAAGCTGAAATCAGAAATGGTGAAGCTTGCAAATGGAGTTACAGCCAATGGCCAATGGTTGGGATAGCTTAGTTGGGTTATATGGAATGTATTGGAACTAGTTTGGGACAAAACGCACGAGTGGTTTATGAGATGGAAGTGAAAATGCAGAAACTGCCCTGTTTTGCAAGAAGAAGGTGTTTTTGTGTTTTGGAAGGCTTGTGGGTTGGATAGCTCGTGCTTCTGACTCAAGGCAATATGCAAAAGTTGTTTGGAAAGGTTAAAAACTTTGTTCTTATCAGATTTCAAAACTCTGGCCCTTTTAAAAGCTTACTTGGTTTTGAAGTAAAAGTGAGAAGTGATACAAGACAGGCCTGTACAGGCTATCTTCCAGCATGCACAAGATTGTTGTACTTTTGCCTAAGTTTATGGAACATGTTTGCTGCAAAGAGAGAGTTTCAAGGCTCAAGGGAAGCAATTTGACATAAAGTTACCTTTATCAAAATGGCATAGTTCACTTTTTGCCAAAAATAGATTAAACTCTTGTGTAAACTTCCAATAATCAGAATAGTGCCTTAAACCAATGAGTTTGCATTCAATTTTTGAGTGTGGAAGGGTTTAGAGACCTGTAATCAAGTACAAATGAAGCTGGACAGAAATTCCAACTTGTGTCAACATGAAACATGCCATGGATCAAAGTGAGTTTTTGCTAAATTCAAGCCTTCGATTCTCCCTAACCATAAATGATTTTGGAGAGTTCTTGGACATTTTGGAAATCTTGTAACATGCTCTACAATCCATATTTTAAATTCATTTTGATATTCCAAGTGGAACTAGGTGAAAAATTGCCATGAAGATAGGTCAAAATTCTGCCTAAATTAGGGCAAAATTTTACAAAGTTAAAAGTTTCATGGACCCTTGTTCCAAAAATCATAACTTGAGATCCAAGTTTCTTTTTGGAAAACTTTGTGAATCAAAGTTGTAGATTTTATGGATAAATACAACTTTAATGTTAGAAGTTTTGTTTGAATCCAATTGCATCATGGTGAAAATGTTGGGCAAAGTTGGGAAAAAATAAGAAAATTTCATAACTTAGAAAAATTCTAAGTTATGAAAATTTTCAATCTTAAACCCTAATTTGCAAAATTAGGTTTCTTGGTGAACAAGTTTCATGTTTTGACTCATCTTGATGAAAAATGACCCTTGGCACTTGATTTGGACCAAAAAGTCAAAGTTTGACTTTTCAGTGTACAATCAAATTTTGATCAGTTGACTGAAAAATTCATCTGTCAATCCAATGCATTTGAGATGTTTTGAACCTTTTGAATAGGTCAATGTGATGCCATTGAGTCCTTTAATCCATAATTTAACCCAATTTGCCATTGGCTAGGTGAAAAATCAGAAATTGCCCTTATTTAATCAAAACCCTAAAATGACCATTTTGCCCTTTTGATGATCTGATCAAATTTCTTGAGAAGTTGTGGTCCAAACTTGATCAAATGGTTCATATGAGTCTATAATGTTGATGTGGATAAAAAATTATGAGGTTTGACTGTAAATTGGCCACAATTGACTTTTTCCCCAATACAGTTGATTTTTAGGTCAACTGTCCAATTGATTGGGCAAAAATTTGATTCAAGGTTTGAAACTTGGTATGACCAAACTTATAGGTCCAACATGAAGTATGAAAGTCACTTTAAGCATTGGAAGTCCAAAAATCCCTGTGCAAACTCAAACCCTAATTTCAGGTCATTAGTGCAAAGAGATGTCTTGAGCAGAGCAAATCCTAGCTTGGTCTTGAGTCCAAAGAGTCTCGTGAGGGGAAATCTTGATAAAATGAGAGGGTAAATTTTGGGGTACAACACCTCTCTTTTGGGCTTTTTGTTTTTTTCTCTCTAACACCCCATATTTTATTTTGTAGTTCAGGCCCATTTCATTTTTTTTTAAATTTTAATTAACTTTTTCTTTTTTCTAAATCATTTTTATTTTTATTTAATAAAAAAAAAATCATAAAAAATGACAAAAATTAGATTTAGTATTTTTAATCAATTAAATTAATTTTTGACAAATAAAAATTATTTTATTTTAACCATCTTGATTTTATTAAGACTAGGTTTTTTATACTCATTTATTTTTCTAAAAAAATACAAAAAATATTTTCTAAATACTTAAATTTCTTTAGGCCTTAATTAATTAATTTAATTTTCATAAATAAAAATAAGTTAATTTAATTACACCTTATTTCATTTTGTATAGTTAATTTGTAAATAAAATTAGGTCTAATTTTTCTATCTCACATTGCAAATATTTTCCAAATAAAGAAACAACAAAATATTTTCTTAAAATACTTAGAACATTTTTAGGGTTTTTACATCTTTCCCATCTCACCACCTTCGCGCACTTTATTTTTCGCATTAATATTTCCCAATATTGTAAATGCTCAAAGCTTGTAATAGATAAATTAGGGTTTATTCTTTTCCTCCCCCATTCATAAACTTGTAACCTCCATCCCTGAAGCGTTGTAATAGCATAGGCATTTAATTTCCACAATTTACAGTTTTCCTTATTACTGTTAGTAATTAGGGTTTGTATGGCAAGATTAAAATTAATCATTATAAAACCTAATCTCAAAGACAAATATTTGAGATCAAAACACTTTGCACGCATGCACCTCTAGGCTTAATCTCACTTGTTACCTCAGATATATACAATCATGTCCCTCAAACGTGAGATGCTTTAGCAAAGACTCTTGGTTAAAAGATCATAGTCCCTCGATGACCCTTCGATGTTGCCTTCGAGAACGATCTTAGTCCCTTACGACAATTTCTAAAGCATCTTACAAGTTGCCTTCTATGACTGTATAATGACCCATGTCTGTCCCTCACATCCAATAATATGGCTTCCTACTAACTAATGGTAGGATAACACTATCTAAAGAGGAGGAAAAGAACAAAGACTTTTTGAGTAGGTAGATCACTCGTAATCGCTTGCTCACAAACTAAAACAATTTTCACACCTCACATTTTCAAAACAACCATTTTCAAAACGCTTTATAAACACTCTTGAGGACTGATACAAGGGTTATTATAAAGCAAATTGCCTTACATTGGCATTTTCAAACATCTTTTCACAAAACAACATTTTCTCCAAAAATATATTTTGAAAACAAACATTTTGTATAAATTCTCAACGATACGAGAATCATTACAAAACTACCGCACTTAGGAATTTTTTTCAAAATATTTTCAAACATACACAAAGCATTTCAAAAAGTGATCAAGCAATTAAGAGCCCGTAGATAACTACGGATGAAAAGGGTGCTCATACCTTCCCTTTTCATAAGCTACCCCCCGAACTCAAGAAAATTCTCAAAAGGTCTTTCCTGTTCTTTTCACCCTTTCCTTTATTGGATAAAAGAAAATTCGATGGCGACTCTTACTATCCACAACATTTGCAATAAAACGCAAAACCCAAAAGTCAGTTCTCCCACCGTATTACAGAACTGGCGACTCTGCTGGGGAAAAATAAAACTAAAAGTAGGGTTACCTTAAGATCTAGATCTTCTTTATTGCTTTACTTATTTGCCCTGTTTGCTTTATATTTCGGTATATGCTTGGGTTTATTCCTTGTATAGATCATATACACGGATCTGGGAGCATTTTAGGTAAGTAGCAATAGATCATGGAAATTGTATGACATAGGCCGATATGGTTGAAACGATGGCTACATTAGTGCGACATGTTGGTTGGTGTTGGTATCCCTTGAGTAAGTCAAGGAGAATGTTAGGTTGTTGTGTGGTGTCATAAGCATTAACTGACCATAGAACCTTGGTTGACACAACTTAGCCATTAGAAAGTAGTGAGATAGCTAGATTTAGTGCAGACTGAAGTTGGTTGATACTCGATACTACACTTATTGAAATTGGACTTTCGGGATATTTCGATCGTAATTTAGATGCTTGTGCTGAAACAATGCCTGAGAGAAAGATCAGTGATATTAAGGCTCCTAGAAACCGATTACTTCTTTTAGGACAAGTTGAGCCAACTAAAGCTTCAAGAGGATACTTACCTATAAACTCCATGCAAGCTTAAACCTAAGGCCTTTTGTTTTGTTTGTGTATGATTAATTGTTCGAACATAACATCATGACATAATGAAATCATACCATATCATTTTCACTAACCATTTCAAGGGCCTATGGATTTATCTTTGTTCTATTTTGTAGGTTATGGCCTCCGCTCGCAGAAATACTATCTGGATCAGTTTTGTGAGGATACCTTATCAACTTAAAGAATTAGTCTCAAGGGTTCCTGAAAGTTCTCCATTCATCAAAAGGAATGTTCGACTACTTAGTTTGGTTACCTCGGGTTTTGAAGAAGATATGATGAGTGTTTTATTCCAGTACTTTGACCATGTGCATCATTGCTTCAGATTTCCCGATTATCAGTTGGTACCCATAATGGAGGAGTTTTATCAATTACTGGGAGTGCATGTTCTCAATCAAATACCTTTCAGCGATTTAGAGAAAGATCTACAACTTGAAGAAATTGCACCAGCCTTACATCTGAAGCGGTCTGACATTGTATCTAATTTGGAAACAAGGAGTGGAGTCAAGGGTTTTCTAGCTAAATTTTAGTTGGAGAAGGGTCGACTATTTTTGGATACTATGAGTTTTCAAGCCTTCGAAGATATCATGGCTTTACTAATCTATTGGTTGGTAATTTTCCCTAATCCAGACCAACCCATAGATGTGAATGCCATCAAACTATTTCATTCTTGCAACCTTGTGCCTACTTTTCTCGGAGACATGCTTCATTCACTTCACTCTCGTACAATGAGGAAGCGACGAACTCTTATGTGTTACACACCTCTGCTATGTATGTGGCTTATTTTGCACCTTCTTCGATCAATATTGAAGAATGAGCAAGGTTTGAGGTGGTCTCAAAGGATAATGTCACTTTCTCATTCAGATATCTATTGGTGTTCCCGATCCCTAGAAGATATTACTATTATTGATTGTTGCGGGGAATTCCCTAATGTTACACTCCTTGGAATTAGGGGAGGTATTACTTACAACCCTTCTCTGGCTCTACGATAACTTGGTTATGCTCAGAGAGATGGTCCTCATGACGCACTTATCCGAGGTATTATGTTAAACTACGAGAGCGATTTTCAAGGTTATCATCAAAGGTTTATACGAGCTTGGGGCATGGTAAACAAGATTGATAGCAAGACTTTAGGACATAAGAATTTTATCCCTTTGGAGCCATATCTCAAGTTGGTATGATCTCGTGCTCAAAACCTTATGATGCCATATCCCGCTGTCTGACCGGTAATTGTGGAACCTGTTGTCGAGGGGGATATTTATTATACCATTCTCCATCCAGACATGCCCACTGACCTCGAAGAATTGCATAAGTCATGGATTCAACTCAAGGAAGAACGGGATACCTTTGAAGCTCGATTATGTGCATGTGAAAAGAAATTGTTGGAGCTCACAAAGAAACTTCACGAGGAGCGAAGTCTTAATGCCTACATCGACATGAAGAGGAAGCATCTGTGGGAGACTTGAGTCTTAGATTTTAGAAGTTTATATTTTTGTCTCTTCGAGACCCTTTTGCTTTCCATTGTAAGCCTAATAGGCATTTATATTCTTGAACTTATTAATGCAATCTTTGTTTCTATTTCTTTTTGGCTAGAAAATTTAAATCTCCTAAGGTCCTTGAAAACATTGCATCCACGTATCTTGCATCATTTCATAAGCAGGTTTTCCAATATAGGTTTCCTCATATATTTACTATTTATTTCAGTATAAGATGGCTCTCGAACAAACTGTCAAGGATCTCCAAACTCAACAAGCTCAATTTCAAGAGACTCTCCTGAATCTGGCCAAAGGGCAACAAGAGATGATGACACTCCTCACTACGAAAAAGAAGACTAAGAAGCGGGTTGTTATCCTCAACATGGGGAGAAGATTCAAAGGTCCTGCTCAACCAGTTCAAGATGTTTCCTCTGAGGAAGACAACAACCAAGAAGAGGATGATAGTTGTTCCATGGGTGAAGGTAAAAACAATCAGGGTTCCGAAGATGAAGACTACTCCGAAGAACAGTATCCACCTGCAGATGACAAGTACAAGCTGTTGGAAGGCCGTCTCATAGCAGTGGAAATCTAGAAAGTGCCTGGGTTGGATTTTGGAGATCTAGGTTTGATCCCGGGGGTGGTCATCCCTCATAAGTTCAAGGTCCCCGTCTTTTCTAAATATGACGGTGTCTCTTGTCCCAAATTTCATATGAGGTCGTATGTTCGAAAAATTTAACCTCATACTACTGACCAAAAATTATGGGTCAATTTCTTCCAAGAAAGTTTGTCTGGTACTCAACTTGAATGGTTCTACCAGTTGGAAGGAACCAACATCCACACATGGGAAGACTTGGTTGCTGCTTTCTACAAGCAGTATCAATATAATGCTGACCTAGCGCCGACTCGAGTACAATTGCAAAACATGTCTATGGGCTTAAATGAAGGATTCAAGGAGTATGCACAAAAGTGGAGAGACCTAGATGGAAGGGTGCAACCTCCTTTGACTGATCGGGAATTAGTGGATATGTTAATGGGAACTCTGACGGGTCCATTCTTTAATTTGTTGATTAGAAATTCTTCATCAGGGTTTATAGAGCTGATTTTGACTAGCGAACAAGTTGAATGTGGTAACAAGAGCGGGAAGATTCCGATGGTTGCATCCTATAGTACCGTGAAGAAGCCATTCATTATTAAGAAAAAAGCAAATTCTGTCTATGGCCAAAAGAGCCGCAGTAAGAATTATCTTCATCATTCTGTAGGGGCGGTGTTGATCTCTAATCCGACACCTGTTCAACAACAACAACAAGGCAACCAATGAAGGTTAGATGCTTCAAGGAGGCAGTTCACCAGAATTAGTATGCCTTTATCTCAAGCGTTACAACATCTGTTGAAAGAAGACTTGATAACACTGTGGGATCCTCCTCCAAATCCTAACAAATCCTCTCTAAAATACAACCCGAATGCAAAGTGCGCCTATCATTCGAACAATCCTGGGCATGACACCAACAATTGTTAGGCCCTGAAAAACAAAATCCAAGACATGATTGATAACAAGGAAATTTAGTTCGACCCTCCTGAGACTCCGAACGTGATTACTACTCCTATGACGAAGCATGACAAAGGCATAAGTGCTATTGAAGATGTTTTATATGTTACCTCCGTAAATGATGCGATTACTCTTTTCTCTACAATCAAGATGAATTTGTTACAAGCCGGTTTATTTCCGGGTTGGGTTGAAAATTGTTATTGTTATGCGGTTCAACCCAATGGTTGTGGGTTACTGAAGGAAGGTGTTGGACGCCTGATGGATGAACATGAAATTTTGATAGAGAAAATTTCGTCCACTGAAAATTTGTGTCAAGAATTGTCAATCATAACTGGTACTCATTTCACGATCACTTCCAAGGTTCCTAGGATTACTGCCAATCCAAAAGATGCTCCCTTAATCATTACAAAAACTGGGCCCATCCCATATTCCTCGGAGAAGGCTATTCCATGGAATTATGGGTCTGAAGTCTATTACCATTGTGTTAAACAAGAATTGTTTGACGAAGATGATGAAAAGGCAAATCCCAATATTGACAATATTGCTGGGACCAGCAAAATCACTAGAAGTGGAAGGATTTTCTCCCCAGAGATCTCTCCACATGTTCAAGTCATAATTACTAAGACAACTGCCAAAGATCAAGGTAAAGAGCCAGTGATAGAGTCTGCCCGGACGGAGGCACCAAAAGAAGCTACAATCAAGGATACCTTTGAATCATAAATTGAAGAGGTTTTGAAGATCATTCGAAGAAGCGGTTATAAAATTGTTGAACAGCTGGGGAAGACCCCATTCAAGATCTCTATGTTATCTCTGCTACTATGTTCTGAAGCTCATGCACAATCTTTAATGAAATTTTTGAAGACTGCTCATGTACCACAAGAGATTTCTGCCGATCAATTTGGAAGTTATGCTGCTAGCTTAACAACTGACAATGGATTAGGTTTCTCTGATGCTAACCTGACTCCGGAGGGGATAAATCATAATAGGGCCTTGTATGTCTCCATTGAATGCATGGGCACTACACTAGCCCATGTGTTACTTGATACTGGATCTTCTCTAAATGTTCTGCCAAAGGGCGCTCTTGACAGACTGAATTGTGAGGGGGTTGTGCTGAAACCTAGCGACATTATAGTTATAGCCTTTGACGGATCTAAAAGAATGGTACATGGATAAGTGGACCTCCCGATCAAAGTAGGTTAACAAAGATTTGAATCCACCTTTTACGTAACGGACATCCGGCCAGCTTATTCTTCTCTATTATGACGCCCTTGGATTCATGGGGCAGGTTCCATCACCTCCACTTTACACCAGAAATTAAAATATCCTGTGAAAGGGAAGATTGTTACTGTCTGTGGAGAGGAGGATTACACGGTCAGCAACTTGAATTCGTTCCAGTATGTAGAAATGGATGGTGAATTCATTGAGACTCCCTGTCAAGCTTTTCAAATAATTTCCCCTACTTCTATTGAAGATGTTTCTGCCATTCCAAAGACTACCAGGGTTCCGCACAATATGGTTGCTTTGAAGGATGCCAAAGCTACCATAGAAGAATGTGGTTGTACAAATTAGGGTCAACTTCCTGATATCCTCTACAAATCTGATATGTTTGGTTTGGGCTTTACTGCAGCGAGAAAAAGTTTGGTTGTTCGTCGCGCTCGAGCTAGAAGACCTCCATTCCATATCAGTAACAATGGAATCAACGTTATAGAAGATGCCGACAGTGATGGTGATTTCGACAACTGGATCTTTTCTACCATTGGCAGCGGACTCAATAATTGGGAAGTAGAAGTAATTGTCCCTACCTCCTTCAGCCAGGTGTAATAGTTATTTATGTTTTTATTGCTTTATGAACTTTGGTTATGTAATTTATTTCAAAACAATGACTTTAAACCTTGTGTCTTACCTGGGGCATAATGGTTCATTTGTTAAGGGTTGTCATTTCACATGTCATATTTTCATTTAATGGAAACATTGGATGTTTTGCATTCAAATTTTACACTCTTTGTATTTCTTTTTACTTTATTGCACTTTCAAAATAGCTATGTGTTCTTACACACACCCATACACTACATTGCAGATCCTCATCCACTCTGGATCTCATTGATAACAATTCTGCTATTGCCGCTTTTGACTTTGAAAATCCAGTCTACCAAGCTGAAGACGAAGGCGGGGAAGATTGTGAAATACCTAGAGAACTGACCAGACTTTTAATACAAGAATAAAAGGCTATCCAACCATACAAAGAGCCAGTCGAAGTGGTAAAATTGGGGTCTGAGGCAGACAAAAAAGAGGTCAAGATAGGTGCCAACTTAGAGGATAATGTCAAGAACATGTTGATTCAGATGTTGCATGACTATGTTGAGGTATTTGCTTGGTCATACGAAAACATGCCAGGGCTCGATATAGATATTGTGGTTCATTGTCTGCCAATGAAAGAGGGTTGTTCTTCGATTAAGCAGAAGGTTCGTCGCATGTGTCCCAAGATGTCAGAGAAGATCAAGGCTGAGGTTATGAAACAATTTAATACAGGTCTCCTAGCAGTGACTTCATATCCATAATGGGTTGCTAATGTTGTTCTGGTACCAAAGAAAGATGGCAAGGTACGTATGTGTGTAGATTATAGGGATCTGAATAAGGTGAGCCCCAAATATGACTTCCCACTCCGGTATATTGATGTTCTGGTCGACAACACCGTGCAACACAAGGTATTCTCCTTCATAGATAGTTTCTCAGGTTATAATCAGATCAAACTACCTTCATCACACAGTGGGGAAATTTTTGAAGAAGAACATCTTAATCATCTTCATAAGTTATTTGAAAGGCTGAAGAAGTACAAACTGAGGCTAAATTCGAACAAATGCACCTTTGGGGTAAGGTCTGGAAAACTCCTAGGTTTGGTCGTCAGTGGTAAAGGTATTGAAGTTGATCCTGCAAAAGTTAAAGCTATTCAAGAAATGTCGGCTCCCTATATTGAGAAGAAAGTCAAAGGTTTCTTAGGACGACTAAACTACATTTCCCGATTCATTTCTCATTTGACTGTTACCTATGAGCCAATCTTCAAGCTGCTGAAGAAAGATCAAGTGGTAAAGTGGAACGACGAATTTCAAATAGCTTTTGATAAGATCAAGGAATAATTACAATAACCTCAAATTCTGATGCCACCAGTTGAAGGAAGACCTTTAATCATGTACCTAACAGTGCTAGAGAATTCAATGGGGTGTGTACTTGGGCAGCATGACGAGTCTGGTCAAAAAGAGCATGCAATATACTACCTTAGCAAAAAGTTTACCGACTGTGAAACCAGATATTCAATGCTCGAGAAAACTTGTTGCGCTTTGGCATGGGCTGATCCCCAAGTACATACTCGAAAAGTAAGCTCTCTCCGGAAGAATATCCCGATGGTAAATGATCTTGACAAAATACGACATTCAGTACACCACTCAAAAAGAAATCAAAGGAAGTGTACTGGCAGATCATTTGGTGCATCAAGCTGTAGACGACTACCAATCTATGAACTTCGAATTCCCGGATGAGAACATTGTGTTAATTATAAATTGTGAAGAACCTAGACCGTATGAAGGACCTGAGCTAGGATCCTGATGGAATATGGTTTTCGATGGAGCTTCCGATGCGCTTGGCAACGAAATCGGTGTTGTAATTATTTTTCCTCAAGGTTGCCATACACCCTTCACTACCATACTTTGCTTTGATTTCACCAACAATATGGCTGAATATGAAGCGTGCATCCTGGGAATTAAAGCCGCGTTCGACCTGAGAATCAAATTCCTAAGCGTATATGGGGATTCAGCCTTAGTAATCAGTCAGGTCAAGGGAGAATGAGATACGAAGCATTCAAATATTATCCCTTACCGAGAACATATGCTAACCTTGATTCCGTACTTTGAAGAGATTACTTTGGAGCATATCTCAAGAGAATAAAATCAGTTGGTAGACGCCTTAGCTACCATGTCATTCATGTTCAAGTTCAGATGGGACAACGAGGCTCCCAAAATTACCATTGAAAGATTCAACGAACCAACACATAACTACGAAATTGATACTTGTTGTACCCCAGAATTTGCCCTCCCTTTTTCTTAATATATTTCTTACAAAAGTTCTCAAATGCTCAAGGATACTCAAGAGTTGATCAGACAAGCTCACCTCCTAAGCATTGGGTCCACAACTAGGGTTTTGGTTTTCTCAAGGAAAATTGGACTTCTAATGCCTCAAGTTACTTTCATGGTTCATCATAAGTCTCCAAGAATGCTCATACCAAGTTTCGAGTCTTGCATCACAAATTTGCCCAGTCAATTGCTCAAATGACTAAAAATCAACTGTATTGGACAAAAAGTTAATTCTGGTCAATATACAGTCAAACTTTAAGATTTTTTGTCAACATCAATATTTTGAAGTGATATTCACCATTTGATCAAGGGTTGATCATAATTCCTTAAGGAAAGCATTTAAATCACCAAAGGGGCAAATTTGACCAAATTAGGGGTTTGACTGAGAATGACTGATCATTGACTTTTGACCTAGTACATGACCTAATGACTTGAAACATGATCTTAAGGACCTAAACACAACATCTTAACCTAATTACATGGTTCAAGATATTTCCAAAGGTGCAAGAGATTGATAGTTGAAGAATTGAGATCAACTGATGAAAAGTCAACTGTCACACAAAAGTCAAACTTTGACTTTTTGGTTAACTTTGAACTTCAAAGGTCAAGAGTCATCAAAAAATTCAAATTTGTCAAACTTGATCAACAATAATCACAAAGTCAACAAAAAAGAAAATTTCCAATAACTTAGAAAAATTTTAAGTATTTTGTCCTTAATAAATTCACTACTTCATGACCATTTTTCACTAAAATACATGATGATTCAAGGCAAAATTTCAACATGAAAGTTGCAGAGAATGATGAATTCTAAAACTTTGTCCTTGGAATGATGTCCAAAAAATGCTTGGATTAGGAGATATAGGCCCATGAAGTCATGACATTTTTATCTAACACTTAGAGAAATTTTCAACAAGTTTGGTCAGAGTTTTGTCCCAACTTCTTGGCAATTTTTCACCAAGTTCCAAGTTGATTTAGCCAAAGTTGTCAACATGAAGGTTGCAGGCAATGTTTCAAGCTTTCCAAAATGTCAAATAACACATTTTTATCATTCTTGAGCTAAGAGATTCGAAGAGATGAAGTTGGGCATCCATTCTTGAATTATAGGTCATATTTGTGAAGAGCTCAAGAAAAAATCCTCATGCCATGCTGCATAATCTTGCTTTGCAGACCTCTTAACTTCCAAATCACTCCATAATAAAAATTTTTACAAAAACTTTTAAGCTATGGTCTATTTGATTTAAGCATTGTCCAAACCATTTTTCCATTTTTGGCACAAAGTTAACATTGTCATTCTTGCAAAGTTGCTTTAATCACAAAGTCAACTTCTTGAGCCTTTAACTTGCTCCCTCTGCACACACTCAACACAAAATCCAGAAGTAACATGTTTAAAGTGCATAACCACTTTATATTTCGCTGTACTTCACATTGAAACCATGTATTTCAAAGATTGCTTCATTTATAATCCAACCAAACCATAACATGTGATCTTGCAAATCTGATCAGCTTCTTCCCTTCAAACTTTATCTATAAATAGAGAGGTTCATTTGCAAGCTAAACACAAGTTCATAAGCCCTCTAACCCTCTCAAACTCTCAAAAATCAGAATTTGCATTCAAAACCCCATTTCTTGCAATTTCTAACCTTGAACTCCAAACACCTAATTCACTCGTGCGTTTTCATTCTAAATCATTCACAAAGCTTTTACAACTCACATAGAACTTATCCAAGACCCTGTTTCATCACTGTAAAATCATTTCCATCATCCTCCATTTTCAAAAACAGAGCCCTGCAACTTGACTTGTCTAGAAGAATCCAGACACTCTCAATCCAAAGTAACCATTGCAATAGCTTCATGGGAGTTCAGTAAAGCTATCCAGATCATCACAACATCTCCAGGAGTGCTCCAACTTCAAACACGATTCTCACTTTTGAGGTAAGTTTTCTAAGCTTTAAAATTTTTGTACAAGCATCATTAATGTTTACTTTCTGAATAAAAAATATAGACATCATTGCCCTGAATCTAACCATGTGCTTACATTTCATTTATCTTGCCTAAGTGATGAGAATTTTGGATTTGAAATTTCTAAAATATTAGGGTTTAGTTTGGCACCAACAAGAATTCACTTTAATCTTTGAGTGTTAGCTTATGATAATGGCCTGGTTGGATTCGTGGTGAAAAAGCAAGCAAGTTTCATGTTTACACTTTTAAAAGTGATTGAGAAATGGAAGTGTTTGAAAAATAAAAAATTATGTTGTTGATGTCTGGTGCAAGGAAGAAGAAGAGGCAGAAATTCAAACTTTGGAAATGATTTTATATCATATTGATTGGTGGTTGTTTCATAACCGGATGAAACAGCCACCCTAGTGGAAAGTGCGCGTGTGTGTAAGGTATTAGTGTGCCAGGGCAGGGGTTCGATCCCTGCCTCTAGCATTATATTTTTCAACATTTCTCTTGTGGATCAGGTACATGCAAATTATACATGCCTACCATGAGCCTTACATCAACATCATCAGATCTGCAAGCAATCAAGATCCAACACTTCACACGCATGCCCCATGATGCATCTCAAATGGCCAGTCACATTGGATTACAAACAAGCGCTGGGCTCCTCTGTTTGGGCTTTTTGTTTTTGCTTTCCAACACCCCTCATTTTTCTTTTACAGCACTCAGGCCCAATCTTTTCTTTATTTTATTTCTTCATATTTTCTTTTTTACTTTTATTTATTTTATTTAATAAAAATACAAAATAATTTTAATAAAAAATATAGATTTAGGTTTGGTTAATTAATTTTATTTTCATAAATAAAAAATATATTGACTTAATCACTTTGTTTTATTTTATAAATTAATTTGTAAAAAAAATAGAATTAGGTCTTATTATGTTACACTATAAAATATTTTATCCAATTTGACATTAACATGCAAATTATTTTCTAAAACAATTAAGAATGAATTAGACTTAGGTTTTGTTTATTTAATTTCCCTTTTAAATTGATTAAGTTAATTCTACATAGATTCTTAGGTTTTAATTAATTAAAATTAACATATATTTTTAGGTTTTTGTTTGATTAATTAATTAATTTTTTTAAGAAACAATTAAATAGTTAGGTTAATCATCAAACCCTATTTCTACCAAAAAATCACAAATGATACATTTGCTTTTCCATTTTATTTATTTCTCATCTTTGCGTATTTTCATTACTTCGTATTATTATAACTATTCAATGGTCTATAATAGATAATTAGGGTTTTATTGCCTTCCTCCCCATTCACAAATTTGTACCCCCCATTCCCAAAGCATTATAATAGCGTAGGACATTTAATTTCCGCAATTTACTGCTTTCCATATTTCTGTTAGTAATTAGGGTTTGTATGGAAAGATTAAAAACAATCATAGCAAAAGCCTAATCCAAGACAAATAATTGAATCAAACACACTCTGAACACATGCACCTCTAGGGTTAACATTCCTTGTTGCCTCGGATTAAAACAATCATGTCCCTCGAATGTGAGATGCTTTAAGCAAAGACCCTCGGTTAAAAGATTGTAGTCCCTCGACGACCCTTCAATGTTGCCTTCGATAAATGATCTTAGTCCCTTGCGACAATTGCTTAAGCATCTTACAAGTTGCCTTCTATGATTGTATGATGACCCAATCATGTCCCTCACATCCAAGGATAGGGCTTCTTACTAACTAATGGTAGGATAGCACTATCTAAAGGAGGAGGAAAAGAACAAAGACTTTTTGAATAGGTAGAACACTCGTAATCTCTTGCTCACAAACTAAAACAATTTCCACCCTTCACACTTCCAAAACCACCACTTTCAAAACACTTTTCCAAACAAACATTTTGTATACATTCTCAATGATACGAGAACCATTACAAAATTGCCTTACATTTGCATTTTCAAACACTTTCTTTCACAAGTATTTTCAAAACAAACATTTTGTATACATTCTCAACGGTATGATAATGATTACAAAATTGCCATACTTAGGCATTTTTAAAATATTTTCAAACATACAAAAACACAAAGCATTTTCAAAGTGACCTAGATATTAAGAGCCCGTAGATAACTACAGATGAAAAGGGTGATAAAACCTTTCCTTTTCATAACCTACCCCCAAAACTCAAGAAAAATTCTCGAAGGTCTTTCTTGTTCTTTTCACCCTTTCCTTTATTGGATAAAAGAAAAGTCGGTGACGACTCTTACTATCTGCAATATTTACGCTAAAATGCAAAACACCAAGTCAGTTCTCCCACCGTATCAAAAAACTGGCGACTCTGCTGGGGATTTATATACTAAAAGTGGGGTTACCTTAAGAGCTAAATCACCATTATTGCTTTACTTGTTTGCCTTGTTTGATTTATATTTTGAGTTATACTTGGGTTTATTTCTTGTATAGATCTTATACCTGGATCTAGGGCATTTTAGGTAAGTAGCAATAGATCGTGAAAACTGTACAGTGTAGATCGATATGTTTGAAGTGATGGATACGTTAGTGTGACACATTTGTTGGTACCGGTGTCCCTTGAGTTGAACCAAGGAGAATATGGGGCTGTTGTATGGTGTCATAAAGCACTAACTGGCTGTAGAACCTTAATTGAATAACTTAGCCATTAGAAAGTAGTGATATAGTTGGCTTTGGTGCAGACCAAAGTTGGTTAATACTCGATACTACACTCATTGAGATCAGACTATCGGGATATTTCGGTCGTAGTTCTGATGCTTGTGCTGAAACAATGCCCGAGAAGAAAGATTAATGATATTGAGATTCCTAGAACCCAGTTACTTCTTTTAGAATAGGTTGAGCCAACTAAAACTTCAAGAGGGTACTTACATATAAACTCCATGCAAGCTTAAACCTAAGGCCTTGTGTTCTTTATTTGTTTATGATTAATTGTTTGAACATGACATCATAACATCATGACATCATGCCATATCATTTTCACTAACCATTTCAAGGACCTAGGGATTTATCTTTGTTCTGTTTTGTAGGTTATGACTTCCACTCGCATAAACACTATCTGAATCACTTTTGTTAAGATACCTTCTCAACTTAAGGAGTTAGTCTCAAGGGTTCCCGAAAGTTCTCCATTAATCAAAAGGCATGGCCAACTACTCAGCTCGGTTACCTTGGGTTTTGAATAAGATATGATGAGCGTTTTATTCTAGTTCTTTGACCTTGTGCATCATTGCTTCACCTTTCCCGATTATCAGTTAGTGCCCATAATGGAGGAGTTTTCTCAATTACTGGAAGTACTTGTTGTTGTACCCCAACTTTTCCCCCTAAGATTCCTTCATCATACCATATTGTTTCAATCACAACAGATCACATTAGAGTTTTTTGGTTCTTCTCCCTATTTTTATCCTTGCTCTTTTGAGGAGTTACCAAGCACCTTGACTTGTTTTTTTTTGTGATCATGGATATTTTTCTTTTATTTTCTCTCTAATTAACAAAATGCAATATTGGTTTGTCTTACTTGCTAATAATGTAGGTAAAGGCAATGAGGTTTAGCAAGTTGCTTCATGGGTTCATGAGATTATTTCCATGCCCTAGTCAATAGCTTGAGAAATTCAAACCTCACCATTGGAGTTGTTTTGGAAGAATTGGTATGGAAGTGTTTTTAGTGACCATGAGTCCTCATCATCATCCTCAACAATTTCTATTCACAAAGGAAGAATATTGGCACAAAAAGTTTGTTCAAACTTGGCAAAGTTACTCAAAGCATTCTCTTGATCTAGAGGCTAGGGTTTTGGACTTCAAAGGGGCATATCTTGCTCATATTTTGGTATTTTTGAATGATTCCAAAAACATTCTTCTCTTAAAAGAGTTGCCAACAAATCACTTCAAAAGTTCCAAGGAGTTTCCATGTGGAAGAAACTTGGTGAAGAGGAAAGATTACAAGTCATCCAGATGAATCCCCAATTTTCCATATGTGACTTCAAATGGTCATAACTTGGTCAATTTTTATCACCTTGAGCCAATTCTTTATTCATGATGATCCTAAGGATGTATACTTAATGCCTTCTTTTATGTGCAAAGTGAGAAAGTGGATGGAAGTTGCGTTAAGAATGCAAAAGATTATAGGTCATTTCATGATTTTTGGCCAACTTCAACACGTCATAACTTGCTCAATTTTTGGATATTTTGAGTGGTTCAAATTGAAAAATGTCATTCAAGAGATCTAATTTATTCCATCTTTTTCGGTCAAGAGCAAATTCTAAGTGGAAGGCCATGTTTGGATGCAAAAGATTATAAGTCATTTTTAAAGAAGAATTTGAAATATTTCTAAGTATGGAAAGTCAACTCTTTTTCTTCAACTTTGACTCCATGTAACTTTCAGCTTAAGCATCCATTTTATTCCATTCTTTTTCCATTGCAAAGCTTGTAACCTCATCTTTCCAAAGCATCAAGAATTTTGCCCTAAGACCCCTTGAGGTGAAAATGCCATTGGACTGAACTTGGTAACTTGGAACTGAAGTTTCTCCATAAGTCAGAGTTTGAAATTCATGTTTTGGCCTCTAAACATCAAATTAGCACGCGTTTGTAATCTAAACATGTTTAACCAAGTTTCCAAAGTAGATTAGAGCCTTGAAACGCAAGGATTGGATGAGTTTTGATGCAAATCAGATCACACTTTGGTCGTGAATCAGGTTCACACGATTTCCCTCCAAACTTCACCATTTCACACGCTTGAACATTCCATTTGATTCCCTATAAATAGAGGGTCATCCCCTATTCAATTTCCCAAGCTTAGATAGCCAGAATCACCCTGCCAAAATTGCTTCACAACTCAGAATTCAGCAACTTCAAAATCTATTCTCAAGCCTTTTTCAATCCATTTTTCCCCTCAATTCACCTTCCTTGATCTTCCCTGAAGCTAACCATGTAATTACATTCAAGAATCGTGCCCTATATTGCTCTATAGAAGTCCAGTTTCAGAGCTCTGCAACTCAACTTCAATAGGTACATTCCTTCATCAATTCTTCAAAACTCTGATATCATTGTGTTCCTCTCGTTTCCCTGGTTCTAGTTGCAACACTTACATTTCACTGGAAACGCGTTTTGACAATGGATTTTCAAATCCCTTTTCAAAACTTTCTTTCCAAATTGCTTGAGCTACAATTTATATAAATTTGGCACGAGGGTGTGGTTGTCTTCGTCTTGAAGAGACGAAGCGAATGGCATAGGTCTGAGCTTCTGATTTTACAGTTTGAGAGACCTGTAATTCGTGATGGCTGGAGGTTGAAGATGACCTACGTGTCATCTTCTGACCAATGAAGGCGTGACATTTGTTATTTTCAAAATCTGATTTTGTTAATGATTCTGTACATTATTCATTAAAGACCATGATATGCACAGCGCGCCAGATCCTTTGGATTTGATTACTAACGCGTTTTGACTCTCATCTAATGGTCCACATCTTTTACTTTTATTTTCTTTTTTCTGATTTTTATATTTTAATTGTTTTAAATTTCAAAAAATCATAGAAAATTCATTTTTAATCCAAAAAATCTGGAAAAAATTATGAAAAATATTTTTGATTATTCTCTTTCTGATTCTTATTTTTTCACAATTTAATTTTGTGTTTTGGTATTTTTTTATGAATTTTACACTTATTTGATTTGTTTAAAATGTTTAAAAATACTTTCATACATTTTTAAATTCTAAAAATATTATGGAATGATCCAATGATATTGTGATAAATATTGGTGACCTTATTTTATTTTTGTTTCTGACTTTACTATTTTTGTTTATTTTACCCATTTATTTTAATTTTTAAAAATAGTTTCTGACTTTTAAAAATTACCAAAAATTTTATAAAATCACTTGGCCTCATTTATGATTTTTCTATGGTCTTATTTTTCATTTCTTGATTAATTTGAACATAATTGATATTTTCCTCATTATTTTCCTTTTTTTAAAAACATTTTTAAACCTTTTAATGTATATATTAATTATATTATTATTTTAGGATTATTTTCTAGCTGTCTTGGGTTGATTTTTTGATCATGGCTTTATTAACATCATTGAATCCACGGTGTTAAGTTTAACTCTACAAAAAATGGATGAATGATTTTAATAATAGTTTGATTAAATAGTAATTCAAATGTGGTTTCTCTTTTACCCTAAATCCCCTTTATCTCATCCCCTTCTCATTGCATTCAAGATGGTCATCCAACTAACCACTAATTATTGACTTGTTTATCTTATGCTTTTATTCTTTTATGCTTTATGTACTATTTATTTTTTTAGCATTTTCATTTCATACCATTTTCATCTTTGCTTATTTGAGCATTTATTTTCTTGTCAATTTTACTTTGCTCACTTGAGCTTTTCTTTTCTTTTCTTAAGATACTTAATAATCAACATAAACCCTAAAAAACTCTTAATGGTACTTGGACTATTTGGTTACTATCCTTGGCATTATGGAGCATGAAACTTTTTCTTGGACTTAGGATTAGAAACCTTGGCCTATCTTGGAGACCTTATGATCTTATCTGATTTTATTTTGTCTGGAGTTCTTGAGGTTTACCTCAAGACATTGGGTTGCTTGTTTGTTTTTGTGTGGAGGTTTTTGTGATTACACCCTTTGTTTGTAATCTGGAATTCACCTGTATACAGCTGTTACTCTGTCCAATTTTTGTGAAGACTTAATACATTCGAAGAGGTCTAGTATCTTTGCTTGCTTGGTTTCAATCCAAAAAATGGGAATTCTATCTTGGCTCATAATGTCAAGTTTTGGATTCTTGTTGGTTAGATGGTTCTTATCCTTAGATTTTACCTTATGCTTTAGGATAGTCTCTTCTTCTCCTCCCATCTTCTTTAATTTCAAAAAATCTTCTCCCTCCTTTTGAAAACTCTTCTTGTTTTGAAACTTAAACCACTTTCATAATAAACTTGGACTTATGTCCATGCATTTCAAAATATTTTCATAAATAAACTCCAATCAATTTAATAATACATTGACATTTTTTGTGAGAAGACTAAAAGTCAATTAATCTCATTTCAAACCATTTTGCCACTTTGGCTTTTATCTTTAAAACTTTTCTCAAAAGGTTAGACTCTTGTCAATCCTTGTAGTGATGCAAACAACTATACTTCTACAATATGTAGTGAAGAGAGATATTTTCCACTTGGGTGTTGAGTGAGGCATTGTTGATTTTAAAATCCAAGCCATATCCTCCACTTTGAGATGATGCAAAATCTCCTTTCTCATGATTGTGGGTAGTAAGTATGTTTTCCACACGGACAATGACGATGATGTCTGATCTCTTAAAATTAACCAACACACTTGTGTTTCAAACCTTTTTTAAGAGGAACTACGTGTACCCTGATCCCCTATTGCTCGAAAGGTGGTACGTAGGCACTAAAGGTTCGCAACCGCGGTGGGTGAAAAAATCATAAAAAAATATATTTCTTTTCTCACCCCCACCATCCATTTTATATACAACACATTTTTATAGCCAAAATATACAGATTTTACAAAGAGGTTCCTGCGGAGTACCATAGATGTTTAGGGTGCTAATACCTTCCCTTTGCATAACCAACCCCCTTACCTTGAATCTTTCCCCCTTTTTTGGGTTATTCGTTCTTTTCCCATTCCTTTGGAAACAATAAAGCGCAGTGGCGATTTTTATTTTATTTTATTTGTATAAAGTCTAGTCAATCAAATGGCTTAGTCTTGAACATTTCTACCGCTACACCTGTTCTCAATCAAATACCTTTCATTGGTTTAGAGAAATATCCATAACCTGAAGAAATTGCATCAGCCTTGCATTTGAAACGGTCCAACATTGTAGCTAATTAGGAAACAAGGAGTGGAGTCAAGGGCTTTCTAGCTAAATTTCTATTAGAGAAGGAAAAACTATTTATGGATGCTTATGAATTTTCAAGCTTTTAAATAAGTCTTGGATTTTCTAATTTATGGGTTAGTACTGTTCCCTAATCCAGACCAACTCATAGATGTGAATACCTTCAAAATAATCCTTTCTCGTAACCCTGTGCTTACTTTGCTTGGAGATATTCTGCATTCTCTTCACACTCATACTATGAGGAAGAGAGGGGCTCTTATGTGTTGCATACAATTTCTATCTAGGTGGTTTATTTCTCACCTTCCCCGATCCGTATTGAAGAATGAACAAGGTTTGAGATAGTCTTAAAGGATGATGTCGTTCTCTCATTCAGATATTTATTGATGTTCCCGATATCTGGAAGATGTTACTATCATTAACCGTTGTGGGGAATTCCCTAATGTTCCGCTCCTTGGCATTATAGGAGGTATTACTTACAACCCTTCTCTAGCTCTATTATAATTTAGTTATGCTCGAAGAGATGGTCCTCATGACACACTTATCTAAGGTATTATGTTCGACTACAAGAACGATTTGCAAGGTTATCGTTAAAGGTTTGTACGAGATTAGGGCATGGTAAACAAGATTGATAGCAAGACTTTGGGACATAAGAATTTCATTCCTCTAGAACCTTATCTCAAATGGGTACGAGCTTGCTCCCAAAACCTCATGATGCCATATTCAGCTATCCTACCATTGATTATGGAACCCATTGCTGAAGGGGATATTCCTTATACCATTATCCATCCAAACACGTCCACTGACCTCAAAGAATTGCAGAAATCATGGATTCAACTCAAGGGAGAACAAGACACCTTTGAAGCTTAATTCTATGCAAGCGAGAAGAAATTATTGGAGCTCACAAAGCGACTTCACGGGGATTAAAGCCTGAATGCATACATCGACACAAAGAGGAAGCATCTATGGGAGACTTGAGTCTTAGGTTTTAGAAGTTCATTTTGTTGTCTCTTTGAGACTCTTTTGATTTTCATTGTAAGCCCAAGAGACAATTGTAATTTTTGAACTTATTAATGCAATCTTTGTTTATGTTTCCCTTTTTAGCTAACAAATTTAAATCTCCTGAGGTCCTTGAAAACATAACATCCATATATCATGCATCATTTCATAAGAAGGTTTTCCGATACAGGTTTCCTCATCTATTTACTATTTATTTCAGTATAAGATAACTCTCGAGCAAACCGTCAAAGATCTGCAAACTCAACATGCAAAATTTCAAGAGACTCTCCTGAACCTAGCCAAAGGACAACAAGAGATGATGGCGCTTCTCGTCACGAAAAAGAAAACTAAGAAGTGGGTTGTCATCCTAAAGATGGGTAGAAGGTTCAAAGGTCCTGCCCGACTAGCTCAAGCAGAAGATGTCACCTCCGAGTAAGACAAAAATCAAGAAGAGGATGTTAGAAGCACCATGGTTAGGGGTGTAAATAACCAGATTTATGAGGATGAAGACTACTCCGCCGAGTAGTACCCTCCAGCGGATGACAAATACAAGCAGCTAGAAGACCAACTTAAAGTCGTGGAAATTCAAAAAGTTCCTGGGTTAGACTTTGGAGACCTAGGTTTGATCCAAGGGGTAGTCATTCCACATAAGTTCAAAGTCCATGCTTTCGCTAAATATGATGGGGTCTCTTGTCCCAAACTTCATTTGAGGTCATACGTCCGAAATATTTAACCAAACACTGTCGAAAAGAAGCTATGGGTTCATTTCTTTCAAGAGAGCCTATCTGGAACACAGTTGGAATGGTTTTATCAACTATGAGGGACTAATATTTGTACTTGGAAGGACTTGGTTGCTGCCTTCTACAAATAATACCAACATAATGCTGACCTTGCACTAACCCGTGTGCAATTACAAAGTATGACTAAGGCTTTAAGGAGTATGCTCAAAACTGGAGGGATCTGGCTGAAAGGGTGTAACCCCCTTTGACTGACCGAGAACTGGTGAACATGTTCATGGGCACTCTAACATGTCCATTCTTTAATTTTCTAAATGGGAGTTCTTCATCAGGGTTTACTAATCTAATTTTTACTGGAGAACAAGTTGAAAGTGATATCAAAAGCGGGAAGATTCAGATGGCTGCATCCACTAGTAACGTGAAGAAACCATTCATTGGAAAAAAAGAAACCAACATTGTCTATGGCCAGAGGAGTCATAGTAAGAGCGATTGTCATCAGTCTGTAAGGGATATGTTAATCTCTAATCCAACGCCTGTTCGACAATAACAATTGGGAAATTAACATAGGTCAGATGCTCCGAGGAGGCAGTTCACCCGGAATAATATGCCATTAGCTCAAGCATTACAACATCTTTTGAAAGCACAATTAATAACACCACGAGATCCCTCGTAAAATCCCAACACATCATCTTCGAAGTATAACCCAAATGCAAGGTGTGCATACCATTCCAATAGTCCTGGGCAAGACACCAATGGTTGCTGGGCCCTAAAAAACAAAATCTAAGATATGATTGATGCAAAGGAAATTGATGTTGATCCTCCCGAGACCCCTAATGTGATTATTGCGCCCATGCCCAGTCATAGTAAATGTGTTAATGTTATTGAAGATGTTTTCTATGTTTCCACCATAAGTAACTTGACCACTCCCTTGATGACTGTTAAGAAGAATCTGTTATGAGCCGGTTTATTTCTGGGTTATCCTGAAAATTGTTACCATTGTGATTCCCAAACTAATGGATGTATGTGGCTGAAGAAGGGTATTCAGTGTTTGATTGGTAGCCGTGAAATTATGTTCGGGAAAACACCGTCCATGAAGAGTTTTCATGAAAGTATATCTCAAGAACTGAGACTTGAAGATATTTCTATAATCACAATTTCCAATACTCCTATAAGGATCACCTCTAGAGGCCCTATAAGGATCCCTGCTGAGCCAAGAGTGGCTCCCCTGATCATCACCGCACCGGGACCAGTCCCTTATTCCTCTGACAAAGTTGTTCCCTAGAAATATGCAGCCGAATTTTATTATCATGGTGTTAAGCGAGAGCCATGGATTACCAAAGATGAAGATTCTGCAGTTACCAATCTCAATGTCGAAAATATTGTCGGTACTAGTAAAGTTACCCGAATGGGAAGTATCTTCTCCCCAGAGATCTCTCATCTAAAAAATATCACAACACCTGTTCATATTCATGTTGTTGGGTCAACTGCTAATGCCCGGGGCAAAAATAAAGGGACTGAGCTTGCCTAGATGGAGGCTCCCTCAAAAGACGTTACAATTGAAGACCCCTCTAAACAAGAAATGGAGGAAATACTGAAAATCATCTGTAAAAGTGACTACAAAATAGTTGAACAACTGGGGCAGACACCCTCTAAAATATCCATGTTGTCATTGTTGTTATGCTCCGAAGCCCATGCTCAGGCTTTGTTGAAATTTCTGAAGAATGCTCATGTACCACAAGAGACCTCTGTTGATCAGTTTGAGAATTTTGTTGCAAGCCTAACAATTGACAATGGTTTAGGCTTTTCTGATGCTGACTTAACTCTATCGGGGAAGAATCATAACAAGGCTCTGCACATCTCTATTGAGTGTAAGGGCACTACTTTAGCGCATGTGTTAGTTGTTACAGGTTCCTCCCTGAATGTATTACCAAAAGGTGCTCTGGATAGATTGGACTGTGAAGGGCTGGTGCTGAAACCCAATGATATTGTGGTAAGAGCCTTTGATGGGTCAAAAATAATGGTGTTGTACCCCAATTTTTGCCCATATGATCCCTTCATCATACAATATTGATTCAATCATAACAAGATCACATTAGGGATTTTGGTTCTCCTCCCTATCTTTAGCTTTGCTCTTTGAGGAATCACCAAGCACCTTGACTTGTTTTTATTTTGTGATCATGCATGTTTTGTTTTGACTTTCCTTTTAATTAATAAAATGCAATGTTGGTTTGTCACTTGTTAATAATGTAGGTAAAGGCAATCTGGCTTAGCAAGTTGATCCATGGGTTCATGAGTTTATTTCCATGCCCTAGTCAATAAAGCTTGAGAAATTCAAACCTCACCATTGAAGTTGTTTTGGAAGAAATGGCATGGAAAGGTTTATTTTGGTTCGCCACATTTCAAAGTTATCAAGATTGATTCAAAAGTACAAGGGGTTGATTAAAGAAGTTGTCATGGTGGGACAAGGCCTTGTTCCCATTGGTCACAAGTACATATTTCTCTCAATTCTCAAGATATGGAAGTGGTTTTGGTTGCTATGAGTTCTCATTATCATACTCAAAAAATTCTATCTACAAATCAAAAGTGTTGGTACAAGAAGGTTGTTTAAAATTGTCAAAGTTCCTCAAAGCACTTTCTTGATCTAGGAGCTAGGGTTTTGAACTTCAAAGAAGTATATCTTGCTCATCTTTTGGTATTTTTAATTGATTACAAAAGCATCATTCTCTTAAAAGGGTTATTAACAAATCACTTCAAAAGTTTCAAGGAGTTTTCATGTGGAAGAAACTTGATGATGAAGAAAGATTACAAGTCCTCCAGATAAACCCCCCAACTTCCCATGTGTGACTTCAAATGATCATAACTTGGTCAATTTTTATCACCTTTAGCCTAATCTTTTTCCAAAATGATCTTGAGGGTGTGAACTTTATTCCTTCTTTTATGTTCAAAGTGATAAAATGGATGGAGGATGCCTTAAGGATATAAAAGATTATAGGTCATTTCATGATTTTTTGCCAACTTCAACAATTCATAACCCTCTCAATTTTTGGAGATTTTGAATGGTTCAAGTTTCAAAATGTCATTCAAGAGGTATATTTCATTCCATCTTTTTTTGTCAAGAGAAAATTCCAAGAGGAATTCCATGTTTGGATGCAAACCATTATAGGTCACTATTGAAGAAAAACTTGAAATATTTCTAAGTATGGAAAGTCAACCTCTTTTTCCCAACTTGACTCATTGCAACTTTCAGCTCAAACATCCATTTGATTCCATTCTTTTTCCATTGCAAAGCTTGTAATCTCATCTTTCTAAAGCATCAAGAACCATGCCTTAAGACCCCTTGAGCTGAAAATGTCATTGTTTCAAAAGTGATAACTTGGAATTGAAGTTTCATCGCAAGTCGGAATTTGAATTTCATGTTACAACTTCTAACCCTCAAATTAGCACGCGTTTTGGGTCTAAACATGATTAGCCAACTTTCCCAAGTGGATTAGTGCATTAAAACACGCGTTTTGGATGAGTTTTGACAAAAGAGAAGTCACACTTTCTTCATGATGCAGACCCACACGAATTCCCTTCAAATTGAATCATTCACCCTTCCTTTTGATCCCATTTGCTTCTCCTATAAATCATGAGCTATCCCATTCTTTTTCTCAAGCTTGAACAGCCAAAATCACCCTGCCAAACTCGCTATATAACTCACTTTTCTGCAACTTCGAAATCATTGTTCAAGCCTTTTTCAATCCATTTTTTCTATCAATTCACCTTCCTTGATCTTCCCTGAAGCTAACAGGAGAAGAATTGAGCCTTGAAACCTTCTGAATTGATCTGACCAAGTCCATTTACAGAGCTCTGAAACTGAACTTCAATAGGTAAATTTCTCCATCAATTCTTCCAAACTTTGATATCATTTTGAAGCTCTCATTGCCCTAGTTCTAGTCGCAACACTTTCTTTTAACTAGAAACATGTTTTGGCCATGAATTTTCAAATTCCTTTTCAAAACTTTCCTTCCAAATTGCTTGAGCTACAATTTATATATATTTTTCACGAAGGTGTGGTTGTCTTCGTCTTGATGAGACGAAGCGAATGGTACCGGTCTCGTGCTCTAATTTTACAGTTTGAGCAAGCTCAATTTGAGACTGGCTGGAGGTTGAAGATGACCAACGTGTCATCCTTCAACTAATGAAACAACGCCATTTGGAATTTTTGAATATCTGATTTAATTAATGATCATGTGTGTTATTCACTAATGACCATGATATGCACAGA
This sequence comes from Vicia faba, assembly GCA_948472305.1. NCBI lineage: Eukaryota > Viridiplantae > Streptophyta > Magnoliopsida > Fabales > Fabaceae > Vicia > Vicia faba. The sequence goes on from OX451736.1 coordinate 526,571,998, forward strand.
GCGTCTGATCCATTGGATTAGCTTACTAACGTGTTTTGACTCTCATCCATTGGTCCATATTTTTTCGACTTTATTTTATTTTCTGATTTTTATGTTTAAATTGTTTTAAACTTCAAAAAATCATAGAAAATTCATTTTAAATCCAAAAAATCTGAAAAAATTATGAAAAATATTTTTGATTTTTCTCTTTCTGATTTTTATTTTTTTACAATTTTATTTTGTGTTTTGATATTTTTTTATAAATTTTCACTTTATTTGAATTGTTTTAAATGTTTAAAAATACTTTTATGTATTTTTAAATTTTAAAAAAAATACGGAGTGATCCAATGATATTGTGACAAATATTGGTGACCTCATTTATTTTTTATTTTTGGCTTTGTTATTTTTTATTTCTGACTTTGTTATTTTTTATCATTTTTGGTTTATTTTACTCATTTCTTTTAATTTTAAAAATAGTTTCTGACTTTAAAAAATTACCAAAAATTTTATAAAAAGATTTGAGCTCATTTCTGATTTTTCTATGATCTTACTTAATCTTTCTTGATTAATTTGAACATAGTTGATATTTTTCTCTCTTATTTCTATTTTAAAACATTTTAAAATCCTTTTTAATGCATATAAAAATGGATTACTGATTTTAATAATAGTTTGATTAAATTTTAATTCAAAAATGGTTTGTATATTCTTTTCCACCCCTTTTCATCTTGTCCCTTTCTTATTGCACTAAGTGTTATTGGAGCATGATCTCTATATCATGTCTCAAAACAAATGGTGCATAGATTGCTATTGACCAGCCTCAAAATAGGTGTGACTTCTTTATAAGTCCACTTACGATTGCTTAACATAGGGCTAAATTTTGTCCCGATTCGAGAATATGATCATTCATGGGCCAAACTTATGATTACAAGCCCAAGATGTTAATTTGAACCCTTTGATCCAATAACCTTGATATTCATTATGTAGTTGCTTTGGTTCTACCAAACTTCTGATGGATCTTCATTAATTTTGGTTAACGTGGATCACTTAAACATCATTGATCATTATATGTCACATTGAGAATTCTTAAATGGATGATATACTTGACATAAAGCAAATACAATTCATTGTGTAGAGGCTTTGGTTCTACCAATCCCCTAATGAATTCTAAATGCAAGTTTCAAGATGGTCCTCCAACTAACCACTAATTACTAATAATTGACTTTATTTTGTGTTTTTATTTTATGCTATTTTATTTTATGCACCATTTACTTTAGAATTTACATTTCATGCTAATTTTCATCTTTGCTCACTTGAGCATTTACTTTTTTGTCATTTTTATTTTGCTCACTTGAGCTTTTCTTTTTTTTAAGACACCTAATAATCAACATGAACCATAAAACACTTTAATGATACCTGGATTATTTGGTTACTATCCTTGGCATTATGGAGTATTGGACTTCTTGGACTTAGGATTAGAAACCTTGGCCTATGTTGGAGACCTTGTGACCTTAATTGATATTTTGTCTGGAGTTCTTGAGGTTTACCTAAAGAAATTAGTTTGTTTGTTTGTTCGGGTTATTGTGATTACATACTTTGTTTGTAATCTGGAATTCACCTGTATACAGTCGTTACTCTACCCAATTTTTGTGAAGACTTAATACACTTGAAGTTTGGTTCTCTCAAGAGGTCTAGTATCTTTGCTTGCTCGGTTTCAATCCAAAGAATGGGAATTCTATCTTAACTCATAATGTCAAGTATTAGCTTCTTGTTGGTTAGATGGTTCTTATCCCTAGCTTTTACCTTATGCTTTAGGATAGTCTCTTATTCTCCTCCCATCTTCTTTAATTTCAAAAATATTCTCCCTCCTTTTGAAAACTCTTCTTGTTTCTAAACTTTAACCACTTTCGTAATAAACTTGGACCTAGGTCCATGCATTTTTAAAACCTTTTCATAAATAAACTTCAATCAACTTAATAATACCTTGACATTTTTTGTGAGAAGACTAAAAGTCAATCAATCTCATTTCAAACCATTTTGCCACTTTGTCTTTTTATTTTAAAACTTTTCTCAAAAGATTAGACTCTTGTCAATCCTTATAGTGATGCAAACAACTATACTTCTATAATATGTAGTGAAGTGAGATATTTTCCACTTGGGTGTTGAGTGAGGCTTTGTTGATTTTAAAATCCAATCCATATCTTCCACTTTGAGATGATGCAAATTCTCCTTCCTCATAATTGTGGTTAGTAAGTATGTTTTCCACATGGACAATGACGATGATATCTTATCTCATAAAATTAACCAACACACTTGTGTTTTTTTTTTTAATTTTTAAAGGTGAACTATGTGTACCCTGATCCCCTATTACACGAAAGGTGGTACGTAGGCACTAAAGGTTCGCAACCTCGGCGGGTGCAAAAATCATAAAAAATACTTCTTTTCTGACCTCCACCATCTCTTTTTTATACAACATTTTATAGCCAAAATATACTGATTTTTATAAAGAGGTTCCTGCGGAGTACCGTAGATGTTTAGAGTGCTAATACCTTCCCTTTGCATAACCAACCCCCTTACCTATAATCTTTCCCCCCTCTTTTGGGTTATTCTCTCTTTTCCCATTCCTTTGGAAACAATAAAGCGCGATGGAGATTTTTATTTTGATCTGTATAAGTCTAGTCAATCCAATGACTTAGTCTTAAAAATTTCTACCGCTACAGAAAAAAATGGCGACTTCACTGGGAAAAGATTGACCTCTTGCTGGTCCATCCCTAAGTGGGTTAAACCTATCTTTGTTTATATTTGTATATGTGCTATTGTTTGATATATATTATATGTTGTATATCTGTTTGTCTGGATTTTCCTAGTTTTCAGGGTGCTTGGTGATTACTTATAAGTCTTATACCCGGACTTAGGAAAACTTTAAGATAGGACGGGAGGTATAGTCATGCTAACTTTGAGGGAGTAATCCCAAAAAAGGAGGCATGAGATCCCCCACTCAGTGGAGGCCCCTTTGACCGTAGTGTCGTTTACCAAGTAATGAGGAAGACGTACTGCTTTCGACCTGGGAGCCTGCTGAAGCTGAGGACTGTAGAATACCTAACCCATCTTTGCCTTTTAGGTGTAGTGCGGAAGCTACGACAGAGTAATCCATAAATAGGTGTCACATGATACTATGCTCAGACGAGTTTTTCTTGAGAATATTACTAATTACCGAGTTAATCAGGAAGTTGGTAATATCTGAAGGAAGGATGTAGACTCTGGGAACCTCTAGAACCTTGTTCAGCAGGTGATAACTTTTATACCATACCTTATGGGTAGTACCTTCGACCTCATGCTCGTGATGTTGAACCTATGAATCCTATGTTTGTGATCTTGTGTGTGATTGTTGCATCATGCATCCATGCATTCACAAGCATCTTTTGAAGAAATTTTATTTCAAGGGACTTGAAAGTTAACCATTTGTGAATATCTCATGTACCTTTTGACCATGGATTATGGAAAAAGAAAGACCGGAAAATACAGTTTCAAAGATCCCAAGATAGATTAGTTGATCAGTCTAATTCCCGAGATTGAGTGTTCTGCAGATTTTCGGAAGAAGTATGGATCCATCATTCCTCTCATGAAGCTTAGGATGAAGGAGGGTATTCTCTCGACCTTGGTCCAGTTCTATGATCCGATGTGTCATTGCTTTACTTTCCCTGATTATCAGTTGATGCCTACACTAGACGAGTATTCTTATCTGTTGGATTTACCGATTACCGATCGTGTTCCTTTTACTGATTTGGAGGGTGAGCCAAAACCACACGAGATTGCTGCTTTGATCCATCTGGGGAATTCCAAGGTTGAAGCCCATATGACTACTAAAGGAGGGATTATAGGATTACCAGCTCAGTTCTTATTGGAGAAAGCTCGTTACTTTTCCAGGATGAAGAGTACAGCCGCTTTTGAGGCCATCTTTGCTCTACTTGCTTATGGGTTGTTTTTATTTCCTAATGTGGATAAGTTTGTTGACATTAATGCTATCAGGATCTTCATGATTGGAAACCCAAATCCTACATTTTTGGGTGATGCTTATTACTCTATTCATCTTCGAAATTCTTATCATGGGGGGATGATTATCTGTTGCACGCCTCTGTTGTACCGGTGGTCTATTTCTCATATGCCCCAGTCTGATGCTTTCTGGGATGTCAGGAAGGAACCCCGTTTGGCTCCTAAGATCATGGCACTTACTCACTTAGATATTGATTAGTATCATCAGGCTTACCATGATGTAGATATTATCGACAGTTATGGTAGTTTCCCCAATGTACCTCTTCTTGGTACAAAGGGAGGAATCAACTACAACCCTGTTCTTGCACGACGACGACTTGGTTATCCAATGAGGGATAAACCAAATAGTATTCATTTTAGTAGTTTCTTCCTGAAGGAGAGAGAAGACCATAAGGAAGCTAGGGAGCAGATTGCAAAGGCCTGACATCACATTCATAAGAAGAGTAGGAAAGACTTGGGACCTAGGGGAGCTGTTTCTTTGGAGCCTTATCTCCAGTGGGTCCAAACGAGAGTTATTCAGTTGAAGATGTCGTATTCCCGGGAGGCACCTATGCCTGATTTGTTTGTGAAGACCACTCCTCCCTTATTGGATGATGTGGAAGAGCTACAACTTGCTTTAGTCAAGATGCAGTAGGAAAAGGATGCTTGGAAGAATAAGTGCCAAACTTTAGAGATTTCCTATAGAGCGGACTTGAAGGAGAAAGACGACTTGATTGAGATTCTTGGGAGACGGACTGTAGAGAAAATGGAGAGGCAAGGGGTTTATTTTCCTCTAAGCCTCAGTCAGATGCTAGTTGCTCACTTCATGATTCAGGTGATTGGAAGGAGGTTGCCACCATATATGCGGAAGAAAACCAGAGGTTGAAGGCTCAAATTGCCAAGCTTACAAGGGAGCGCCAACGTATAGAGTGATCTCCATCAGCTTTACTTCTTAGGGTTTTAGACTTTATTTTCATATTGTACTTGGGATTACTGAAACTTGTAATCCATTTTGAAGTTATTATAATAAATTTTTTCAAAATTTCAAATGTGTTATTACTTTGATATTTTCAATGTGTCTATAAATCTTTAAGTCTCTTAAAATATTAATAAAATAAATCACGTGCATTGCATATCATGCATCATATTGCACATATTTCTTGCATTTATTATGCATATCCAGGTGTCTTACCAAGCTTCTTTACTTTGTTTAGCAAGCTGTCTCACCACTACAATACTCGAGCTAATTTCAGAAGGAAGATGGACAACTTAGAACAAGAGAATCGCGAGCTGCACGAGGAAGTTTCTGCTCTGAAGGCCGGCATGGACAATCTCACTGCTCTGATGGAATCTCTGGTGGTTGCTTAGAATCAGCCACCGAGTGTTCAACCTTAATAGACAAAGGTTACTACTGAAGCTCTGATTGTTCTTGTGTCTGCCATTCCAACGGTTGTTTAGAATCGCATGCCTAAAGGTTGTCCATGGGGAATGCTAGAGAAATTTGTGCCTGAAGGTTTCAATCTTGGTCCTCAAGTTACTCCATTTGTTCATAGTACTTATACTCCTGCACCTCTTGTGGTACATGCTACTCCTGCTGCACCTCCTTCGGTAAATATGGTTCCATTTTCTAATGATGCTATGTATCATCCTTTTCCTCCACCAAGTGAAGGCTTGGGTCTCTATGATCGAATGGATGATTTTCAAGATCAGTTTGACAAGATGCAAAGAGAGATGAAGGCCCTCAGAGGAAAGGAATTGTTCGGACAAAATGTGAATGATTTATGCTTGGTCCCGAAATTCGAGAAGTACAAGGGCAACACTTGTCCTTGTTCTCATCTTGTGATGTATATAAGAAGAATTCCTACCCACACTGATGATCAACGTCTGTTGATTTACTTTTTTTAGGATAGTTTGACTAGTGCTGTGTTGAAGTGGTATATGAGTTTGGACAGCGTCAATATCCATACTTTCAACAACTTGGGAGAAGCATTTATCAGACAATACAAATACAACATGGACATGGCACCTGACCATGATCAACTCAGGGCTATGGTCCAAAAGGATAGGGAATCATTCAAAGAATATGCGCAAAGATGGCGTGAGGTAGCCGCCCAAGTGATTCCTCCCATGGAAGAAAAGGAGATGACAAAGATTTTCCTGAAGACTCTGGGTGCTTTCTACTATGAGAGGATGGTAGCGAGTGCGCCAAGTTACTTTACTGAAATGGCAGACATGGGTATCCATTTGGAAGAGGCTGTAAGAGAGGGCCTATTAAAAAAAGTGAAAGTTCCATAAGTGTAAAGAATACATCCTATAGGCTTGACAAAAAGAAGGAAGGAGATACAAATGTTGTTATGCAAGAAAGGAAGGTTAATCCTTCTAGAAGAAATTATCAGCATCATCAACAAGTCGCCTCAGTAACTCCAGTTGTTGGTGTAGCTCCAACCACTGTTGCTTATCAGAGACCATCCCATCAAGGGAATCAAGGGTATAATCATAGAAGGGAGAGTTATGACCCTATCCTTATGAGCTATGCAGAATTACTCTCGGTGTTAATTCAAAAGAAGTTGGTTAAGACCAGACCACCTCCCGCTATACCATCATCACTGCCTTGGTGTGATCGGTGGATCTGGAACTGACTGTTTAACGCTGGTTCGCGAAATGTCGCGGAAGCAAGAGTCGCCACCGTCTTTTATTTTCTCCAAATGGAAAGGACAAAAGCACAGAAAAATTCCTTAAAGAGATTGCTCTCGGTTCGGGAGGTAGATTATAGAAAGGGAAGGTGTTAGCACCCTTTCCATCCATGGTTATCCATGGGCTCTTAGATACTTGCTCATTGTGTTTTCAAAAATGGTTTGTTTGCTTTTCAACTGTGGGTTTAAAAAGTTTCTTTGACAATCTCAGTCCGACTCTTGTATCGGTCCTCAAGAGTGTTTGAAAAATTGCTTTCGAAAGCTTTTTGAAAATGTGTTGGTGTGAAAAGTATTTGTTTTGAAATTTAGAGCAAGTATCTAGAGAACCTACCTACCCTAAGGAATTCATCTGTGTAAATGTCCTTTAAAGTAGTGCCATCCCACCATTGAGAGGTAGGTAGCACCACCGTTGGAGGTGTTCGGGTCAATTCGAGTTTAGGGACATTGTGGTCACCGAGCAAAGGTAAGACCTTAGAAGCTACCCTTATGCCATTGATCTTTTATTCCGAGGCAACCATTCTGAGGCAACTTATTCGAGGCAACTTTGTTTTAGGCAGCTAGATCAATGGACATAAGGACTCACTAAGACGTCCTATGGTCGACGACCACGTTTCGAGGGACAAGGCAACAATGTGATCACCGGAGTAATGGGAAGACACCTTAGAAGCTACCCTCATGCCAGGTTCCTGGATCATGAGGACTTACTAAAACGTCCTCTACTCGACGATCACCTTTCGGGGCAAGGCAACAGTGAGGCGTACCCTAGGGGTGGTGTGTGCGATTTGTGTGTCGTTTTCATTTGCATTTGTCTTGTCATGTTATCGGTGTTCTACGCGTTTAATTTTATTTAAGGCCATTCATTCTTGCATGCTTTGTTTAACAGTTAAAAGTTGCGAGAAATTAAAAGTAAATCTAAAGCTATTACAAATGGCGCGGATCCACATCGCCAAAATTAACCAGGACCCGATTTGACAGAAAAATAAATAAATTGAAAGTGCGAGAAGTAATTACAAGGCTTCGGGAGAGGTACATAATTATTTAAATGACATAAAATAAATATGCGAACAAATAAGAAATTAAGAACGTGGGCGTTGGACCCTTTTTGCAAAAATTAAAATTAATGAGGAATTAAAATTAAAATTAAAAGAAAGCAAGAATTTGTTTTTGGTGTTTTTATGTATTTTAAGATTTAATAGGAAAAAAAGAAAGAATTAATTAAAATTAACTACTAACCCTAATTCTACTTTATTTTAATTTATTAAGAAGACGTTAAAATTCAACCTAAATTAAACCTAATTTTTTACATACAATTTTAACTATGAAAATAAATAAATTAAATAATATTATTGTGAAAAAGAAAAACTAAAAAAAGAATAAAACAATTATTAAACCTAGTTCTATATTTTTTAGATTTTATTATGAAAAGAATTAAAATTGCAAATCTAATTTAAAACTAAATTCAATTATATGCAAGTTTATTTATAAAAATATTAGAAATAAAAATATTGAGTATTTTTGCTCTTTTCTAACTTTTTTATATGTTTTATGATTTTATGAAAATATAATTAATTAAACAAACAGTAATTAAAAGAAAAATAAAAAATTATAACAAGAATAAAAAATAGAGAAAATTAAGAGAAGTTGCAAACCAAGGGGGTATCAGTCCCCAGATAGGAGGTGTAGATTCAGTAATCTGGCCCACTTGAGCATGGCCTTGTGGACTTTTTTGAATAGCGTGCTGCGCGTTGACTGGGATCCACTATGTTCCTCAATTCTAAGCCTTGTGATTGTTGACGCTGGGCACGTGGACGCTCTGATCTGGAGGATGTATGGTGCGCTCCACCTTTGAAACTGCATAGGAATACGTTTTGCAAAATAATATAGAAATTACGTAGACCTGGGGCTCGAACCCAGGTCATGTACCTTTACCACCAATCCTGCTTGCCAGCTGAGCTAAGTGCGCATTCTGATTAATATACAAACAACAAATGTTATAAAAGAAAACAATCAATGCTAGTGGGTCTGCGCGCGAATTTCAAATAGACCAACCAATTCACGCCACGATATCATCTTCTTCATGGTGTTGGATTTTCCTGAAATACAAAAGCAATATGCAACGGTTTTTCACGCGTGGTTTTAGGTGGCTTTAAAGAAAATAGTGATTAGCTCTTAAGCGTTCATAAATTGAGCGCGAGGATTCCCTTATGACCGTCAGAGCGTCCTGAGTTGAATGGTCATGGTTTTGTGGGCTAATTTTTCCCCATTACAAAAGCCCTATTTTGAAGCTCTGTAAACCCTAAATATCAACAATGGTGAAATTGCCTACAGCTTGCAAAAACTCAATTAAGTTACGTGATTAGCATTAGAACAAGTCAGTGAATATAAATGCATAACAAAAACGCAATGAAAATGCCTAAAACATGCAATACGATTATGCAATTTTTCTGAAACAGTTTGAGTCCTGTATACCGATTCTTGGAGTTTGAGTGAATGTTTTTGATTGGATTGTGTTCAGTAATCTCCAAGGAAGCCAATGGAACAAGAATTGTGCTTTGAATCGACCTGTAAAGATGATTTCAGAATTGATTTTTTTAGACAAAAATTCCAAGTTTTCTTTGTGCTCTTTTGTGCAGCTCTGTGTCCATTCTGATTAGGGTTGTGTTCTAGCTTATGTACTGAGTCCATTAGGTTAACAAATTTGACTAGAATCTCTTGTATTCATGAATTGAAGATTTGATTTTTTTCCACCATTATTTCCATATCTTTTTCCATGTGTTTTTGGTCCAAATCATATCCAATTGCTCTAATTCTTTCCATATTGACTTATGCACGAAATCTTGAGGCTAAAACATGTATAAAAAGATTGATTAGGTTAAGTTAGATATTTTTCATATATTTAAATGATTTAAATGAATTAATATAAATAAAAATTCAAATAAATAAATAAAAAATGAGAAAATACTTCCCTTTGGGCCAAGTGGTCGTGCACATGCTTGGAATGATGAATTGTGGAAGAAAAATGGGCCCATTAGCAATTTTAGGTCATTTGAACCAATGTTGACTTTTCAAAATATCCAAAAATTTCCCAACTTCTACAAGGCATAACTTGCTCAATTTTTAAGCTTTTCTCATGTTCTTGGACATTTTGGAAAGGTCTTTGAGTCCTATAACCAATGCCTTTGGTCCCATGTCATTTTGATTTACCAATCTCAAGTTATGGCCTTTGACTTAAAGTCCCTTTTTGTTGACTTTTGAAAATGACCTATAATGTTGAAATTGATAACTTTTTGTGAGAGCATTTATTGGACTTGAAGTATGAAGATGAGTTGTAGGAAATGTCTTTCTCTTCAAAATGAGCTTTGGATGGAATTTTTCTGATAATCCATGTGAAAGTTATGCCCTGGTCAATTTCAGTTGACTTTTTCAACTGTCCAAATAAGGAAACTTTTGCATCTTGATGATTTCTGAGCCAAATTTTGAGAATCATGATCAAGCATTGATCAAATGATGTTTGTGGCTTCGAAATGATATGTTGATCAAAAATTTGAACTTTTGACTGTCAAATGACCATTTTGCCCCTGCAGTTGACTGTAGTGCAATTAGGGTTTTTGACTGTGCAATTTTGTACTGAATGCCTTGAAACTTGATATGAGGATACTTGACCATATTTGTAGGCATATGAGACTTGATTGGGCCCTTGAAAACTTCATTTTATTGATCAGAACACAAACCCTAATCTTGACTGTATAGGAGACCTTTGCACTGTGCCACCCTTGGGGAGTTTTGCAGCTTGGCTTGGAAATTTCTTTGAAGAATATGGGAGGGCAAATTTTGGGGTACAACAGTTGCCCCTGTTCAATCTTCTTAGACCTGAGGATGCAGATTGGCGGACGTGCCTTTCGTAATCCGAGGGTAGAAGATGATTGAACACTAGAGTGCCCAGAAATTTGCGCTCACATAGTGGCAGTGTAGTGGGAATGGGCTTATAGATGCCATTTAGAGGTCGATGAATAGGATGATGGGATTATAGATGCCATCTGGGTATTGATCGCGTAAGAGATTCCTTAGCGAGAACCTGCATACCTGCAAAAGAGAAATGAGTACCTGACACGTCGCAGGAGTTGATTTCAGATGCTTGGCATAGATATGTCCTGACTGGTTATAGGAGCTGGGTCTGGAGTTTCAAAAGATGATGAATGAACCAGGGATGGTTGCTACCTTAGCATGAATGGTAAGAGAACCTTGGGTGATTTTAACTTCAACAACGCTCGTTGAGAAAATCTTGGTGGGAAATACCATCTTCGCAGGATCGGGACGAGAACCATAGGCCATTATAATCTGAAAGGAATTATAATCTGAAAGGAATTATCACCTCACTCACCGTCGGAGAGGGAAACACCGGAGACTATCACCTCACTCACCGTCGGAGAGGGAAACATCTGAAAAGGACTTACCACCTCACTCACCGTTGGAGAGGGAACCGTAGGAGACTATCACCTCACTCACTGTCGGAGAGGGAAACATCTGAAAAGGACTTACCACCTCACTCACCGTTGGAGAGGGAACCGTAGGAGACTATCACCTCACACTCACCGTCGGAGAGGGAAACATCTGAAAAGGACTTACCACCTCACTCACCGTCGGAGAGGGAACCATAAGAGACTATCACCTCACACTCACCGTCGGAGAGGGAAACATCTGAAAATGACTTACCACCTCACTCACCGTCGGAGAGGGAACCATAAGAGACTATCACCTCACACTCACCGTCGGAGAGGGAAACATCTGAAAAGGACTTACCACCTCACTCACCGTCGGAGAGGGAACCATAGGAGATTATCACCTCGCTCACCGTCGGAGAGGGAAACATCTGAAAAGGGATTACCACCTCACTCACCGTCGGAGAGGGAACCATAGGAGATTATCACCTCACTCACCGTCGGAGAGGGAAACATCTGAAAAGGACTTACCACCTCACTCACCGTCGGAGAGGGAACCATAGGAGACTATCACCTCACTCACCGTCGGAGAGGGAAACATCTGAAAAGGGATTACCACCTCACTCACCGTCGGAGAGGGAACCATAGGAAATTATCACCTCACTCACCGTCGGAGAGGGAACCATAGGAAATTATAATCTTAAAGAAAACCCTAAAATGGAAATCTCATGCACCATCGGAGAGAGAACCAATAGGAAATTATAACCTGGGATAACTTCTACTGAGTCTTTATCAGAAAAATCTGTTGGGAGTCGATTTAGCTGGACTAGAGAAGGCCTGGGACTGGATAAGAAATCTTTGGAGTCGATTAACTGAACCTGTCTAGGTCTTGAAATATGATTGAGAATTTCAACTGCATCTTTCCTGAAAGGTAAAGGTCAGTCATATGCAATGCATGATATGGATCAAGCAATGATGTTCTCAACATAAATGAGATTTGTATGATATAATGCGTCTATGCATGCTATAATGATGCATATGATGTTTTATGAATGTATGTTTTCGTCTAGGAAAGTAAATCCTTGACGGGTTCCGGGAAGTCATATCCTGGGCTGATGTTGAAGAATAGACTTGCTTCCGCTGGGGATGATAACTGCAAGAATACCGGTAGGAGAAGATGACTCCGTTGCGGAATAAACTTGGCAACTGGACGATTCTGCGGGGAGAGAAGATACTCTAGCGACCATGCTGGGGAGTGATACTATGTGGGGAGAGGTATGCCTTGCTGAATGTTGATAATAATTTGCTGGGGATACCCTTGTTGTTGGAGTATTGATGGACTTCGCTGGGGTAAGAAGACTTCGTCGAGGACGCTCTTTCCGTGGCTTTTGGCTGAGGATAACCCAGTTATATCCTGTTAAGGAAATAACTCTTTAAATCAAGCCGGACGACGCGTTCGTGCTCTGCGAGGGATAAGCTTCCAGAATCTACTGGGGATAAGCTTAACTGCTTGGGGAGATAAATTCCAACTTTCCTGGGGAACTAGATTGGATTCTCTTGGGGAAGTTTTGAACTATGTCGGGGAAGCGATTCCTTTGAATGTTGGTCTGCCGCCGGGGAACAATTTTTAGACCAAGACTGTCGGGGATGCTTGTTAAGAATATATGTATACTGCTGGGGAATGTTGGGATCTGCTGGAGGATACCCAATTTCCTTGAGACTTGATAACTCTGCCTGGAGAAGAATGCACTGTTTTGCTGAATCACTCTCTAGAGAATTAATATGTACTGGTCATATTCTTTAGATGAACCTACCCTGGTACCTTGGAGGATAGAACAATTGGATTGTTTAGACAACTCTTTTATTGCCCCTGTTTCTGAGGTATGAGAGGAAGACCTGTGAGGTGCTGATAGTTTGCTGATGGACAGACCTACTTCTGGTAGGCAGATAATAAGATGACAGGACATAGTCGTTTGCTTTGATCCCTAACTTTTGCCTGGACCGCCCTTTCGGGTTTTCAGTCCACCGGGATACCCATTTTTGCCCAAGCCGCCTTTTCAGGTTTTCGACTTGCCGGGTGTACAGATTTTTTCATTTTCATCCCTGATTTTTGCCCGAACCATTTTGGTTCGCCGGGAAGCCCTTATTTTTGCCTAGGTGTGTCAACCTAGCGGGTCTTTGATTATGCGTAGTATTTTTTCGACTATGTCCGTGCTTTCAGAATGTAGGGAGTTTCCCCAAACGACTCAGGCGGAGATTTGCCCCAGGCTATTTTTTTTTTTTTTGCCTTTGAGAGATTCTCTGAATCTTGATTAGATTGCCCCAGATAATGGACCATGATCATGTCATGCCCCTTGATTGAAAGGGCTTTTGTTCACTGGGTATTCATCGTGCGAATTTTCCTGCTGTTCAAACAAAAAGTCATATGCAAACAAAGTTATGTCAAAAATGCAAAGCTTATGTCTGTCTTGAAGATTTTGAAAATGCATTCTTTTTCATAAAACAAGTGAATGTTTGTAAAACGTGATGTCAACTCCGTATTTACCGTAAGCCTTAAGGAGTCAGGATACCTTTTCGTAACAGTATGCTTTCGAACTAACCCATGCTTCCGCTAGGACTTTTTAAGGGTTATAACGTGGCCTGGTTCATGGTTTAAGAAACAAAGGGTAAAGGCTCAAATTTTATTTGTACCCACCCGCTCTTCGTGATGTTCTCCAAACCTAAACTCAGTTGATCATACGTTAGACCTTGTTTGAGTTTTTGCTCTGATTTTCTGGTGATGATTCGGATGTTGATAACTTATTTTGAATAGGAAGTCATTCCTTTTTGTTGAGGGTTTGTAGGACCTCTTTCTTTTTGATTTCGTTATCCCTATTTTTTGCCTGAGCTGTTTCCTTTTTGGAATTACAGTCAGCGGGATGCCCCAGTTTTGTAAGTCTCCTTCGTGGGTTTTGACTTAATGGGTTTTCATTTTTGAGAAGTAATGACTGCCTTTCTTTATTGATTATTCGGAACCATCACTGTCTTTCTTGTTTTGTAAGGACTTCTTCGGTGCCATTTGTTATGCACTTGGATCAACTGAGAGACTACCCTGCCCCAGGCTATGATTAAGGGTTTTAAATTTCGAAAAGAAAAACTCCTACTTCTTTGGCTCAGAGGGGTTGACGAGGGATTATCTTCCTTATAACTCCAGTGTTTAGGATTTGAAACAATGCCTGTACCTCATCAGCGGGGTCTGTTCAAAAGCATACTGTAAATTGTGGTATCGTTTTCGTCATCCTCCCTCAAGAGGCTTAGAATTACTAATTGAGAGTTGATCATCAGAAAAAATATGAAAATAATTTGCGTATAGTGAATACGAATATATTGCTTCAAAACGGACATATGCGATGCATTAATGAAATAACAATGTTTAACAATGAACAAATGTTTGAACAATCAAAAAGAATTACAACTTGAACATTCGAATGAACAAAAGTTTCCTAGTCTCAAGGCTTGTCATTTCAAATGGTGAGTCTTGGAGGGATGATAGAAAAATTCAGTCTGACCATCTTGGGTGAACTCCAATGCCCCTTCATCAATCAGGTCCTGGATCTTGTTCTTCAGAGCCCAACACTCATTTGTATCATGTCCTGGACTGGCAGAGTGGTAGGCACACCTTTTATTAGGATCATAAGCAGGATGTGCTGTGTTGGGGTTCTGGGGATGAGCTCTTAATGTGATCAGGTTCAATCCCAACAGGCGTTGTAAAGCTTGAAACAACGACATATTGAGCGGGGTGAACTGCCTCCTGGGCTTGTCTGTCTGAAGCCGGTGAGGTTGATGCTGAATTTGTGACACTGGAGCCATTTGAGGAGCTCTCCCCTTACCTCCTTGTCTCAAGGATGGTTGAATGATGACTGACCCTTCAACCTTAGATGTTTGCCTCAGTTGGTTATGCTGAAGCAGTTGGTTGATGAGAACTCCGAGCTCCTCTTGTCTTTGAGCTAAACCTTGAATTGCAGTCCCCTGCCCCAGCATTTGGGCTTTCATTGCATCCACCTCAGCTTGTAGGTGTTTCAGCTTTTCATCCTCAGCACTATTCCTGACAAAGGTCTCCGTGAGAAGTATCCTTAGCTCTTCCTGCCCCTTAGATAAATTCAGGAGGATTTCCCCGAACCGAGTCTCTTGAGCAAGAAGATCCTGGTTGTCTGGTTGGAAAGCCATTGCTGAAATAAACAGCGGGAAGGGTAAGTAACCTGCAACAAGGGTACCTGTTATGCAATGATGTGTATGACATGCATGTAATGTTTTCAAGGACCCCGCGGGGTAAACAAGAAAATTTGTTAGCATTTGGATCCGGTAGCTGGATTGAAGGAACTGCATGTTGTTGAGAGTCCTTCTTCAAGGGTCAAAGGCTCACCATATCTAGTGGGTCATAGCCCCTGACTTTAGTCATCATGTCTGGTTTTGATTTTCAAACAACCTTGGTTAAGGGAACTTTCTTCAAGGGTCAAAGCTCACCATATCAAGTGGGTCATAGCCCCTGACAACTTTGGCTAGGGGAAAATAAATCCTCTTTGCCCCTTGCTAGATGTTTGATTCATCATGACCTGCATCACAAGCCCTTGAGATCCTTGAAATGGGTTAAGATGTATGCAATGGTATGATGTTATGGTATGCATGGTATGATGTAAGTAACCCTGTTATGAGTCCCAATTAAGGACTGCAAACCAAAACCTGCAAGAAACTCAAGTAAAACCTGTCATGAGTCCCAATTAAGGACTATGAACAGAACCTGTAAGTAGTTGGTACACCCTGTTATGAGTCCCAGTTAAGGACTATAAACCAAACCTGCAAGAAATTCGGTAAACCCTGTTATGAGTCCTAATTAAGGACTTATGGACCAAACCTGCAAGTAGTTCATGTGTCAGTTTAACAAGCATGCAAGTAGTCAAGTACGAAGGCACGCAAGTCACACAAGAGAAGCCCTTAGAGTTTAAGGCCAGCATGAGGTCTGGGTATTACCCTCTTGAAGTTGGTGGGTTCATACCTGTCCTATCAAAGTAACCGGGTTCTTAGAGGATCCCAATATCATTGACTACCCTCAATCGGTCATAACTCCAGCATCGCAATCTTTTCTTGCGGCCAGAACCATCACGAGAGTTTAGCCTCAATGGGCATAGCGTACTGCTACTGTTCTAGTGGCCAAGTTGTGTCATTTAAGGTTCTAAGGTTGTTGGTGCTTAATGACTCCTCAGAAGACCCATATTCTCCTCGTTGTAACACAAGGGATATCGGTACAGACCAAGGTGCCACACCAACGTAGCCACTGCTTCACCCGTGTCGGTCTACGCCGGACAGGTCCCTCACAGCTTATGCTACCTAAACAGGGTATCCCCAGATCCAGGTTAGGATCTATGTAACTCCCATGCAACCCACAAATTTAAAGCAGACAAGTCAATACAATTGAAAACACAATTATGAACTAGCCCTAAGGTACACCTCACTTTAAGTATTAATTCCCCAGCAGAGTCGCCAGTTCTGTGGTCGGTGGATCTGGAACTGACTGTTTAACGCTGGTTCGCGAAATGTCGCGGAAGCAAGAGTCGCCACCGTCTTTTATTTTCTCCAAATGGAAAGGACAAAAGCACAGAAAAATTCCTTAAAGAGATTGCTCTCGGTTCGGGAGGTAGATTATAGAAAGGGAAGGTGTTAGCACCCTTTCCATCCATGGTTATCCATGGGCTCTTAGATACTTGCTCATTGTGTTTTCAAAAATGGTTTGTTTGCTTTTCAACTGTGGGTTTAAAAAGTTTCTTTGACAATCTCAGTCCGACTCTTGTATCGGTCCTCAAGAGTGTTTGAAAAATTGCTTTCGAAAGCTTTTTGAAAATGTGTTGGTGTGAAAAGTATTTGTTTTGAAATTTAGAGCAAGTATCTAGAGAACCTACCTACCCTAAGGAATTCGTCTGTGTAAATGTCCTTTAAAGTAGTGCCATCCCACCATTGAGAGGTAGGTAGCACCACCGTTGGAGGTGTTCGGGTCAATTCGAGTTTAGGGACATTGTGGTCACCGAGCAAAGGTAAGACCTTAGAAGCTACCCTTATGCCATTGATCTTTTATTCCGAGGCAACCATTCTGAGGCAACTTATTCGAGGCAACTTTGTTTTAGGCAGCTAGATCAATGGACATAAGGACTCACTAAGACGTCCTATGGTCGACGGCCACGTTTCGAGGGACAAGGCAACAATGTGATCACCGGAGTAATGGGAAGACACCTTAGAAGCTACCCTCATGCCAGGTTCCTGGATCATGAGGACTTACTAAAACGTCCTCTACTCGACGATCACCTTTCGGGGCAAGGCAACAGTGAGGCGTACCCTAGGGGTGGTGTGTGCGATTTGTGTGTCGTTTTCATTTGCATTTGTCTTGTCATGTTATCGGTGTTCTACGCGTTTAATTTTATTTAAGGCCATTCATTCTTGCATGCTTTGTTTAACAGTTAAAAGTTGCGAGAAATTAAAAGTAAATCTAAAGCTATTACAAATGGCGCGGATCCACATCGCCAAAATTAACCAGGACCCGATTTGACAGAAAAATAAATAAATTGAAAGTGCGAGAAGTAATTACAAGGCTTCGGGAGAGGTACATAATTATTTAAATGACATAAAATAAATATGCGAACAAATAAGAAATTAAGAACGTGGGCGTTGGACCCTTTTTGCAAAAATTAAAATTAATGAGGAATTAAAATTAAAATTAAAAGAAAGCAATAATTTGTTTTTGGTGTTTTTATGTATTTTAAGATTTAATAGGAAAAAAAGAAAGAATTAATTAAAATTAACTACTAACCCTAATTCTACTTTATTTTAATTTATTAAGAAGACGTTAAAATTCAACCTAAATTAAACCTAATTTTTTACATACAATTTTAACTATGAAAATAAATAAATTAAATAATATTATTGTGAAAAATAAAAACTAAAAAAAGAATAAAACAATTATTAAACCTAGTTCTATATTTTTTAGATTTTATTATGAAAAGAATTAAAATTGCAAATCTAATTTAAAACTAAATTCAATTATATGCAAGTTTATTTATAAAAATACTAGAAATAAAAATATTGAGTATTTTTGCTCTTTTCTGACTTTTTTATATGTTTTATGATTTTATGAAAATATAATTAATTAAACAAACAGTAATTAAAAGAAAAATAAAAAATTATAACAAGAATAAAAAATAGAGAAAATTAAGAGAAGTTGCAAACCAAGGGGGTATCAGTCCCCAGATAGGAGGTGTAGATTCAGTAATATGGCCCACTTGAGCATGGCCTTGTGGACTTTTTTGAATAGCATGCTGCGCGTTGACTGGGATCCACTATGTTCCTCAATTCTCAGCCTTGTGATTGTTGACGCTGGGCACGTGGACGCTCTGATCTGGAGGATGTATGGTGCGCTCCACCTTTGAAACTGCATAGGAATACGTTTTGCAAAATAATATAGAAATTACGTAGACCTGGGGCTCGAACCCAGGTCATGTACCTTTACCACCAATCCTGCTTGCCAGCTGAGCTAAGTGCGCATTCTGATTAATATACAAACAACAAATGTTATAAAAGAAAACAATCAATGCTAGTGGGTCTGCGCGCGAATTTCAAATAGACCAACCAATTCACGCCACGATATCATCTTCTTCATGGTGTTGGATTTTCCTGAAATACAAAAGCAATATGCAACGGTTTTTCACGCGTGGTTTTAGGTGGCTTTAAAGAAAATAGCGATTAGCTCTTAAGCGTTCATAAATTAAGCGCGAGGGTTCCCTTATGACCGTCAGAGCGTCCTGAGTTGAATGGTCATGGTTTTGTGGGCTAATTTTTCCCCATTACAAAAGCCCTATTTTGAAGCTCTGTAAACCCTAAATATCAACAATGGTGAAATTGCCTACAGCTTGCAAAAACTCAATTAAGTTACGTGATTAGCATTAGAACAAGTCAGTGAATATAAATGCATAACAAAAACGCAATGAAAATGCCTAAAACATGCAATACGATTATGCAATTTTTCTGAAACAGTTTGAGTCCTGTATACCGATTCTTGGAGTTTGAGTGAATGTTTTTGATTGGATTGTGTTCAGTAATCTCCAAGGAAGCCAATGGAACAAGAATTGTGCTTTGAATCGACCTGTAAAGATGATTTCAGAATTGATTTTTTTAGACAAAAATTCCAAGTTTTCTTTGTGCTCTTTTGCGCAGCTCTGTGTCCATTCTGATTAGGGTTGTGTTCTAGCTTATGTACTGAGTCCATTAGGTTAACAAATTTGACTAGAATCTCTTGTATTCATGAATTGAAGATTTGATTTTTTTCCACCATTATTTCCATATCTTTTTCCATGTGTTTTTGGTCCAAATCATATCCAATTGCTCCAATTCTTTCCATATTGACTTATGCACGAAATCTTGAGGCTAAAACATGTATAAAAAGATTGATTAGGTTAAGTTAGATATTTTTCATATATTTAAATGATTTAAATGAATTAATATAAATAAAAATTCAAATAAATAAATAAAAAATGAGAAAATACTTCCCTTTGGGCCAAGTGGTCGTGCACATGCTTGGAATGATGAATTGTGGAAGAAAAATGGGCCCATTAGCAATTTTAGGTCATTTGAACCAATGTTGACTTTTCAAAATATCCAAAAATTTCCCAACTTCTACAAGGCATAACTTGCTCAATTTTTAAGCTTTTCTCATGTTCTTGGACATTTTGGAAAGGTCTTTGAGTCCTCTAACCAATGCCTTTGGTCCCATGTCATTTTGATTTACCAATCTCAAGTTATGGCCTTTGACTTAAAGTCCCTTTTTGTTGACTTTTGAAAATGACCTATAATGTTGAAATTGATAACTTTTTGTGAGAGCATTTCTTGGACTTGAAGTATGAAGATGAGTTGTAGGAAATGTCTTTCTCTTCAAAATGAGCTTTGGATGGAATTTTTCTGATAATCCATGTGAAAGTTATGCCCTGGTCAATTTCAGTTGACTTTTTCAACTGTCCAAATAAGGAAACTTTTGCATCTTGATGATTTCTGAGCCAAATTTTGAGAATCATGATCAAGCATTGATCAAATGATGTTTGTGGCTTCGAAATGATATGTTGATCAAAAATTTGAACTTTTGACTGTCAAATGACCATTTTGCCCCTGCAGTTGACTGTAGTGCAATTAGGGTTTTTGACTGTGCAATTTTGTACTGAATGCCTTGAAACTTGATATGAGGATACTTGACCATATTTGTAGGCATATGAGACTTGATTGGGCCCTTGAAAACTTCATTTTATTGATCAGAACACAAACCCTAATCTTGACTGTATAGGAGACCTTTGCACTGTGCCACCCTTGGGGAGTTTTGCAGCTTGGCTTGGAAATTTCTTTGAAGAATATGGGAGGGCAAATTTTGGGGTACAACACTTGGTATTACAAGGCAGACCAAACATGTGCTTTTCATTAGGGAGCACCAGGGCACAATGTTGAGAAATGATATCCTTTGAAAACTGAAGTACAAAAATTGGTGAGGCATGGTATCTTATCCTTCAAAGATGTTGTCCCTAATGTGAAAGATAATCCTTTGCCAAAGCATGGAGGAACAAATGTTGTGAACATGGTGGCTGGTTGTCCAGGCGACTTCGGGATTTTCGATATTAATTTGGTTAGAGGATATTTGGTAAAAATTCATGCATACCTCTGTGAATTTAGCTATTATATGCATGACCATGCCGATTGTGTTATTTGCAGTATGGATATACAGGGTTGTGACAAGATAAAGGTTGATTTGTAGGAGATGTTGGATGAGGCTCTCATCCACATAATCAGGCCTATGGAAGAGTATGAAGACAAAGTAAACATGGTTTTTGGATGTCCTGGAGAGTTCAGAACCTATGATGTGGAACATATGAACGAGGATCTTGTACAATTTCATGCTACTTTCTGCCACATGGCTGGTCAGGTAGAACATCACTATGGATCTTGCCGAATTTGCTGCCGAGACTCCCGAGGATGTTCAATTGTAAGGAAAGGTATTAAATTATTATTGGATAATGGAACTATCAAGGTTACAGGCCAAAGGGATGATTACCATGAGGTTGATGAGATTGAGGTTTGTTTGGCTGAAGAAGAGTCAGATGATGAGTATGCCTCTACGGATGAGTTCTTCTCCTTAGATGAAGATGTGTTTTCCAGAGATGACTCTGTAATGATTGAATGTGTTGAAGAGGTAGTAAATGTTATTATGCCTTGTTTTGGTGCACCCACCCCTTTTGAAGTTGAATATCATGGCAAGCTAGCTATTACTCCATTGGTGATTAGCTTACCGGGTCTTGTCCCCTACAAGTCAAACAAGACTGTACCCTACAAATATAATGCTACAATTTTAGAGGATGGTGTGGAAGTTTCCATCCAGCCAATGCCTAATGTTGGAAATATTGCTGAGACTAGTAGAGTGACCCGGAGTGGTCGTATATTTGCATCAGTCGTTCATGGAGATGTTAGTACTGGAAAGAAAGTTGTGGAAAGTGTTGAACCCGAGAAGGCTAAGGGTGAATCTAGTGGAGCTACTCTATAAAAATAGGTGGATGATTATTGTACCCCAAAATTTTCCCTCTCATTTCTCAAATAATCTCTCACAAGATCTCCTTTGGTTCAAGATTGCACAAGGTTTGATCAGCTCAAGACACCTCCTTAAGCATTGATGACTGAAAATTAGGGTTTGTGTTTGCACAAGGAAAAATGGACTTTTAGTGCCCCATATGACTTTCATGGATCATTTTGGACCCTCAAGATTTCTCCTGTCAAGTTTCAAGTCTTGAATCACATTTTTGCTCAGTCAATTGATCGGTTGACCTAAAATCAACTGTATTGGGGAAAAAGTCTAATGTAGTCAATTTACAGACAAACTTCATAAATTTTTATCCATATCAACATCATGAACTCATATATGTCATTTGATCAAGTTTGGATCATAATTCCTCAAGAAATTTGACCAGGTCATCAAAAGGGCAAAATGGTCAAAATTGGGGTTTTGACTAAGGAAGTGTAATTTCTGATTTTTGACCTAGCAAATGACTCATTGGTTTAAGACATGATCTCAAGGATTCAAATGCATCATTTTGACCTAATGACATGGCTCAAAACATTTCTCAAGCTCAATTGATTGACAGTTGAATTTTAGTCAATTGATGAAAAGTCAACTGTGCACTGAAAAGTCAAACTTTGACTTTTTTTATCAAAATCAAGTTTCAAAGTTTACAATTCATCAAGACATGTCGAAATATAAAACTTGTTCATCAAGAAATCAAAAAGTCAAGATTTCATTTTGAAAAGTCAAAATTTCTAAACTTAGAAATTTTTCTAACTGTTGAAATTCATGTTTTTTTCACAACTTTGAGCCAAATTTACACCATGATGCAAGATGATTCAAAGGAAACTTCCAACATGAAAGTTGTAGATCTCAATTAGATCTAAAACATTGTAGATTATAACTATTTCTAGAAATTTTGTATTTCAAGTTATAATTTTAAGAAGACATGTTCATGAAACTTGGAAACTTAGTGAAATTTTGCCTTAGTTTAGGCAGAATTTTGACCTAAATTCATGGAAATTTTTCACATAGTTCTAAGATTAATTTTCAAATATTTCTAACATATAGGTTGTAGAGGATGTTACAAGCTTTCCAAAATGTCCAAGAACTCATTGAGATAATATTTGATCTAAGAGAATCGAAGGCAAGAAGTTAGGGTTTCATTCTTGAATTACAAGGCAGATTTTTAGGATGAACATGAATCAAATCCATGCTAGGCTGCATAATCTTTGCTTTGCAGGCCTCAAAATTATTTGTCACTCCATAGTTAATGGTTTACACAACTCTTTAGGCCCTTATCCACTTGGTTTAAACTATGTCCAAAATGATTTTCCATTTATGGCACAAAGTTGCCATTTCCATTTTGATAAAGCATCACTTTTGAAATTGTAAACTTCTTGAGCCTTTCACTTGTTCTTTCTGCACACACAACCCCTATAAACCAAAATCAATATGTCTAAGGCCTCTATCAATTCATATCATGCTTGTACAACACTTTGAGATTTGTCTTGTCACTTTTCTTCAAAAGCAAGCTATAGAGCCAAAAGGCTAGAACTCAGAAATCTTTAGTGCATTTGATCTCCAACCTTTTCATACACATGCACAAGTCTATTGCAAGCCAAGACACGATTTCAAGCATCCTCAAACTCTCCCAGGCACCCTTGCTGCACAGAACTGCCCAAACTTGATAGTTTTGAGCCAAAACTCCCCATCTCCATTTCCACTCGTGCGTTTTGTTTCTTAATCATCCAAACACCTTACATATATCATACACAAGTGATCCAAGTCCCTGTTTCAAGACTGTAACCCCTCCATCACTGTCCACCATTTTCAAAACTGAAGCTTGCAACTTGACTTGATTTGAGAGTTCCAGCCATCCTCAAAGCAAAGTAGGAGTTGGAATACATTAAAGGAGGTCCAGGCAAGCTACAAAAATCATTAGGCCATCTCAAAAGTTGCTCAAACTCCATACACGAATCCAGCAGCAATAGGTAAATTTTCAAACTTCTATCTCTTCATACAAGCATCATTTAATTCTGATTTGTGAAGATAAAATGTAGATATCATTGCCCCGAAGCTCTACATGTCCATAGATTTCATTTATATTGCTTGAGTAGTGAGATTTTTAAGTTTGAACTTTCTGAAAAAGTTAGGTCAGAATTTGGTACCATTCAAAATTCATGTTTATCTCTGATCTATAGTTTTAATAATTTACATTTCTGGAATCGTTGTGAAATTTGGAACAAGTTTGATGTTTACATTTTTGCAAATGGATGAGAAATGATGAAGTTGCAGATGTTCAGGCTGGAGGTTGAAGATGAAGTCATTTTTATGACTTGATTTGTGTTATGTATTTATTGTTTTGTTTATGTTACTGGATGTATAGCCACCCTAGTGGTAAGGCAGTGCGTGTTTCATGCTTAGGGCGTGGGTTAAAGCCCCAGTGCTGCCACTTTTCTTATTTTTCCATATTTTTTTCTCTTTTTTGTTACAAACAGGTGCGTCGGGCCTTCAAGCAATGGGCTTTTGTTTTTTTTGCTGACTCCTAACCCCCTGCCTACTTTTGCATACTGACCCAAACTTTTATTTTTTTTAATTTGATTTATTTTCTTTTTATATTTTATATTTCATTTTATTTTTGTTTATTATTTTTTGTTATTACTATTATTATTATTATTATTATTATTATTATTATTATTTTTTAATCCAAAAAATATTTTATTTATTATTTTCATATTTATATGTTTATTTTCATTATAAAACAAAAAGAACAAAAACATTTTTCTTAACAAATTAATTTCTTTTTTTCTTAAATAATTAATATTCAGATTTTGGTTTAATTATTATTTTTTCTCTTTTATCTAGAATTAATTTAGAATTTAGGTTTCTTTTAATTAATTAATTTTCAAATTTATTTCATTAAGTTAAAACCTTTTTCATGAAAAAACCCTAAAAAATGTTTCTAATTTAATTTATTTTCTTAATTAGTTTAAGTTCAATTTTATTTAATTTTAATTAATCATTTTTTTAAATTAGGTCAAGACTAAACCCTTTCATTAAAACCAAACAAAAAAAATCATTTCTTTTCCATTTACATTCTTGCATTATTTTCAATTGTTGTGCATTATTCAATATGGTTGTAATAGATAATTAGGTTTAATTTTCTTGCAATCCCCATTTGTAAATTTGTATACCCCCTCCCCTAATGATGTAATACCCTAGTAATTTTTACTTTCCGCAATTTATCACTTTAATATAAATGCTAGTAATTAGGGTTTGTATGGCAAGACTAAAATCAACAATTAGCAAACCCTAATCCAAGATAAACAATGCATGTAAATCAAACACATTTGCACACTTGCACCCTTAGGGTAATTCCAATTTGCTGCCTTACAAAAATGGTCATGTTATGCATGTGGGATGTCTTAGCAAAAACAATCAAAAATACAAGATCATAGTCCCTCGATGACGCTACAAATGTTGCCTTTAAAAATGATCTTAGTCCCTCAAAGATAAATGCTAAGACATCTTACAACATTGCTATCATGACTATACGACGACCCATGCCCGTCCCTTTACATCCAAAGATAAGGCTTCTTACCAATCAATGGTAAGATAACAATATCAAAGGAAAGGGAGAAATGAACAAAGACTTTTGAGTAGGTAGATTGTTCCTAGTTGCTTGCTCACTTTCAAATCAAACATCCTTGCTCATTTTCAAAAACACCAAATACTTTCAAAACATTTTCCAAACATGAAACATTTTCAAAAGTCCAACACTTTGTATACGTTCTTACGAATGAGAACTATTACAAAGTTTTCCTAAACAAAGGCGCCTTTTCAAAATACTTTCAAAACCACCACAAAGCACATCTTTCAAACAAAAGCAAGTGATCTGGAAAGCAACTAAGAGCCCATAGATAACTATGGATGAAAAGGGCTCTAACACCTTCCCTTTTCATAATCTACCCCCCGAACTCAAGAAATAATCTCAAAGGTCTTTCCTGTTCTTTTCCACCTTTCCTTTTGGATAAAAGAAAATTCGGTGGCGACTTTTACTAACCGCAATATTTGCGATAAAACGCAAAACACCAAAGTCAATGCTCCCACCATATCACAGAATTGGCGACTTTGTTGGCGAGAAACTTAAAAGTGGGGTTACCTTAGGGCTAGATCACCTTTACTTGCTTTCATTGTTTGAATTGTTTGCTTTACATTTTGGTTCTTTTTTTGGGCTTGTTCTAATCATCTACCCGGATTTGGGATACCTTATAGGTAAGTAGCAATACGTTGTGGAAACTATGTGGGGTATACCGACATGGTCTAAGCAATAGCTACGTTAGTCTGACACATTTGTGGGTACCGGTAGCCCTTGAATAGTCAAGGATAATATGGGGATGTTGTGTGGTTTCATGAAGCACTAACTAACTTTAGAACCTTTACTTGACCAACTTGGCCATTAGGAAGTAGTGAGATAGCCGGATTTGGTGCAGTCCGAAGTTGGTTGATACTCGATACTATACTCATTGAGATCTGACTTCTTGGGATATTTCGATTGCCGTGAAAGAGGCTCGCGCTGAAACCATGCCCGACAAGAAAGATCAGTGATATTGAGATCCCTTAGAACCCGGTTACTATTTCTAGGACAATTTTGAGCCAACTAAACTTCAAGAGGGTACTTACCTATAAAACTCCATGCAATCCTAAACCTAAGGACTTGTTTGTCTTGTTTGTATATGTTTATTTGTACATAACATCATAAACATCATAACTTAATACTCATTCTCACTAACCATTTCAAGGATTATTGGGATTTATATTTTGTCTTGTTTTGTAGGACATGACTTCTATCCGCAGGAAAACCATTCAAGTCAATATCGTAAGAATTCCTTCTCAACTCAAAGAGTTAGCATCAAGGGTCCATGAGAATTATTCATTCACCGAAAGACATGGTCGCCTCCTAAACTTGGTTACCTCTAGCACTAATGAGAATATGATGAAGGTGCTTTTCCAATTCTTTGATCCTCTACATCATTGCTTCACTTTTTCTGATTATCAACTTGTGCCTACTATGGAAGAATTCTCCCAACTCTTGAGGATTCCCATTCTCAATTAACTACCCTTCAACGGTACAGAAGGAGATCAAGAACCTGAAGATATTTCTCGAGCACTACACTTACAACAATTTGATGTCACGACTAATTGGGAAACAAGGAGTGGTGTCAAAGGGTTCTTAGCCAAGTTCTTATTTGAGAAAGCTCAAGATTATTGGAACTCTTTGGACTTACAAGATTTTGAATAAATCTTGGCCATTCTCATCTATGGGATGGTTTTATTTCCAAACCCTGACCAACTTATAGATGTAAATGCTGTCAAAATCTTCATGTCTCGCAATCCAATGCCTACTTTGTTGGGAGACATCCTACATTATTTTCACACTTGCACTATGAGGAAGAGAGGGGCCCTCATGTGTTGCACTCCTCTCTTGGCTAAATGGTTTATTTCGCATCTTCCCCGGTCTGTATTGAAGAACGAGCAAGGTTTGAGGTGATCCCATCGGTTGATGACGCTCCGACATTCAGATATTCATTGGTGTTCTTGATCCTTGGAGAATGTTACTATCATCAACCGTTGTGGGGAATTCCCTAATGCCCCTTTGCTTGGCATTAGAGGAGGTATCACTTACAACCCTTGCTTAGACTTGTGACAGTTTGGTTATGCCCGAAGAGATGGTCCACATGAGATGCTTATCTAAGGAGTGGTATTCGACTACGAGAGCGACAATCAAAGCTACCGTCAGAGGTTTATACGAGCTTGGAGGATGGTGAACAAAGTGGATAGTAAGACGCTGGGACATGATAATTCCATTCCCCTTGAGCCTTACCTTAGTTGGGTACGAGCTCATGCTCAGAAACTTATGATGCCTTATCCCTCCACCTTACCAGTTATCACGGAACCTGTGGTTGAAGGAGATGTCCTGTACACTGTCCTCCATTCCGACATCTCAACTTCTCTTGAAGACTTGCAAAAGTGTTGGATGTAGCTAAAGGAAGAACAAGATACCTTCGAAGCACAGTTCTTTGCTAGCGAGAAAAGAGTCTTGGAGCTTACAAAGCAGCTACATGAAGAGCAAAGTGTGAACGCCTACCTTGCGTCGAAGAGGATGCGTTCAGTCTTTTTATCTTAGAGATTTATTGTATAAGCCCAAGAGGCATGTTGTAGTCATTTTGAACTAATTAATGAAATTTGACATTTTTTCATGCTTTGTATATACAAATTTAAATCTCATAAATCCTTGAAATCATTTGCATACACATCTTCCATGCATCATAACATGACATGTTTTCACACAACAGGTTTCCTTATCTTTCTGCTATTTATTTCAGCAAGATGGATATAGAGAAAACTGTGAAGGACTTTCAGGCACAAAACTCTCAATTCCAAGAGACTCTATTGGATTTAGCCAAGGGACAACAAGATATGATGGCATTACTGGCAGTTAAGAAGAAACCCAAGAAGACAACCCTGGTTAACATGGGTAGAAGGTTCAAAGAGTCGGTCTGTCAGATCCCGATAGTGGAAGACTCATTTGAAGAAGACGAGAATCAGATTGGTGAAGTTAGGAGTACCTAGGCTGATTGTATTAATGATCAAGCTTCTGATGATGATTATTTTGACGAGCAGTATCCTCCCGCCGATGTCAAGTACAAACAGTTAAAAGACAGATTAAAGGCTATTGAGATCCAAGCCGTCCCCGGTTTAGATTTTGATGATTTGGGTTTGATCTCTGGGGTTTTTATTCCCCACAAATTCAAAATACTAGTCTTTGCAAAGTACAATGGAGTTTCCTGTCCAAAACTTCACCTGAAATCTTATGTGCACAAGACACAACCGCACACCGCTGATAAGAAACTATGGGTTCACTTTTTTCAAGAGAGCTTGGCCGGGACGCAACTAGAGTGGTTCTACTAGTTGGATGGTTCCCGTGTTAATACTTGGGAGGACTTAGCTACCGCCTTCTACCATCAGTACCAGTGTAATTCCGACTTGGCGCCGACAAGAGTTCAGTTGAAAGATATGACAATGGGGAAGAATGAAGGATTCAAAGAATATGCACAAAAGTGGAGAGACCTTGCCAGTAGGGTTCAACCACCTTTGACTGATAGGGAGCATATTGACATGTTCATGGGCACTTTATCTAGTCCATTCTTTAACTTATTGGTTGGCTGTTCTTCTTCTGGTTTCACTGAGCTAATCTTAACTGATGAAAGGGTTGAGAGCGACATCAAAAGCGGGATGATTCCCATGGCATCTGCCTCCACTTCCAATCCTGTAAAGAAACCTTTTCCTGCAAAGAAGGAAATCAATAATGTGTACGGGGCAAGGGCCCGTACCAAGAAGAATGATCATCCGTTTGTTAATGTTGTCCGAATCTCCAATCCAACGCCTGCTCAAAGACCATCTGCTAATCATCAATGTTTTGAAACTCTGAGAAGACAATTCACGAGGATAGGCATGTCACTATCCCAAGCTTTACAACACTTACTAAAGGCTAATTTGGTGACATTGTGTGATCCTCCTACCAATCAAAATACCTCTTCACCAAAGTATAATCCGAACTCCAAATGTGCTTACCACTCAAGTAGCCCCGGGCATGAGACTGACCAATGCTGGGCCTTGAAAAATAAAATCCAAGACTTGATTAATAACAAGACCGTTGAATTTGATCCTCCTCCGACTCCGAATGTAATAACCGTGCCCATGCCAAATCATGGCAAGGGTGTCAATAAAGTCAATGTTGTAGGTGATTCTGATGTTGAAGTTGCATTTGAAGATTGGGTGTATCCTACTACAACAGAACTGAAGAATTGGCATGCAAAGGACTTCATTCCCATCTCCTTCATTGAGGAGTAATAACTTGTTTATTGCTTTTTATTAATTCAAGAACATTTTGTCTATAATATTTAACAATGACTTTTAAGCCATGTGCCTGGCCCAGGGCACTATGGTCCATTTGTCAAGGGTTTTTATTTATGTTCATCTTATTATATGATCATTCAATACAAATCATTGGACTCTTTTGCATTCAAATCTTTGTGCTCATTGTCTTTCTTTTTCTTCAAATACATTTTTTAAGAGAGCCATGTATCTTACATGCACACACACACACACACACACACACTCTTGCAGGTCCTCATCCACTCTAGATCTTATTGCTAATGACTCTACTATTGCCGACTATGATTTCGAATGTCCAATTAACCAAGTCGAAGACGAAGGCGAGAAAGATTGTGAAACACTGGGAGAACTAGTTAGACTTCTATTACAAGAGGAAAAAGCTATTCAGCCGCACAAAGAGTCAGTTGAAGTCATCAATCTGGGTACCGAGACATACAAGAGAGAGGTTAAGATTGGTACAAACTTAGAAGACAGTGTCAAGAGCAGTTTGGTTCAAATGTTGCATGGATATGTGGAAGTGTTTGCTTGGTCGTATGATGATATGCCAGGGTTGCATACCGACATTGTAGTTCATCATTTGTCGACAAAAGAAGATTATCCTCTTGTAAAATAAAAGGTTCGTCGCATGAGGCCTGACATGTCTGAAAAGATAAAAGCTGAAGTGATGAAACAATTTGATGCAGGATTCTTAGCTGTGACATCTTATCCACAATGGGTCACAAATGTGGTTCCAGTGCCAAAGAAAGACAGAAAAGTTCACATGTGCGTAGATTATAGGGATCTGAATAGGGCAAGCCCCAATGATGACTTCCCTTTACCATACATTGATGTCTTGGTCGATAACACTGCTCAGCATAAAGTCTTCTCTTTCATGGACGGTTTCTCCGGCTATAATTAAATTAGGATGGCTCCCGAAGACATGGAGAAGACAACTTTCGTCATGCAATGGGGCACCTTTTGCTACAAGGTCATGTCGTTCGGATTGAAGAATGCAGGGGAAACATATCAAAGGGTTATGGTAGCTTTGTTTCATGATATGATCCATCATGAAATAGAAGTATATGTGGATGATATGATTGCCATATTACAAACTGAAGAGGAGCATCTCGATCACCTGTACAAGCTATTCGAAAGGTTGAAAAAGTACTAGTTGAGGTTAAACCATAACAAGTGCACATTTGGAGTACGATCTGGAAAGATTCTAGGTTTTGTTGTTAGTAGTAAAGGCATTGAAGTTGATCCTCCAAGGTGAAGGCCATCCAAGAAATGCCAGTCCCCCATTCTGAAAAGGAAGTTAGAGGATTCTTGGGTCGTCTCAATTACATCGCCCGCTTCATATCTCACTTGACTGCTACTTGTGAGCCAATCTTCATATTCTTGAAGAAAGATCGAGTAGTCAGATGGAATGATGAATGCCGAGCTGCCTTCGACAAAATCAAAGAATATCTACAAGAACCTCCTATTCTCATGCCTCTAGTTGAAGGAAGACCCTTGATCATGTACTTGACAACACTAGAGAATTCTATGGGGTGTGTTTTGGGCCAACATGACGAGTCTGGCCGAAAAGAGCATGCTATTTACTACCTGAGCAAAAAGTTTACCGACTGTGAAACTAGATATTCACTTCTCGACAAAACTTGTTGCTCTCTAGCATAGGCTGCTCGCCGGCTAAGACAGTATATGTTGACTCATACCACTTTGTTGATTTCTAATATGGATCCAATTAAGTACATATTCGAGAAGCCTGCTCTTTCCGGACGGATAGCCAGATGGAAAATGATCTTGACTGGGTATGATATTTAATAAACGATGAAAAAGGCCATCAAATGGAGTGTATTAGAAGATCATTTGGCCCATCAAGTTGTTGATGATTATCAGTCTATGAACTTTGACTTCCCGGATGAGAACATCATGCTAATAACCGATGGTGCGAAACCTGGACCATATGACAGACCTGAACAAGGATCCCGATGGACTATGGTCTTCGATGGGGCTTCCAACACCTTGGGTAACGGAATTGGTGTTGTGGTCATCTCCCCTGAAGGTTGCCACACTCTATTCACCGCCAGACTATGCTTCGATTGCACGAACAATATGGCTGAGTACGAAGCCTGCATCTTGGGTCTGAAGGCTGCCATTGATTTGAGGATCAAGCATTTGAATATGTTTGGGGATTCTTCTCTAGTGATTAGCCAAATAAAAGGAGATTGGTACACTAAACACCCTAATCTTATCCCTTACAAGGAACTTGTGCTATCCCCATTTCCCTACTTCGAAGAGATCACCTTTGAACACTTCCCTAGGGAAGAAAATCAGTTAGTTGACGCCTTGGCAGCCATGTCTTCTATGTTCAAGGTCATGTGGGACAACGAAGCCCCTATGATTACAATTGAGAGATTAGATGAACCTGCACACTGTTGTGAGCATGACACTGATACGGAAAATCCATGGTACCATGAGGTGAAGAAATACCTTGAAGCACAAGAATACCCTGAGGGGGCATCCATCAATGACAAAAAGTTCTTACGAAAATTTTCAGCCAAATTCTTCCTAAGTAACGGGACATTATACAAACGCAACCATGATTCTACTCTACTCCGATGTATGGACAAGAAGGAGGTAGAGGAAATAATGGAAGACATGCACGATGGTCTCTTTGGGACTCACTCAAGCGAACATACGATGGCCAAGAAAATCCTGAGAGTTGGCTACTATTGGTCAACAATGGAGATTGATTGCCATCAACACTCAAGAACTTGTCACAAATGGCAAATCTATGTTGACAAGGTCCATGTGCCTCCTATCCCTCTGAATGTCATGACTGCTCCATGGCCATTTTCAATGTGGGGCATTGACATGATTTGAGAGATCAAGCCCATTGATTCCAATGGACACCGCTTCATTCTGGTTGCTATTGATTATTTCACCAAATGGGTCAAAGCCGCCTCATTTTCCTCACTCACCAAGAATGTGGTAGCCAGATTCATCAAACATAACCTCATATGCCGCTATGGTATCCCCGAAAGGACCATCACCGACAATGGGACTAACCTCAACAATGCCATGATTACCGAACTTTGCACTCAGTCCAAAATCAAGCATAACAATTCTTCTCCTTATAGACCTAAAATGAACGGAGCAGTGGAAGCGGCCAACAAAAACATTAAGAAGATTGAGCAGAAAATGGTAGGAACATACAAGGATTGGCATGAGATGTTACTGTTTACTCTTCACAGCTACCGCACTTCAGCTAGAACATCAACTGGGGAAACTACCTTTTCTCTAGTCTATGACATGGAAGTTGTTTTTCCAGTAGAAGTTCAGATTCCCTCACTAAGGATTATGAATGAGGCAGGCTTAGGCGAAGATGAGTGGATTCAGACAAGATTGGATCAGTTGAACTTGACTGATAAAAAACGATTGGCTGCTGTTTGTCATGGTCAGACGTATCAAAAACGTATGATCAAGGCTTTTAACAAAAAGATCAAGCCTCGATTATATCAAGGAGGTGACTTGGTGATAAAGTGAATCATTCTTCCAC
Source organism: Vicia faba (assembly GCA_948472305.1). Taxonomy (NCBI): domain Eukaryota; kingdom Viridiplantae; phylum Streptophyta; class Magnoliopsida; order Fabales; family Fabaceae; genus Vicia; species Vicia faba. Next base: position 526,605,250 of record OX451736.1, read on the forward strand.
AAGGCGACCCCAGGGGCAAATGGACTCCCACCTACGAAGGGTCATTTGTTGTAAAGAGAATGTTCTCTGGTGGTGCCATGATGCTGACTACCATGGATGGTGAAGACTTCCCACATCATGTGAACGCAGACATAGTTAAAAAATACTACGCATAAGAGACTCGCTAGGTTAACACACCTAGGAAAAATAAGGGCATCCCGGAAAACCAAAAGGTTTGGGAAAAAATTAGGGATATATGCAATATATTGTACACCCGGTAAGTTAAAAACCCGAAAGGGCAAATTGGGAAAAAATGGGTACCCTGGTGGGCTGAAAACCCGAAAGGGCGGTCCAGGCAAAAGTTAAGGATTGAAAGTGTATGACTATGTCCCATGGAATCACCACAGTCAACTTTATCACCAAGGTCCGAGTTCAAACGGTCCAAGATCAATCCAATCAACTTTTGTCAACAGCAAGGGACATTCGAAGACATTGGGGCAATAGTAGAGTTGGAATGCAATGAGATCACTTCCACATGGCTATTATTTTTGTTTTCAATCTTTGTTTTCCTTTCGATGATTTACTCTTACTAGGATCTCCGTCTCTTTGTACAAAAAATGCCTATTCATGGGCAAAATATCAATACAAATATACTTTGAAGTGCCAACTTTCTGTTTTTAATTTGAATGCAAAGTCGTCCAATGACTAAATATGAACGAACATATGCATATGAACATAACTAAAAACATTTGGCACATGTGCCCCGCTAAGCAGCAAGCATCTCTTTAATGTATATGGAATACCCCCACAGAGTTATTTCATTCGCATTATTCCCACAAGACCAACTACAATAAACCATTCCTCAACAGATTTGCCCACAAAGTCTCTTTGCATAGATTGATCTCTAACCAGAGTCTCAATCTCTTGACAATTCTCTCTCCATCTAAGTTGATCCTACAAGTAGAAGCCTTGTGGATCTCTTTCTAAAAAGAACTCACCTCATCTCGAGTTTGCCTTTCAGACTATTACAAATCAGAGGGCCACAACCTCTAATCCCCAGTAAAGTCATCAACAAAACCTTTACTACCTCCAAAAAATACTATGAAGCCTGGACCCGACCAGATAATTGTCAACTTCTCAAGTCATTATAAAGCTTGGACCCGACCAGATAATAGTGTAACCTTTCAAATACTATGAAGCCTGGACCCGACTAGATAATAGTACAACTTTCAAATTTTATGAAACCTGGACCCGACCAAATAATAGTTTAGCTCTTCGAGATATTGAAGAACCTGGACTCAACCAAAACAGGGTTTAACTTCTTTTCCCCAGTAGAGTTTGCCTCTACCCCCAACAAGTTACTATGAAACCTGGATCCGACCAAATATCAGTTCTCAACTTCATCTTTTCAAGTAAGTTATTGTGAAGCCTGAATACGACCAGACAATAATTCCCCTCAGAAGTTTGTTGTGAAACCTGGAATCTGACCAGATAACAACTAAGTTCCAAGCAAGTTATTGTAATGCCTGGACCCGACCAGATATGAGTTCAACTCTATCTCTTCAGACAAGTTTATTGTGAAGCCTGGACCCGACCAGATAGCAATTAACTTCATCCACCTCAAAATATGTGAAGCCTGGATTCGACCAGATATTAGTTTTCAACTTCGTCTATTCAAGCAAGTTATTGTAAAGCTTGGAGTCCGACCAGATAACAACTAGCTACAATCCCCAGCAAGACACTATGAAGCCTGGACCCGACCAGATAATAGTATAACTTTTCATAAACTATGAAGCCTGGACCCGACCAGATAGTAGTTACCACTTCAAGAAATCTGCGAAGCCTGGATCCGACCAGATAACAGTTCAATTTTAATAAATTTTCTGTGAAGCCTTGAATCCGACCAAATAACAGTTAATTTATTCTTCCCCAGTAAGTTACCGTGAAGCCTGGAATCCGACCAAATAGTAGTTGACTTCCTCATCCTCAGCAAGTTGTTGTGAAGCCTGGACCAGACCAGATAACAACTAACATTCAAGAGATGTTCCCCAGCGGAAGCTTCCTTTCAACAAAGTTTGAAGATGTATATACTCTTCATCCCCAACAACAATCCGGGATTCAGCTTCCCAGAACTCCTCATCATTAGTCAAGGATTTATTTTCCCATATGAATATGCATTCCACATTCATACATTATAGCATATACATATAAAATGCATTTAGCATGATCACATTCATCTTGTGAAAATCATGCATACATCTGCATTTAACAAACCTTTTTCCCACAGGTAAAACACTAGGTTTTAGTATAAATCGACCAAAGATTTGTGCTGATACTTCCTCCAGTATTTACCATCATTCCTTCAAATGGCATCTATAAGCCCATTCCCAATACATCTTTGGGTTCAAATTTCTGGGCACTCTAGTGTTCAATCATTTTCCACCTTCAAGTCACGAATGGTGGATCCTCCAATCTAACTCTCCAGGTTTACGAAGATTGAACATGGGAAGCTGTTGTACCCCAAAATTTTCCCTCTCATTTCTCAAATAATCTCTCACAAGATCTCCTTTGGTTTAAGATTGCACAAGGTTTGATCAGCTCAAGACACCTCCTTAAGCACTGATGACTGAAAATTAGGGTTTGGGTTTGCACAAGGAAAAATGGACTTTTAGTGCCCCACATGACTTTCATGGATCATTTTGGACCCTCAAGATTTCTCATGTCATGTTTCAAGTCTTGGATCACATTTTTGCTCAGTCAATTGATCAGTTGACCAAAAATCAATTGTATTGGGGAAAAAGTCAATTATGGTCAATTTACAGTCAAACTTCATAATTTTTTATCCATATCAACATCATGTACTCATATATGTCATTTGATTAAGTTTGGATCACAAATCCTCAAGAAATTTGATCAGGTCATCAAAAGGGCAAAATGGTCAAAATTAGGGTTTTGACTGGGGAAGTGTAATTTCTGATTTTTGACCTAGCAAATGACTCATTGGTTTAAGACATGATCTCAAGGATTAAAATTCATAATTTTGACCTAATGACATGGCTCAAAACATTTCTCAAGCTCAATTGATTGACAGTTGAATTTTAGTCAACTGATGAAAAGTCAATTGTGACTAAAATTCAACTGTGCACTGAAAAGTCAAACTTTGACTTTTTGATCAAAATCAAGTTTCAAAGATTACAATTCATCAAGACATGTCAAAATGTGAAACTTATTCATCAAGAAATCAAAAAGTGAAGATTTCATTTTGAAAAGTCAAAATTTCTAAACTTAGAAATTTTTCTAAGTGTTGAAATTCATGTTTTTTTCACAACTTTGAGCCAAATTTACACCATGATGCAAGATGATTCAAAGGAAACTTCCAACATGAAAGTTGTAGATCTCAATGAGATCTAAAACTTTGTATATCATAAATTTTTCTAGAAATTCTTAGATTTCAAGTTATGATTTTAAGAAGACATGTTCATGAAACTTGGAAACTTAGTGAAATTTTGCCCTAGTTTAGGCAGGATTTTGACCTAACTTCATAGCAATTTTTCACATAGTTCCAAGATGAATTTTCAAAAATATCCAACATAGAGGTTGTAGAGGATGTTACAATATTTCCAAAATGTCCAAGAACTCATTGAGATCATATTTGAGCTAAGAGAAACGAAGGCAAGAAGTTAGGGTTTCATTCTTGAATTACAAGGCAGATTTTTAGGATGAACATGAACCAAATCCATGCTAGGCTGCATAATCTTTGCTTTGTAGGCCTAAAACTTGTTTTCCACTCCATAATTAATGGTTTACACAACTCGTTAGGCCCTTATCCACTTGGTTTAAGCTTTGTCCAAAATGATTTTCGATTTATGGCACAAAGTTGCCATTTCCATTTTGATAAAGCATCACTTTTGCAATTGTCAACTTCTTGAGCCTTGCACTTGTTCTTTCTGCACACACAACCCCTATAAAAAAATATATGTCTAAGGCCTCTATCAATTCAGATCGTGCTTGTACAACACTTTGAGATTTGTCTTCTCACTTTTCTTCAAAAGCAAGTTATAGAGCCAAAAGGCGAGAACTCAGAAATCTTGAGTGCATTTGATCTCCAACCTTTTACATACATATGCACAAGTCTATTGCAAGCCAAGACAAGATTTCAAGCATCCTCAAACTCTCCCAAGCACCCTTGCTGCACAGAACTGCCCAAACTTGACAATTTTGAGCCAAAACTCCCCATCTCCATTTCCACTCGTGCGTTTTGTTTCTTAATCATCCAAACACCTTACATACATCATAAACAAGTGGACCAAGTCCCCTTTTCAATAATGTAACCCCTCCATCACTGTCCACCATTTTCAAAACTGAAGCTTGCAACTTGACTTGAGTTGAGAGTTCCAGCCATCCTCAAAGAAAAGTAGGAGTTGGAATAAATTCAAGGAGGTCCAGGCAAGCTACAGAAACCATCGGACCATCTCAAAAGTTGCTCAAACTCCATACACAACTCCAGCTGTAAGAGGTAAATTTTCAAACTTCTATCTCTTCATACAAGCATCATTTGATTCTGATTTATGAAGATAAAATGTAGATATCATTTCCCTGAAGCTGTACATGTCCATAAATTTCATTTATATTGCTTGAGTAGTGAGAATTTTAAGTTTGAACTTTCTGAAAAAGTTAGGTCAAAATTTGGTACCATTCAAAAATAATGCTTATCTTTGATCTATAGTTTTAGTAATTTACATTTCTGGAATTGTTTCGAAATTTGAAACAAGTTTGATGTTTACATTTTTGCAAATGGATGAGAAATGATGAAGTTACAGATGTTCAGGCTGGAGGTTGAAGATGAAGTCATTTTTATGACTTGATTTGTGTTATGTATTTATTGTTTTGTTTATCTTATCGGATGTATAGCCACCCCAGTGGAAAGGCAGCGCGCGTTTCATGCTCAGGGCGTGGGTTCAAGCCCCAGCGCTGCCACTTTTCTTATTTTTCCACATTTTTTCTCTTTTTTGTTACAAACAGGTGCGCTGGGCCTTCAAGCAATGAGCTTTTGTTTTTTTTTGCTGACTCCTAACCCCCTGCCCACTTTTGCATACTGACCCAAACTTTTTTTTTAATTTTAATTTGATTTATTTTCTTTTTATATTTTATATTTCATTTTATTTTTCTTTATTATTTTTATTATTACTATTATTATTATTATTATTATTATTATTATTATTATTATTTTTAATCCAAAAAATATTTTATTTATTATCTTCACATTTATATGTTTATTTTCTTTATGAAACAAAAAGAACAAAAACATTTTCTTAACAAATTAATTTCTTTTTTTTCTTAAATAATTAATATTTAGATTTAGGTTTTATTATAATTTTTTCTATTTTATCTAAAATTAATTTAGAATTTAGGTTTCTTTTAATTAATTAATTTTCAAATTTATTTCATTAAGTTAAAACCTTTTTCATAAAAAACCCTAAAAAATGTTTCTAATTTAATTTCTTTTCTTAATTAGTTTAAGTTTAATTTTGTTTACTTTTAATTAATCATTTTTTTAATTAGGTCAAGACTAGACCCTTTCATTAAAACCAAACTAAAAAATAATTTCTTTTCTATTTACATTCTTGCATTATTTTCAATTCTTGTACATTATTTAATATGGTTGTAATAGATAATTAGGTTTAATTTTTGTGCAATCCCCATTTGTAAATTTGTATACCCCCTCCCCTAATGATGTAATAGCGTAGTAATTTTTACTTTCTTCAATTTATCGCTTTAATATAAATGCTAGTGTTGTACCCCCAAAATTTGCCCTCTCATTTCTCAAAGGATCATCCTGAATCCTCAAGTTTGCTTCTATCCAATCCCAAGCCTCGAGTTACAGATTTTCCAAGAAAGTCATTCACGAGGGTAAAATGGTCATTTGCGCATTGAAAAGTCAAACTTTGTCTTTTGGATCAAAATCAAGTTTCAAAATTCATATATCAGCAAGACATGTTAAAGTATGAAGTTTGTTTCATCAAGAAATTCAAAAGTCAAAATTCCAAATACTTAGAATTTTTCTAAGTGTTTAAGAAATATGACAAGCTTAGAACTTCTGATCATATTATCACCATGATGCAAGCTAATTCTGGAAGAACTTCTGGCACAAAAGTTATAGATTTCAATAAGATCTAAAACATTGCAGAACAGAACTTCTCCTGTAAATGCTGGAATTTCAAGTTATAAATGTTCAAAGACACGTCCATGAAACTAAAACACTCAGCAAATTCTGGACACTTTCAAAAAACAGATTCTGGTCAGAACTTCTGGGCCAGTTTTCATAAAGGTTCAGTCAGAGTTTTCAAGGGTAATTCAAAGAAGGTTACAAAGCATGCTGCAAGCGTCCTGGAAAGTTTGAGAGCTCCTTCAGAACATGCTGGAGCAAAGAGATACAAAGATCAGAAGTTGGATGTCTATTCTAAGTCACGCTGAAGATGAACTTCTGATCCAGAACTAAGCAATGATGCAGAATATCACGTTGCAGGATTTTTGGTTTGATCAATCTCATCATCATTTAATGCTCACAACCACTTATGGGTCTTTGTTCCAAGGATTTCTCCACGTGTGGCATAGAAGTAGCTTTACTGTCTTGGAAAAGAAAACTCTTGTAAAAAAGTATGTTGGGCCCATGCGTTGATTTTGCTTTGGAAGTTACCTTTCCTTAATTCCTGCTTACAATTCCAGCTTAGGCGCTGCTAAGGCTACTAACCACCATACTTGCTTCAACAGCAAGGAAACACCCTAGCATGTGATGGTTGCACTCTCCAATCTACAAGATCTTTGCCTATAAATTGAAATCCATTTGCAACTGTAAAAGGGCCAAAAAATTGAGAAAGAAAAAGCCTTGAACCCCTGCTAAAATTCCAAGAGTTCAAAGTTGCAAACACAAAATACAGTCTGAGGATTCATATACTTGCCTGCCTAAATAAGGAGTAGATTAGTTCAGAACTTCTTAAGGGGATTAGAATTAGCAAATTCATGCTTGCCTCTGATTTATAGTTTTGATATCTCTTGTTTCTAAAACACTATGAAACCTGCCATAACTGTCATATGCGCATCTTTTGTTTTGTTGAGAATTGACCAAATTGCAGATGTTCTGACTAGCATGGAGAGGGAGACGAAGTTCTTCCAGTGGCATCAGAACTTATGAAATCTTATTTGTTCCCAGCGGACCCAGAACTTTTGACTATACATATTTCCACTAATATGATTTCTGTTTTTGCAGTACGCCAGAGTCAACTTCTGATCTCTTTTAGTTCAGCAATTCGCTGATTCTATTTTCTTTTTCCTTACTATTTTTGATATCACTTCTATTTTCACTAATAAAAAACACACAAAATTTTTTTTTACATTTTTTATGCTTTATTTTATTTCTTAAAACAAAAGATCAAAAATATTTTCCTAAACCAAACTTATCTCTTTTCTAAATTAAAATAAGTCCATTTTACATTTCTTGTACATTCTTATCCATTTCAATATGGTTGCAATAGTAACTTAGGATTTAATTTTATTTGCAATCCCGATTTGTAAATTGTATACCCCCTCCCACAAGTTTTGTAATAGCGTAGTAATTTTTAAATTTTGCAATTTATCGCTTTTACATAATATGCTAGTAATTAGGGTGTGTATGGCACGACATGAAATCAATAAATAGATCACCCTAATCAAGACTAAACTTCATGCGATCAAACACACTTGCACACTAGCACCCTTAAGGTTAACTCCACTTGTTGCCTAAAAAATGGTCATGTTATGCGTGTGGGGTGTCTTAGCAAAAACATTCTAAATACAAGATCATAGTCCCTCGATGACGCTATAAATGTTGCCTTTCAAAATGATCTTAGTCCCTCAAAAATAAATGCTAAGATACCTCACAACATTGCTAATCATGGCTATACGATGACCCACGCCCGTCCCGCTTACATCCAAAGATAGGGTTGCTTACCAAATCAATGGTAAGACAACAATGTCAAAGGAAAGGAAAATGAACAAGAAAGACATTTGAGTAGGTAGATTTCTCCTAATTACTTGCTCCATTTCAAAACAAACATCCTTGCTATTTTCAAAAATAATCACCCATACCTTCAAAAAACACCTTTCAAACTTGAAAACATTTTTAAAAAGATCAACACTTTGTATACATTCTTACGAACGAGAATCATTACAAAGTTTTCCTAAACGATGACGCCTTTTCAAAATACATTCAAAAACCACACAAAGCACAATTTCAAACAAAAGCAAGTGATCTAACAAGTAACTAAGAGCCCATGGAAAACCATGGATGAAAATGGTGCTAATACCTTCCCTTTTCATTATCTACCCCCCGAACCCAAGAAACAATCTCAAAGGTCTTTCCTATGCTTTTTCACCTTTCCTTTTGGATAAAAGAAAAGTCAGTGGTGACTCTTGCTAACCGCAACATTTGCGATAAAACGCAAAAACCCTCAAGTCAATTCTTCCACCGTACCACAGAATTGACGACTCTGCTGGGAAACTTTGTAAAAGTGGGGTTACCTTAGGGTTATATCAAATTTACTTTCTTTCTTTGTGTGACTTGTGTGCTTTATGTTTTGGTTCTTTGTTTGGGTTTAAATCCTCCACTCGGATTTGGGATACCTTATAGGTAAGTAGCAATACGTTGTGGAAACTGTGCAGGGTATACTGACACGGTCTAAGCAATAGCTATGTTAGTGCGACATATTTGTGGGTACCGGTAGCCCTTGAGTAGTCAAGGAGAATACGGGGCCGCTGAGTGATGTCATGAAGCACTAACTGGCTTTTAGAACCTTTACTTGACCAACTTGGCCATTAGGGCGTAGTGAGATGACCGGCTTTGGTGAAGTCCGAAGTTGGTAGATACTCGATACTACACTCATTGAGGTTTGGTTTTTTGGGATATTTCGGTCGCCATTAAAGAGGCTTGCGCTGAAATAATGCCCGAGAAAACAAATCAGTGATATTGAGCTCCTTAGAACCTGGTTACTATTACTAGGACAGGTTTGAGAAAACTAAACTTCAAGAGGGTACTTACCTATGAGACTCCATGCAAGCCTAAACCTAAGGACTTGTTTGCTTTATTTGTATATATATATATATACTTGTACATAACATCATAAGCATCATAACATCATACTCATACTTACTAACCATTTCAAGGATCTTGGGGTTTATCTTTGTTCTGTTTTGTAGGACATGGATTCTCTTCGCAGGAAAACTATTCAAGTCAACCTTGTAAGAATCCCTCCTCAACTCAAAGAACTAGCATCAAGGATTTATGAAAATTCTCCATTTACTGAAAGACATGGTCGCCTACTCAACTTGGTCACCCCCAACACTGATGAAGACATGATGAAGGTGCTATTTCAGTTATTTGATCCCCTACACCATTGCTTGACATTTCCCAATTATCAACTTGTGCCAACTTTGGAAGAATTCTCCCGACTCTTGAGGATTCCCATTCTCAATCAACTACCTTTCAACGGTACAGAAAGAGATCCAAATCCATAAGAGATTGCTCAAGCTATACACTTGCAACCATCTGATACCACAACTAATTGGGAAACAAGGAGTGGTGTCAAAGGCCTCCTAGCAAGGTTCTTGTTTGATAAAGCCCAAAACTGTTGGAACTCTTTGGATTTGCAAGCCTTTGGGGAAATTGTGGCTCTCCTCATCTATGGTATGGTTTTGTTTCCAAATCCTGACCAAATCATAGATGTGAACACCGTTAAAATCTTCATATCCCACAACCTAGTGCCTATATTACTAGGGGATATCCTACACTCTTTTCACACTCGCACAATAAGGAAAAGAGGTATCCTTATGTGTTGTACTCCTCTCTTGGCAAGATGTATTATTTTGCATCTTCCCCAATCTGTATTGAGGAACGAGCCAGGATTAAGGTGGTCCGATAGGTTAATGACACTCAGACATTGAGATATTCATTGGTGTTCCCGCTCTTTGGAGAATGTTACTATCGTCGACCGTTGTGGAGAGTTCCCTAATGTCCCCTGCTTGGAATTAGAGGAGTATCACTTACAACCCTTTCTTAGCCTTAAGACAATTTGGTTACGCCCGAAGGGATGGTCCACATGAGATGCTTATCCAAGGATTGGTATTCGACTACGAGAATGACAATCAAGGTTACTGTTAGAGGTTTATCCGAGCATGGAGGATGGTGAACGAGGTGGAGGGTAAGACGCTAGGACACAAGAATTCCATTCCACTCGAGCCTTACCTTAAATGGGTACGAGCTCGTGCTCAGAAACTTGTGATGCCTTTCCCTCCATCTTACCGATCATTATGGAGCCTGTGATTGAAGGAGATAGTCCCTACACTCTCCTCCATCCCGATATGCCTACCTCTGTCGAAGACTTACAAAAGGGTTGGATCCAACTGAAGGAAGAACGAGATATTTTCGAGGCTCAATTCTATGCCAGTGAAAAGAGGGTCTTGGAGCTTACGAAGCGGCTACAAGAAGAACAAAGCGTGAACGCTTATCTCGCACCAAAGAGGATGCGTTCGGTCTTTTTATCTTAGAAAGTTATTTTGTAAGCCCAAGAGGCATGATGTAATCTTTCTTGTTTTGTCTAATGAGAATTAGAGCTTGTCCATTCTTTTGTCTATACAAATTTAAATTTCATTAATCCTTGAAATAATTTGCATATACATATTCCATGCATCATAACATGACAGGTTTTCGCATAACAGGTTTCCTTATCTTTCTGCTGTTTATTTCAACGAGATGGATCTAGAGAAAACTGTGACGCAACTCCAGGCCCAGAACTCTCAGTTTCAGGAAGCTCTACTCGCCCTAGCCAAGGAGCAGCAAGATATGATGGCTTTGTTGGCCATTAAAAAGAAGCTAAAGAAGAAAGCTCTGCTCAACATGGGTAGAAGGTTCGAGGAGAGAATCCGTCAAATCCCAGTAGGAGGAGACTCATTTGAAGAGGACGAGAACCAGGTCGGTGAGGTCAAGAGTACTCAGGCTGAATGTGCTAATAATCAAGAATTTGATGATGATTATTTCAACGAGAAGTATCCACCCGCTGACATCAAATACAAGCAGTTAGAAGACAGATTGAAAGCTATTGAAATTCAAGTCGTCCCCGGTTTAGATTTTGATGATTTGGGTTTGATGTCTGGGGTAATCATTCCCCATAAACTCAAAGTACCAATCTTTGCAAAGTACGATGGGGTTTCTTGTCCCAAACTCCATTTGAAATCTTATGTATGCAAGATACAGTCGCACATTGCTGATAAGAAGCTCTGGGTTCACCTTTTCCAAGAGAGCTTGGCTGGAACACAACTTGATTGGTTTTATCAGTTAGATGGTTCTCGTATCAACACTTGGGAGGATCTAGCTACTTCCTTCTACCATCAATATCAATACAATGCCGACTTGGTGCCAACCAGGGTTCAGTTACAAGATATGACCATGGGAAAGAATGAAGGATTTAAGGAATATGCGCAAAAGTGGAGAGACCTTGCTAGTAGAGTCCAACCTCCCTTGACTGATAGGGAGCACATTGACATGTTCATGGGCACTTTATCTGGTCCTTTCTTTAATCTATTGGTTGGCTGCTCTTCTTCTGGTTTCACCGAATTAATCTTAACCGGTGAAAGAGTTGAAAGTGGCATCAAAAGTGGGAAGATCTCTGTAGAATCTACCTCCACCTCCAATCCTATCAAGAAACCTTTTGCTGCAAAGAAGGAAGTTAATCCGTGTATGGGACAAGGGCCCATACCAAGAAGAATAATCATCCGTCTATCAATGCTGTCTGAATCTCCAATCCAACTCCTACTCCAAGACCACCTGCAAATCATCAACATTTTGAAGCTCCAAGAAGAAAATTTACGAGGTTAGGCATGTCACTGTCTCAAGCCCTTCAACATTTTCTCAAGGCTAATTTAGTGACGTTGCGCGATCCTCCTGCCAACACTGACACCTCGTCACCAAAGTATAATCTAAACGCTAAATGTGCTTACCATTCAAACAGCCCCAGGCACGAGACTGACCAGCTCTGGGCCTTGAAGAACAAAATCCAGGATTTAATTGATAACAAAACTATTGAATTTGATCCTCCTCCAATGCCGAATGTAATTACTGCTTTAATGCCGAAGCATGACAAAGATGTTAATGTTGTTGAAGATACAATTTATATTGCCTCTGTTAAGAATTGAATACTCCGCTGAATGTAATCAAGAATAATCTGTTGAAAGATGGGACTTACCCTGGCTGTGAAGAAGACTGCGTGTGCTGTACAAGACAACCGAATGGGTGTGAAGGGCTGAAAAAAGGTATACAACACCTGATGGATAGCCACAAAATTCTGTTTGAAAAGACTCCACCCGTCAAGAGTTTGGTTAACAAATGTGAAGACCTCTCCATTATTACCATCTCCAACAAGCCTATTGGGATCACCTCCAAAGGTCCTATTAGGATTTCAAGTGAACCCACTATTTCTCCCTTAATAATTACTAGTCCCGGACCAATTCCTTACTCTTCAAACAAAGCGGTACCATGGAATTACGGTGCTGATGTGTTCTATCATGGGATTAAATAAGGTGCCTGGATTGAAGAAGAAAAAGATGACAATGTTGGCAACATAGCTGGCTCAAGCAAAGTAACTAGAACTGGGAGAATATTCTCACCCAATATCTCACCACCAGTTATTACAAAGACGCCCATCCGCATTACTGCTGCCAAGCCAAGTACCGAGACAAGAGGGAAGGAGAAGGTTGTTGAGCCTGATGTGATTGAAGTACCCTCCAAGGATGTAACTAATGAAGAAACCTCCCCTCGCGAGATGCACGAGATTTTAAAGATCATAAAAAGAAGCGACTTCAAGATTGTAAAATAGTTGGGGCAAACCCCCTCTAAGATTTCAATGTTGTCATTGCTGCTTTGCTCCGATGCCCATGCTCAAACATTAATCAAGTTCCTGAAAAAAGCTCATGTCCCCCATGAGACAACAACAGACCAATTTGAGAATTGCGTGGCTAGCCTGACAGCTGATAATGGCTTGGGGTTTTCAGATGCTGACTTAACACCTCTCGAGAAAAACCACAACAAAGCTTTACATGTTTCTATCGAGTGCAAAGGGACTACCTTAGCACATGTGCTAGTCGACACTGGTTCTTCTCTAAATGTGTTACCCAAGGGGGCATTAGACCGTCTTGACTGTGGAAATTTAATCTCGAAGCCAAGTGATATCATCGTAAGGGCTTTTGATGGATCAAATAGGACAGTTCATGGGGAAGCAGATCTTCCGATCAAAGTGGGCTCCCAAATCTTCAACTCCACCTTCTATATTATGGATATTCTCCCTGCCTATTCTTGTCTGTTAGGTCATCCGTGGATCCATAAAGCTGGGGCAGTAACCTCAACCCTCCACCAGAAACTCAAATATCTAGTCAATGGCAGAATAGTCACCGTCTGTGGGGAAGAAGAGTTTATGGTAAGCCACCTTAACTCTTTCAAGTATGTGGAGATGGACGGAGAATTCATTGAAACCCCATGTCAAACCTTTGAGGTTGTACCACCGATAATTGTTGCTAATAAATGTTTTTCTGATGAGCCCAAAGCTGTCAAGGCTACGCCAAAGATGGTTTCAGTCAAGGATGCTAGTGCGGCAATTGAAGAAGGAAACTGTGATACTTGGGGAAACTCCTCGATATCCCTTTTAAATCAGACAAATTTGGTTTGGGATTCACCGTCAAAGCTCAGAAAGAAGTGAGGCGTGCTCGTGCTGGAAAGCCACCTCTCCGCATTGGAAGCCATGGAGTCAACGCAGTGATTGATTCTGAAGAAGAGACTACATTTGAAGAGTGGGGGTATCCAACTACAACGGAGCTGAAGAATTGGCATACAAAGGACTTTGTGCCCATCACCTTTATTAAGGAGTAATCTACTTGTTATTACTTTCCTTTCAATTCAAGAACATGTCGTCTATAATATTTTGGCAATAACTTTTCAACCATATGCCTGGCCCGGGGCACTTTGGTTCATTTATCAAGGGTTTTATTTATGTTCATATAATCATTTGATCATTCATTATATTTGACTCTTTTGAATTCAAATATTTGTGTTCATTGTCTTTCCTTTCTTTCAATTACATTTTTCAAAAAAATAGCCATGTATCTTACATGCGCACACACACACACACACACACACTTTTGCAGATCCACATCCACTCTGGATCCTATTGCCAATGACTCTACTATTTCCGACTATGACTTTGAATGCCCTATCAACCAAGCCGAATAAGAAAGCGAGGAAGATTGTGACATACCGGGAGAACTAGCCAGACTTCTATTACAAGAGGAAAAAGCTATTCAACCGCACGAAGAGTTAGTTGAAGTTATCAACCTGGGTACTGAGTCAGATAAGAAGGAAATCAAGATTGGCGCTAACTTGGAAAGCAGTGTGAAGAGCATGTTGGTTTAGATGTTGCATGATTATATGGAAGTTTTTGCTTGGTCTTATGAAGATATGCCTGGGTTAGATACCGACATCGTAGTTCATCGCCTGCTGACTAAAGAAGACTCCACCTGTCAAGCAAAAGGTTCGTCACATGAGGCCTGATATGTCTGAAAAGATCAAAGCCTAGGTGATGAAACAATTTGATGCGGAGTTCCTAGTTGTGACATCCTATCCTCAATGGGTTTCCAATGTGGTGTCGGTGCCAAAGAAAGACGGGAAAGTTCGCATGTGCGTAGACTATAGGGATATGAATAGGGCAAGCCCTAAGGATGACTTATCTCTACCACACTATTGTACCCCAAAATTTGCCCTCCCATATTTCTCAAAATATTGCAAGAAAAATCTCCAAGTTGCTCAAAGTAGCCCAAGGGTTGGCCAGACAAGCTCTCTCCTAAGGCAGTCTACCTCAAATTAGGGTTTCATGTTGCATCAAGATCCTTGAGTCGAAGTGATCCCAAGTGCTCACCATTGTCCTAATATGTTCTCAATATCATCCCTGTCAAGTTTCAAGCCTTGCAGAGGAATTTTGCTCAATCAATTGCTCAAAGGTCCAAAAATCGATTGTGCTTGGGCAAAAGTCAATTGTGGCCCACATACAGTCAAACTTCAAGATTTTTGGTCAAAATCCTCATTTTGAAGTATATTTCATCATTTGATCAAGTTTTGATCATGATTCATCAAGGATTTCTCATAATTCATCAAGACTCAAAAGTTGCTAAATTAGGGTTTTGCAGGAAAAGTCAACTCAACTTTGACCAAGCATAACTTTCTCATACTTTATGAGAAATGACTCATTCAAAGCTCATTTTGAAGAGGATGTAATTCCCTACAATCCATATGCATCTCCCAAGATCAAAATATTCACTCACAAGAAGTTATGAATTTGGACATTATAGGTCATTTTGAAAAGTCAACAAAAGCACCTTTTTTGTCAAAGCTTCATACACGAGCAAGCAATATCAAAATGAGATAAGACCAAAAGGGTTTATTAGAGGACATCTCAAGCTTTCTAAAACGTCTAAGAACACCTCCAAAGATTCAAAATTGAGGATGTTATGCATTGGTGAAGTTGACCTTTTTTGCAAAATTGCCAAAAGTCAACTATGCCCAAAACTTCAAATATTGCCAAATGGGCCCATTCTTTTTCACTTGTTTTGAGTTGGCAATATATCCCACGTGCTCTATCCCTTTCCACTTGTCCATATCATATTTTTATTAATTATTTTTATTTTTATTTTTATTTGAATTAATTTGATTTAAATCAAAATAAATCAAATAAAAATCTAAAGCATTGATAACAAGGGATTTTGTGCTTGTTTCAGGTTCCAATTACAACTAGCATCATTCAAATTCGTGCCAAGCCTTAGAGTGCACAAAAAGATTCAAAATAAGCCATGTTTGGAAAGATCTTCAAAGCAAATCAAATCAATATACAAAGCATTGAAAGAAGAAGATTTGGACACAACTATTAACCCTAATGCATTGCTGGATACATAAGGGGGAGGCAGATCAAAACAAAGGTTGGAAACAGGTGAGAGGGAGAGAACAAAATCTGGAAAAAAAATGCAAAAAAGTGTGAGTTCAAAATCCCTTTTAGAGGCATCCTCAAGGCTCGTGACTTGTTCCAATCGCTTCCTGGCACTCTCAGGAACCTAAAGCAATCGAAACCAAGCGTTTTCAAGCCCTCCCACGCACTGTAAGTCCGCAACTGTATCACCATCTTCTTGAATTCGAATAACCTTGCTCTTGCATCCATAGTCTGAAATAATGGCATATTCTTAACCTATGAAGCATTTGCAATCTTTTGGCATTATTCAATTTCATTTATATGGACTGAATCAAAATCCACCATTGTTAGGTTTTCAAGTTTGGTTTTAGGGTTTTTGTTTTCAGGTACAATTAGTCTTCGAAAGGGGTATGGTTGTGATCAGGAAGACGAGACGGACACAACCATGGCTTTAGATTTTATTTCTATGTCCTGTAGAGGATTTTGGAAATACACAGACATGTAGCAATAGACTATGTCCGTAGGTATAGGTATTTGGACTTTTAGCGATGGTGCCATAACAGGGATGAAGGCGTGTCACTTCCCCATAGGCCCATTCAAATCTGGCGCGTTATTTTTTTTGGTTACATCATCCACTGACCTTTTTTTATATATTATCTTTGTTTATTGGCATATGTACAATGAAATCAGAATAGCCTAGTGGTGACCACGTCAACGCATAAGGATTCAAAGGCTGGAGGTCAGGGGTTCGATCCCTACCTCCAGCATTTGCCATTTTTTTGTTTGTTTACAGGAAATCCAGTGCATGCATGAGCTTGGGATCCATCATACTCCCTCATTATCCAACCCGTCAGATGGCCAGATCTGGTGGCCACCATTGCAAGCACACCATGGACCAAGTCAAACATGCCACACTGGATGGTAAAAGTCAGCGTGGACCTTCTCCAATTGGGCCAGAAAACTACTTTCTACACCCCCTAATTTCAGGCCCATCTCTCTCTTTTTCTATATTTTGTTTATTTCATTTAATTATTTTTGTTTATTTACTAACCATGAAATAATTTTCTTTTTTATCAAAAAATCACAAAAACATTTTTCTATCCAATTAATATTTAGAATTTTATTTTTCATCAATAAATATTAATTAAAATAATTAGGTTATTTATATTAGATAACTTTAATTGATTTTATAAATATTTAAAATTAATTAGAATCAATAGGTTTTAACACCAATTTAATTATTTATTTCTTTCCTAAATTAACAAAAATCCAAAAAATATGTCATTTAAATTATTTTTCATTAATTAATTTAATAACCAATTAATTTAGCATTTAAATTTTAGGATTTAATTTATTTTCTCAAAAAAATACTAAAAACAACAAAAATATTTTCTTTTAATTAGGAGGGTCAAAACCCTAATTTCGCAATCGATTCAATTTTCCCGCGCGTTTTATTTTTATTCAATTATTGTATCTGCTCCCGGTTTGTAATAATTAAATTAGGACATTTATTTATTTTTACCGCTTTTAAATTTCAAAGGTTTTTTTTTGGTGATGTAAATACCCGACGCCTTGTAATAGTTAGTTTAAATTCCGCACTTTAATTTATGCAAATATTCACTGTTAGATGTTTGATAATAGGGCTTGCATGACAAGAATGAATGTTTAATCTTAAAACAGTTAGATCACCCTAAACATGTGCAAAGATAAATAATCTGAAATCAACACACTCGCACATGCGCACTCCTAGGGTACATCCCACTTGGTTGCCTTTGTAAACGGTCATTGAGTATAGGTTGTTTTAGAGGTCGCCCTCTTGTCTAAAAGATCATAGTTGCCTCGAAATGGTTGCCTCAGATATTATTGCCTCGAATAAATGATCTAAGACATTAGGGTTACCACTAAGATGTCCTAACATTGCTTTAGTGACCGTATGTCCCTCTTTCGAATTGACCCTCAAACTCTAACAACAGTGCTACCTACTCACTAATAGTTGGATAGCGCTGTCTAAAGGAAACAAACATAGAACGATTCCTTTTTTCGAGTAGGTAGATTAGTTCTTAAGTACTTGCTCAATCAAAAACAAAACTTTTTCACACTTACACTTTTACGAACAAGTTTTCAAAAACACTTCATTACACTCTCGAAGACATAAGCAAGAGTTAAATCGAAGTTAAAACAAAAACTTTTCAAAACCCACAA
Source organism: Vicia faba (assembly GCA_948472305.1). Classification (NCBI taxonomy): domain Eukaryota; kingdom Viridiplantae; phylum Streptophyta; class Magnoliopsida; order Fabales; family Fabaceae; genus Vicia; species Vicia faba. The sequence goes on from OX451736.1 coordinate 526,623,462, forward strand.
ACACAAAGAAAACAAATTTTGAAAATGATGAGCAAGTACCTAAGAGCCCGTAGATAACTACGGATAGAAAGGGTGCTAATACCTTCCCTTTCTATAATCTACCCCCCGTACTCAGAAATATCTCGAAAAAGGAATTTTTCTGTGCTTTTTTCCTTTCCTTGTCGGATAAAATAAAAGTCAGTGGCGACTCTTGCTTACCGCGACATTTTGCAAACACAAACGCAAAACGCGAACCCGCATTCCAAAAAACAGCCAGTTCTCCCACCGTATCACAGAACTGGTGACTCTGCTGGGGACGCTTAATAAGTGGGGTGTACCTTAGGATTACTTTATCATAATGTTTTCAATTGCTTGATTTGTATGCTTTATCTTTGTGGGTTTGAATCGGAGTTACTATAGATCCTAACCTGGATCTGGGGATACCTTTTAGGTAAGTAGCAATAGAATGTGAGGGAACTGTACGGCATAGACCGATACGGTTGAAGCAGTAGCTACGTTGGTGTGGCACTTTAGTTTGTACCGATATCCCTTGTGGTGGAACAAGGAGAATATGGGGCTGCTAAGGGGTCATTAAGCACCAAATGACCTTAGAACCTATAATTGACCAACTTGGCCATAGAAAAGTAGCAGTATGCTACACTCATTGAGACCAAACTCTCGCGATGATTCCGGCTGCAAGAAAAGGTTGCTAAACTGGAATTATGACCGATCGAGGGTGGTCAGTGATATTGAGATCCTCTAGAACCCAGTTACTATTACTAGGACAGGTTGAACCAACTAAACTGAAAGAGGGTAATACCTAAACTCCATGCCAGCCTGAAATCTAAGGGCTACTCTGTGACTTGTTTGCCCTTATCATGTTTGCTATCTGTGAATACTTGTAGTGTGTTTCTATCATGACATCATGCATCATGACATTGCATGCATATTTCATCAGACTAACCCATTTCAAAGACCGAAGGGATTCATTTTTGTTCTGTTTTACAGATCATGGCATCTATGCACAAAAACACTATTCGCATCAGCTTCATACAAATCCCTGCTCAACTTAGAGAGTTGGTTTCTAAAGTTCCAGATACTTCCTCCTTTATCAGAAGGCATGGTCACCTCCTTGGTTTGGTCACTTCTAAGATGGATGAGCAAATGCTGATTGTCTTGTTCCAGTTCTTCGACCCGTTGCACCACTGCTTCACCTTCCCAGACTATCAGTTGGTCCCTACTTTGGAGGAGTTCTCTGATTTACTTGGTATTTCTATTCTAGAGAAGACGCCATTTACATGTTGGGAGATATCTCTTAGGACAAAGGATGTTGCTACAGCCCTACATCTGACAAAGGCTAATGTAATGTCTAACTGGGAGACTCGGAGTGGGGTAAAAGGCTTCTTGGCTAAGTTCTTAATATATCAGGCTTAACAGTTTTGGGACAGTTTGGACTTTCAAGCATTTGAAGACATCCTAGCACTTCTCATCTATGGCTTGGTTTTGTTCCCTAACTCAGATTCTTTTGTCGACGTGAACGCAGTGAAGATCTTCATGTCCCGTAATCTAGTGCCTACTCTCTTAGGTGACATTCTACATGCTCTTTATGCCCGTACTACCCGGAAACGGGGAACCCTTATGTGTTGTGCACCATTGCTGGCGAGGTGGTTTATTTCTCACCTCCCCAAATCTGTTTTGAAGAACAAGGAAGGTATGGGTTGGGCCTACAGAATTATGTCCATTTCTCATACGGACATCATCTGGAGCACTAAAGACATGGAAGAAGTAGTTGTTATTGACCGGTGTGGAGAATACCCCAATGTTACTTTTCTTGGAATTAGGGGAGGAATAACCTATAATCTTTGTCTAGCCTTACAACAGTTTGGGCGAGCTCGAAAGGACGGTCCTCATGAGTTGCTGATTCCGAGCATTGTCTTTGACTTCCAAGGGGATGTTGAGGGGCATCTCCGCAGATTCATACGAGCTTGGAATAGGGTTAACAGGTTTGATCCACATGAGTTAGGAATGAAGACCTCTCTTCCGATAGAACCGTATCTCCGGTGGGTTCGAGCCCGTGCTCAAAAGCTGGGGATGCCGTACGAAGCTGTCTTACCGGTAATTGTTTAGAGTACTGATAAATAAGGGGTTCCTCATACTGTCCTCCATCCATACATGCCTACTGACATTGAGGCATTAAAGAGGTCTTGGATCCAGTTGGAGAAGAACGGGATACTTACAGAGAAAAGTATCATGAACAAGAACGGAAGATCCTGAAGCTTACAAGGCAACTGGAGAATGAGAAGGTCCTCAACGATTATGTAAGCACCAACGAAAAACGACCATGGGAGCGCTGATGTCTTTTGTTATTTCTAGTTTTGATTTACTTTTCAGTTTTTCCCTTTGTAACGCCTTAAAGGAATTTTTCAAACATTGTTTCAAGTTTTTAATCTAATAAAAGTGTATTTTATTTTGGTTTACGAATTTGAATCTCCCAAAGTCTTTGAAATCATATCATATGCATTCCATTCCCATGCACCTCATTACAGGCACCCTTACAGGTCTCTTATCTTCTTCGCTGTTTATTTCAACATCATGTCTTCTGAAACATCCACTGATCAAGCTATCAAGGCCCTACAAGCTCAAAACGCTCAGTTCCAGGAAATGTTCATGAACTTGGCCAAGGGGCAGCAAGATCTGAAGAATCTTATATTGAAGGATAAGAAGAAGAAGAAGAAGAAGGCGATCCTCCTGAACATGGGTCACAGGTTTGGGAACAGGCTACAGGAAGAAGTTGATTTGTCCCACTCATCTAGAGGGGGAGAGAACCAAGAAGAAAGGAGGGCTCCTTGTCCTGTGGTTTCCGACAATGAGACTGACTTTGATGAATACCAATATCCTCTGGCTGAGGACATGTATAAGCAACTTGAAGACCGGTTGAGCGCAATGGAGGTCCAGAAAGTTCCTGGTCTGGACTTCGGAGATTTGGGTTTGGCATCTGGGGTGGTGATCCCCCACAAATTTAAAGCACCAGTCTTTGCTAAGTACGACGAGGTCTCATGCCCAAAGCTACACCTCCGCTCGTATGTCAGAAAGATCCAGCCATATACTGCTGATAAGAACCTCTGGATCCATTTCTTTCAAGATAGTCTTTCAGGGACTTAACTTGAATGGTTCTACCAATTGGAAGGAGCTAGCATCCGTAACTGGGAGGACCTTGATGCTGCTTTTTAAAAGCAGTGCCAATATAATGCCGACCTCGCTCCCACACGTACCCAACTTCAAGGTATGTCTATGGGTGCGAGCGAAGGTTTTAAGGACTACACTCAGAAGTGGAGGGACCTTGCTGGGAGAGTCCAACCCCCTCTAGCGGACAGGGAGTTGGTGGATATGTTTCTTGGGACCTTATCTGGTCCGTATTTCAACCATTTGATTGGTAGCTCCTCGTATGGGTTCACCGAATTAATAATGAATGGGGAGAGAGTTGAAGCCGGTATCAAGAGCGGCAAGATACAGAAAGGTGCTTCGTCAAGTACCGAGAAGAAGCCTTTTAAGAAGGAGTCTAGTGCAGTTTACAGCTCAAGGATCAAAAACTGATCCGAACGCCGCCAAGCAGTGAATGCGGTGGTTATATCAAGACCTGTTGTTGCCCCACAACGCAATAATCATCCGAGAGCAGAGAGGCCGCAGAGACAGTTTACTCGGCTCAACATGACTTTATCTCAAATTTTGCTGCAGTTGTTGAAGACCAACTTGGTGATTCTGAGGGAGGCTCCAAAGAATCCGAACGCCCACTGTGCTTATCACTCTGATAGCCCAGGGCATGATACCAATAATTGTTGGGCTTTGAAGAGTAAAGTGCAAGATCTGATTGATGCTAAGGAGATTGAGTTTGAAGCACCTAAAAAGCCTAATGTCATGACTGCTCCTATGCCAAATCATGGAGTGAATGTTGTAGATGATGACTCGTTTGTGACTTATGTGAAAGACATTGCTACTCCATTAATGACTGTGAAGAAGAACCTTCTGTTAGCCGGTTTATTTTCAGGCTGTGGCGAAGGTTGCCATCTGTGTTCCGTCGTACCTACTGGTTGCCATCTATTGAAGTCAGGTGTCTAACGCCTGATGGATAACAAAGAAATTCTGTTTGAGAAGACTTTGGTTCCATTGATTCCTTTTGAAGATATTTCTATAATCACCATTTCCGCCAATTCTTCCAAGGCTTCCTCAAGAAAGCTTGTTAGAATTACATCTGCTCCGAGAATTGCTCCTTTGATCATTACCATTCCTGGACCTATCCCTTACACGTCAGATAAGGCTGTCCCGTGGCACTATGGGGCTGACGTGTATTATCATGGGATTAAACAAGACTTGAAGGACGAAGAGGCTGATACTGATGTCAGCAATATTGTTGGATCTAGTAAAGTCACCCGAAGCGGAAGGCTTTTCTCCCCTGAGATATCTCCATCAAATGTTCGGAAGCCTGTTGTTATTACACCTGCCAATACACCTACTACTGTCCCTGTTCATGTTCCAATCCTCACCCCTGTTGCCGAGTCATTTGACACTCGGGGCAAAGGGATCACCGGTGAGCCTGCCCAGACGGAGGCACCGAAGAAGATCACTATTGAAGCCTCTAGACATGAGATAGAGGAAATTTTAAAGATCATCCAGAAAAGCGACTACAACATAGTCGAACAGCTGGGGAAAACCCCATCGAAGATCTCTATGTTGTCTTTATTGTTGTGTTCAGAGGCCCATGCTAAGGCTCTGATTGCTTTCCTGAAAACTGCGCATGTGCCGCAGGAGACATCTGCTGACCAGTTCAAAGATTGTATGGCTAGTCTGACAGCGGATAACGGGTTGGGTTTCTCTGACACAGACTTGACTTCCAAGGGAAAGAATCACAATGACGCTCTGTATGTTTAAATCGAGTGCAGGGGCACTACTCTAGCTCACGTATTGGTAGATACTGGGTCTTTGTTGAATGTTTTACCCAAGAAAGTGTTAGACCGGTTAGACTGTGAAGGGTTGGTGCTGAAGCTAAGAAACATTGTGGTTAGGGCCTTTGACAGGTCCAAAAGGATGGTACATGGGGAAGTGGACATTCCAGTTAAGGTTGGTTCTCATATTTTTGCATCTACATTTTATGTGATGGATATTCGGCCATCTTATTCTTGTTTGCTGGGTCACCCGTGGATCCATAAAGCTGGGGCAGCAACTTCTACGCTCCACCAGATGCTGAAATACCCAGTGAAGGGGAAAATTGTTACGGTACGAGGAGAAGAGGAGTACATGGTGATCCACCTCAACTCTTTCTGGTATGTGGAAATGGATGAGGAGTTCATTGAAACCCCGTGTCAACATTTTGAAGAAGTCCCCCAGACGTTGGCATCAACTGAAACTGTTACTGAAGATCCTCCAATGAAGATGGCTTCCCTCAAGGATGCCCGGGCTGTTATTGAGAAAGGTGGGTGTGCGAATTGGGGCCAACTCCCTGACTTTGCACATAAGACTGACAAGTTTGGTTTGGGTTTCACTGCAAAAACTCAAAGGGCCGTTCAGTGCGCGTGGATTGGAAGACCTTCCTTGCGTATCACAAATCCTGAAGTAAATGCTATTGAAGATGGTGATAAAGAGTCTGACTTAGACAGCTGGATTTACCCGACTACCAACAACGAACTAAGCAATTGGACGGCAAAGGACTTCGTGCCAATTTCTTTTATTACCCAGTAATGAGACTTTTGTTTTGAATTTGTAACAGACAATTTTAAACTTTACAGCCTGGTGTCTTACCCGAGACACCGTGGCTTTGTTTGAGGGCTTTATATGTGTCATCTCCATATATCATTAATAAAAGCATTAGACTTTTTTTGCATTACAAATTTTGCGCTCCTTGTTTTTCTTTTCTATCTTGCAAAAAAGTTATTTTACACACACTCACATATACAGGTCTACATCCATTATGGATCCCACTGATAACGACTCTGCTACTGCAAATTATGACTTCGAAATTCCGATCAACCAAGCCGAGGACGAAGGTGAGAATGATTGCGAAATGCCTGGTGAACTTGCTAGATTGTTACTTCAGGAAGAGAGGGTCATACAGCCGCATGAAGAGCCAGTAGAAACAGTAAATCTGGGTACAGAGGTAGACAAGAAAGAGGTTAAGATTGGTGCAAATCTGGAGCCTAGTGTTAAACAACGGTTGATTCAGATGATGCGTGATTATGTTGAGATCTTTGCCTGGTCTTATGAAGATATGCCTGGGTTGGATACCGATATTATGGTTCACCGCTTGCCTACCAAGGAAGATTGTCCTCCAGTGAAACAGAAAGTTTTCCGAATGTGCCCAGAGATGTCTGAGAAAATCAAGGATGAGGTTATGAAACAGTTTGATGTCGGTTTTCTATCAGTTACTTCTTACCCGTAGTGGGTGGCCAACGTGGTTCCGGTGCCGAAGAAGGATGGTAAAGTTCAAATGTGTGTTGACTATAGGGATCTGAATAGGGCAAGCCCCAAGGATGATTTCCCTCTACCTCATATCGACATTCTGGTTGACAACACCGCACAACATAAGGTCTTCTCCTTTATAGATGGTTTCTCCGGTTACAATCAGATTAAGATAACTCCCGAGGATATGGAGAAGACAACCTTTGTTACTCAATGGGGTACCTTTTTCTACAAAGTCATGCCTTTCGAATTGAAGAATGCAGGGGCAACGTATCAGTGCGCTATGGTTTCTCTGTTCCATGACAAGATTCATCATGAGATTGAGGTATACGTTGACGACATGATTGCAAGATCCCGGACTGAGGAAGAACATCTGGACCATCTCCAGAAGCTATTTGATAGGTTAAGGTTGTATAAGATGAGGTTAAACTCGAACAAGTGCACCTTCGGGGTGAGATCTGGTAAGCTGCTGGGTTTCGTCGTAAGTGATAAAGGTATTCAGGTGGATCCTGCAAAGGTGAAGGCTATACAGGAAATGCCAGCTCCCCAAATAGAAAAAGAAGTCAGAGGCTTCCTGGGACGTCTGAACTATATTGCCCGGTTCATCTCACACCTGACTGCTACTTGTGAGCCAATCTTCAAATTACTGAAGAAAGATCAAGTGGTAAGATGGAACGATGAATGTCAGACCGCTTTCGAAAGGATCAAAGAATATCTCCAAGAGCCACCTATTCTGATGCCTCCAGTTGAAGGGAGACCTCTGATCTTATACTTGACAGTACTAGACAATTCAATGGGGTGCGTGATGGGGAAGCATGATGAGTTTGGCCGAAAAGAGCATGCTATTTATTACCTTAGCAAAAAGTTTACCGACTGCGAGACCCGATACTCGTTGCTTGAGAAAACTTGTTGCACTTTGGCATGGGCTGCTCGCCGGTTGAGACAGTATATGTTGACTCACACTACTCTATTGATATCAAAGATGGATCCAATCAAGTATATCTTCGAAAAGCCTGCCTTGTCCAGAAGAATAACAAGATGGCAGATGATCTTGACTGAGTATGACATCCAATACACGACTCAAAAAGCAATCAAGGGAAGTGTATTGGCAGACCATTTGGCACATCAGGCAGTGGATGATTACCAGTCTATGAACTTCGAATTCCCGGATGAGAATATCATGATAGTGACTAACTGCGAGACACCTAGACCGGATGAAGGACCTGAGGAGGGATCCCGATGGTCTATGTACTTTGATGGAGCTTCAAACGCTTTGGGTAATGGCATTGGCACCGTGATCATATCTCCTGAAGGCTCTCATACTCTGTTCACCGCCTGACTATGTTTCAACTGCACCAACAACATGGAGGAGTATGAAGCGTGCATCATGGGTCTTCGAGTAGCTATTGACCTAAGGATTAAGTTCTTGAGTGTATTCGGAGATTCCTCTCTCGTGATCAGTCAGATCAAAGGCGAGTGGGATACGAAACACCCTAATCTTATTCCTTACAAGGAGTATTTATTGACGTTGCTTCCACACTTTGAATAGATAACCTTTGAACACTTCCCTAGAGAGGAGAATCAGTTGGCGGACGCGCTAGCTATGATGTCTTTGAAGGGGTGAAAAACACAAGAAGGGGGGGTTGAATTGAAAAACTGGAATCTTAAAGCAATTGACAAGATATTTTTATCCTGGTTCGTTTGATCTCAAACTACTCCAGTCCACCCGTCAAGGTGATTTCGCCTCTCTCCAACGAGGTCTTAATTCACTATATTCAACTGAATACAAATCTGCTTTAACAACTGCTAAAGCCTTCTTGATTCAAACCACAATCCGGTTTGTCAAGGCAACACTTTCTTACAAAGGTATAAACCAAATGTGTGTGAATGTTTTCTACAAAACTATATCACAACTGTGATGTATACACAAATTAAGCTTAGAAACTTAGATTGCTAAACACTAATGGAGTATCAGAGTTTGTTGGTTTAGCAAAACTGGTAGATGAAGATTATTGTTCAGCTTTGTGCGTGTAGAGAGTTTGGAAGCATTAGCCATGATAATCTTCGAAGCTTTGTTTATATAGCACTTGAGAAGATGAACGTTGAATGCAATATTCTTGATTCAATGCTATTAACAAGCTTTCCTTTTTGAGCAGATCTTGTCTAGAATGAAGCCGTTGGAATTAATTAGCGTTCAATGCACAGTACCGTTGCTTCTTCAATGCACGTTCTGGCTTGGCTCATTCTGATTCTGCTTCGCTGCTGATGAACTATTGATTCTGTATCAGAGTGTTTTACGCGCAGTTCTGTTCATCAAGCTTCAGCATGTACGTGAGTTGATCATCTGATCTTCACGTTCTGATTCAGAAACTTCTGATGCTGGTGTATCAAATCAAGTTCTGATGCTGATGGAGTGATCTTGCTTATTTTAATCAGCGTATCTGCAAGTCAGAGCATAGTAATTTTAGGCAGCATATAATTCAAACATGAAACATATAAACACTATATCTTTTCACTTTGTTATCATCAAAACTTAAATATAGGGTACTAGATTCAAACATTGTTCTAACAATCTCCCCCTTTTTGATGATGACAAAAACTAGATATTTTAAATAAAAAATAACGTGAAAAGGTATCTAGGAAATGTTTCAGAGTTAAGAAGTAAGGAGAAATCAGAGTTTAAGAGATACTCCCCCTGAGTTTGTTACTTCCCTTTGATATGCGTGTTCTTCAGGATCAGATCTTTTTCTATCTTTGAACATCAGATTATAGGTCTTTGACTTATCAGAGAGCAGAGCTTCAGAGCTTTTCCTGTCAGAGCTTTGCTTCGGATCAGAGTGTTAGGTCGATCAGAACTTCATATTTGATCAGAGCAACATGAGCTTCTACATTTGATCAGAGCTTCTAGCTTCTAGTCTTCATTGTGCCTGTAGACTTAAAAACAAAACAGAAAAACATTTCAAGTAATAGAGTTAGAATGTTTGAGAATTTCTGTCTAGTTAGCCGTTATTGATTTTAAATATCATTCTTGTTCTCCCCCTTTTTGTCAGCAATCAAAAAGTGCTGGTGATGTGCTAAAACGATTTAGATCAGAAAAAACAGATTATATTAAAGTAGTTCAGAATCAGAGCAAAATAGCATTACACAACATAGTCAAAACAGAAAATGAAGAAAACATGAAAAATTATGCATGAAAAAGATTTATGGTTGAGGGGGCATGCGTGAGAACAGGCTTTCCAGCATTGCTTGAATCTTTTCAGAAGTTTCATTCTGCTTCTGAACCATGGTGACAACAGTGTCAATCTTGCTGTCCTGTACGTTCATTCTTGCTTCCATCTTCTGATCATTCTCTTCCATCCGCTGCTGGAGACGTAAGTCATTCAGCCTGAGTTCTTCCAGAGCCTGCCTGTCCAAGGCAGCTTGAGAAATTTCAGAAGGAGGGAGCTTCTCAGAACTTTCAGCTACATCTTCTGCTGGATTTTCTTCCTGAAGGGTCTTGTCCTCTGATGGTTGCACCTGTGCAGCTTGCTCTTTCTCAGACCAAGATTCACTGTCCAGAGGGAGCACAACTTCTTGAGGCAGCTGACTCTCAACTTCCTTCAGCAGCTTGCTAAAGTTCTGTTGAGCCTGCTCATAGTTGACGTCCTGCAGCTGGAGGGCTTCAGCACGTACCCATACTCTGAACTGTGACCAGAGCTGATCAGAAGCAGCTGGGTCGATCATCCCCGGACAGACTTGCTTCAAGGACGCAATCCATTGCAGCATACCTGTTCCAAAATTCAAAATACCAGAGCCAACATCTGGTTGCTTTGGTTTGGGTATGGCAATTTTGTGTCTTAGATCAGCAAGACGTTCAAGACTTGTTAAGTCAATGAAAGTTCTGCTGGGGTTTTCAGCGGATTGGTTTTCAGAGGATGTTTGTTTTGGAGGAGGGTTATCAGAATCATAAGATATTTCTATTGGAGTGGTTGGAGTTTTTGGAGGAGTTGATTCCTCTGAAGATGGCAACTGGGGCCTGACAATAGTGGTTCCACATGGCAACTGGATTGCCAGCGGTGAAGGTTGAGGTGAGTGGGGATCAGAATGATGTGGAGAAGGGGTTTCATAGCGGTGAAACTCTGTTTGTGGCGAAGGTGGATTATTTTCTGGTTGAGGAGGTGGAATCTCTGATTGCTCAGGGATCAGAGGTTCTTCTGTGAGAGGTTGTTGTTGTTGTGGTTCTGATTCTGGTTCTGGTTGAATTTCTGGTTCAGGTTGTGGTTCTGGTTCAGGTTGTGGAGGAGGAATATTTGGTGGTTCAGAATTTGGTTGAGCAGAAGTATGTTCACGCTCAATATCAGCTAGCACTCTATCAAGTGCTGGTGTTGTTGAAACAGTTGGTTGTTTGGTAATTTTGATTCTGGGTCTTCTGAGTAGTAAGGCCTCAGAAGGGTCTTCTGGTATGGTTTCATCAATAGTAGGGATTGGGATGGATATTCTGTGAGAGGTTTTAGGAGGGGCAGCAGATGTTGGAATAGTAGATGAAATTGAAATAGGAGCAGCAGATGAATTACCTCGTTTCTTTGGAGTCTGATGAGATGATCCTTCTGCTTTCCTCTTCTTTGTCTTCTTCTGAGTCACTTCAGGTTGCACTTGACTCAGATCTTTGATCTTCAGCTTTGAACCTGCATCTTCTTCCTTGTATGAATCTGGATACTTGAGAAACATATCCGGTTGGGATTCCATTTCAGAAAATCTTGGGAAATTACTCAGAGGCACTCTTCTTCTGGAGATGTCAGCAGTTGAAGAAGCTCTGGGTTCCTTCCTAATATTTTCTATCAGCTTCATCTTTTTCAGGTTCTTAGCGTTCAGCGGTTTTCCAACAGTTGGTTCCATAGTGCCCAGCACTTGAGCTTCACTCAGATAATCTATCAGCTTATTCTCTGTCAGAATATCTGATATGAGCCTTCCAAACGGTATCCAGTCCCTTTTGGTCCTTTCTTCTTCTCTAGTCTCTTTCACACTAGTCTTCAGATGGTTGAACAGGAAGTGTGCCAGATTGATCTTCACCCTCTGATCAATAAAGTAGATCTGAAATTGCTGATCCACGTTTATATAATCAGGAGAGCTTGTTGGCTTCCTGTGGTTGAAGCATCCAAGAACAATCTTGGCCCATACTCTGTAGTGATCCTTCAGATCCTTAATTTTGCTGCTGGGAAATCCAAGAGTGAAAATGCAGTTGGCTACCACACCTATATCAGGGCATCTGTCAGCCATGTCCACACAACGGACTCCACCACCACTTTGACCAATTAACCTAGCAATGAGGTCTTCAGAAATTATTATCTTCTTTCCCATGACAGAAGAGATGACTAGATGTTTATGAATCTTGGCGTGAATCCAAAATTCCTTGACAAGCTCTGGGAAAGTTGGTCCAACCAACCTATAGAAATACCTCTCCCACTTTTGAGCCCTAATCTCTTCAGTTAGGTCAAATCCATTTTCCTTCAAACTTTCGAAATCGATGATTAACTCAGAGAGAACCTCAAGATTCTTTACCGGTGTGAGAAGAGTTCTGGTAGGCACCTGATATTGCTCAGAAGTTTCTTTCTTCTGATTCCCTGCAGAAATGCTGGAGGATGCCATTGTTCTCACACAACAAAGATTTTAGAATGATTTGAGAGAAAAAGGTTTGAAGGAGATAAACTCAGAAATATGCAGAAAGTTCTTGAGAGATTATGAGAAAGCGTAAAGAGTAAGAATGAAGAATAATGTGCTTAAATAAAGTTTTCAAAAATTATTTTGAAAAATTAAACGTTTTTAAGAGAGAGAAAAAAAATAATGATTGCCATTAACAAGCGTGATTACTCTGCATTAAATGCTTGCTGATTTTGGGGGATTTGAGAAAGATACTTAAAAACGGTTACCAGACATGTGTCTCAAAGCACCCAATCAGCGCTTTCCTTTCTCAGAAGCGTGCACGCGTTCTGCTTCAGGGATTTGCTGATGATTGGATGACACTTGTTTGATGTAGTGACCAGCACGTCTGTCTTTGAGATTAGACTCTCAGATCTTTAGACTTGCATCTGATACAATCTGCATGTTCTATCTTTCTGAAAGGAGATTGATCAGAAGTTCACAGTAATATAATTACATTCTGAAGATAAATACATGGAATTAAAACATTTTCATTCTGGGCATACTTTCATGCTGAGATGTTTCAGAATGAAATTGAACCTATCTTCTGAAAGGGGTTTAGTAAAGATATCAGCCCATTGATGGTCTGTATCTATAAATTTCAAGTTTAAAATACCTTTCTGAATATAGTCCCTAATGAAATGATGTTTTATTTCTATATGCTTAGCTCTAGAATGTAAAATAGGATTCTTACTTAAGCAAATAGCAGAAGTATTATCACAAAGAATAGGAATGTTACTCTCAAAAATCTGGAAGTCTTCAAGCTGACTTTTCATCCAGAGCATTTGTGTGCTACATCCAGATGCTGCTATGTACTCAGCTTCTGTTGTTGACAGAGCAATTGTTGATTGCCTTTTGCTGGACCACGAGATCAGATTTTCTCCCAGAAACTGGCAGCTTCCAGAAGTACTTTTACGTTCCACTCTGTCTCCAGCAAAATCAGCATCACAGTAGCCTACTAAGCTGTAATCACTAGATTTTCTATAAAACAAACCCAGATTAGTAGTACCTTTCAGATACTTGAAAATTCGCTTAACAGCTGTTAAGTGAGATTCTCTAGGATCTGATTGGAATCTAGCACAAATACATACGCTGAATAAGATATCAGGTCTTGAAGCTGTCAGATAAAGGAGAGAACCAATCATACCTCTGTAGACTTTCTGTTCTACGCTTTTGCTTACCTCTTCTCTTTCCAGAATGCACGTGGGATGCATTGGAATCTTTGATGGCTTACATTCTGAGAGGTCAAATTTCTTCAGAAGATCTCTGATGTATTTGCTCTGATGAATGTAAGTTCCCTCTGGAGTTTGATTGATCTGAATTCCTAGAAAGAATTTCAGTTCCCCCATGAGGCTCATCTCAAATTCTGCCTGCATACACTTAGCAAATTTTCTTCCAAGAGAAGGATTAGTAGAACCAAAAATAATATCATCAACATAAATTTGACAGACTAAAATGTCACTCTTAACTGTTTTACAGAATAGAGTAGTGTCCACTTTCCCTCTGGTGAATTCATTTTCAAGCAGAAAGTTACTTAGCCTTTCATACCAAGCTCTGGGAGCTTATTTCAGACCATACAGTGACTTTTTCAGTTTGAAAACATGTTCTGGATGTTTTGTATTTTCAAAACCTGGGGGTTGGTGAACATAAACTTCTTCTTCTATATAACCATTTAAGAATGCACTTTTGACATCCATCTGATACAGAGTGATGCCTCTATTAACAGCAAATGAGATTAAAAGTCTGATAGATTCTAACCTGGCGACTGGGGCAAAGGTTTCTGTATAGTCTATCCCCTCTTGCTGACTATAACCTTGTGCAACCAGTCGTGCCTTGTTTCTGACGACTTCACCTTGTTCATTAAGCTTGTTTCTGAACACCCATCTTGTTCCAAAGACGTTGAATCCTTTTGGTCTGGGAACGAGATCCCATACGTCGTTTCTGGTGAATTGATTCAGCTCTTCTTGCATTGCCAGAATCCAGTCGTTGTCCAGAAGTGCTTCATCAATAGAAGAAGGTTCAATCAGAGACACAAGTCCCATAAGAGTTTCTTCAGAGTTTCTGAAGCTTGCTCTTGTTCTGATTGGATCTTCCTTTCTTCCTAGAATAGTTTCTTCTGGGTGATCCAAACTGCTTCTGGGTAATCTCTTCTGAGGTTGATCAGCAGCAGTTGTAGGATTTCTAGCATTGCTCCTTTCAGACGTTGAAGGAATGTCTGTGTTGAGAGCTTCTGATGACTTGTCTTCAGAACCTACAAATTCAATTTCTATACCTGCAAGATTTTCATTCTGCTTTGACTTTTCAGAGTCAAGCTTGTCATCAAAACGAACACTGATTGATTCTTCCACAATCTGTGTTTCTGTATTGTATACTCTGTACCCTCTTGAGCGTTCAGAGTATCCTAACATAATACACTTCTGTGCCTTAGAATCAAACTTGTTCAAATAATTCTTTGTATTTAACATATAGCAAGTACATCCAAATGGATGAAAATACGAAATGTTGGGCTTTCTGTTCTTCCACAATTCATATGGAGTCTTTTCCAGAATAGGTCTTATTGAGATTCTATTCTGAATGTAGCACGCTGTGTTTATTGCCTCTGCCCAGAAAGTCTTAGCAACGTTTGTCTCATTGATCATGGTTCTGGCCATTTCTTGCAATGTTCTGTTCTTTCGTTCTACAACTCCATTTTGTTGGGGAGTTCTAGGACAAGAGAAATCATGCAGAATGCCTTTGTCATTAAAGAATGACTCAAAATCTTTATTTTCAAATTCTCCACCATGATCACTTCTGACTTTAACGATTCTAAGATCTTTTTCATTCTGAACTTGGTTACAGAAGGTAACAAACACAGAGTGTGACTCGTCCTTGTGTCTTAAGAACTTTACCCATGTCCATCTGCTATAGTCATCTACGATTACTAACCCATACTTCTTGCCACTGACTGAAGCAGTTTTAACTGGTCCAAATAAGTCAATGTGCAGAAGTTCTAATGGCTTAGAGGTAGAAACAACATTTTTGGATTTAAAAGAAGGTTTTGCAAATTTGCCTTTCTGACATGCTTCACACAGAGCATCTGAATTGAACTTCAAATTTGGAAGTCCTCTGACCAGATTGAGTTTGTTAATCTGAGATATTCTTCTCATACTAACATGCCCCAATCTTCTGTGCCAGATCCACTGCTCGTTGTTAACAGACAGAAGACATTTTACGTTCTGACTCTTTAGTTCAGAAAGTTTGATTTTGTAAATGTTGTTTTTCCTCTTTCCATTAAACAGGATAGTCCCATCTTTCTGACTAACAGCTTTACCTTATTTTTGATTAAAGATTATATCATAACCGTTATCACTTAATTGACTTATGGATAACAGATTATGCATCAATCCATCTACTAGCAGAACATTATTAATAGAGGGAAGATTTCCGTTACCTACAGTTCCAGAGCCAATTATCTTTCCCCTCTGATTGCCTCCAAAGCCAACGTGGCCTCCAGGCTTAAGTTCTAGGCTTTGGAACATATGCCTTCTTCCCGTCATGTGTCGTGAGCAGCCAGAGTCCAGGTACCATGATTGGTGTTTCTGACTTGCTGCTAAAGATATCTGCAACATGTATTATTTTGTCCTTAGGTACCCAGATCTTCTTGGGTCCTGACTTGTTAGTTTTACCAAAACTCTGGTTGAATTTTGGTTTCACAGAGTGCTTACTGCTAGTGTATTTGATGTCGTGTGTGTGACCATACACAAAGTGTGAATTTAGAGGAGTGGGTTTAATAATTAAATCCATGACATTCTTAGGTGTAGGAACCTTACCTTGGTATCCTATTCCTTTCCTGCCGTTTCTGCTAACTCCATAGATCATTGAAGCCATTCTGCTTCTATCTATGCTTTTAGCAAGGAACTTCTGGAAACTATGATCATACTCCTTGATGATCTCATCAGCGTTGCTGGGAGTTTCAGAAATTGGTTCCTTCTGAGAGTTTTGTAAAGAGTTTTCTAATTTTAAAATTTTATCTCTCAGCTCAGAGTTTTCCAATTTGAGACTCTCAGACTTATTAGAGTCAGATTCAAGAGTCCTTTTCAGATCTCTGAATTTAGCTCTAATCTGCTGATAACGTTCCAGAATTTCATTGAGGCTTTCAGCAAGTTCAGCCTTTGTAAAATTAACAACGAAGTTAGGGAATACCTCTTCTGTGTCTGATTCTGAGTCTGATTCAGAAGCTTCACTGTCATCTGGAATGTTAGCCATGAGCGCTATGTTTGCCCTTTCATCATCTGATTCTAAGTCAGCTTCAGACGAGTCAGAGTCATCCCATGTGGCCATGAGACTTTTCTTCTTCTCTCTTCCAAACTTCTTTTTGGGCTTTTCCCTCTGAAGCTTTGGGCAGTCACTCTTGTAGTGTCCTTGCTCATTGCACTCGTAGCAGATGATGTCTTTTGTGTTTGGCTTCTTGCTACCGGAGGAGCCTTCAGATCTTCTGTATCCAGAGGAAGAATCTGTCCTTCTGTATCTGGAAGAAGACTCGTTCTGATCAGATCTTCTGGGATTCCTGAACTTCCTTTGTCTTTGCTTCCACAGTTGATTTACTCTTCTGGAGAGAAGGGAAAGTTCGTCTTCTTCTGATGAGGATCCATCAGATGTTTCTTCAACTGCCTGCAAAACTTTAGATTCAGATTTTCTGTTAGATTTTAAAGCTATAGGCTTACCTTGCTTCTGAGGCTCATCAGCTTCTAGCTCTATCTCATGACTTCTGAGGGAGCTTATAAGTTCCTCCAGAGTGATTTTGTTGAGATCCTTCGCTAGCTTCAGAGCAGTAACCATAGGCCTCCACTGCTTGGGTAAACTTCTGATTATCTTCTTGACATGGTCAGCAGTAGAGTATCCTTTGTCCAGAACTTTGAGACCAGCTACCAGAATCTGGAATCTAGAGAACATAGCTTCAATGGATTCAGATTCTTCCATTTTGAACGCCTCATACTTCTGAATGAGCGCCAGAGCTTTTGTTTCCTTGACTTGAACGTTGCCCTCATGCGTCATTCTGAGAGAATCAAAGATGTTCTTAGCTGTGTCTCTGTTGGAGATCTTCTCATACTCAGTATAGGAGATGGCACTGAGGAGGATGGTTCTGGCCTTATGGTGATTCTTGAAATCACGCTTTTGTTGATCAGTCATTGATTTTCTTTCAATCTTCTGACCAGTTGCATTCACAGGGTGCGTGTATCCATCTGTCACCATATCCCACAGATCAGCATCATGTGCTAGAAAGAAGCTTTCAATTCTGTCTTTCCAGTAATCAAAGTTTTCTCCATCAAAGACTGGAGGTTTGCCGCTGAATCTGTCTCTGTCCTCATTGTTGTCATTGCTGAAATGAGAGTTGTTTCCTGCCATTGTGTTTTTCTGACGCTGGATCTTGTACTGACACGGTTAAGTGTTTTAGCTCAGAACCAGGCGCTCTGATGCCAATTGAAGGGGTGAAAAACACAAGAAGGGGGGGTTGAATTGAAAAACTGGAATCTTAAAGCAATTGACAAGATATTTTTATCCTGGTTCGTTTGATCTCAAACTACTCCAGTCCACCCGTCAAGGTGATTTCGCCTCTCTCCAACGAGGTCTTAATTCACTATATTCAACTGAATACAAATCTGCTTTAACAACTGCTAAAGCCTTCTTGATTCAAACCACAATCCGGTTTGTCAAGGCAACACTTTCTTACAAAGGTATAAACCAAATGTGTGTGAATGTTTTCTACAAAACTATATCACAACTGTGATGTATACACAAATTAAGCTTAGAAACTTAGATTGCTAAACACTAATGGAGTATCAGAGTTTGTTGGTTTAGCAAAACTGGTAGATGAAGATTATTGTTCAGCTTTGTGCGTGTAGAGAGTTTGGAAGCATTAGCCATGATAATCTTCGAAGCTTTGTTTATATAGCACTTGAGAAGATGAACGTTGAATGCAATATTCTTGATTCAATGCTATTAACAAGCTTTCCTTTTTGAGCAGATCTTGTCTAGAATGAAGCCGTTGGAATTAATTAGCGTTCAATGCACAGTACCGTTGCTTCTTCAATGCACGTTCTGGCTTGGCTCATTCTGATTCTGCTTCGCTGCTGATGAACTATTGATTCTGTATCAAAGTGTTTTACGCGCAGTTCTGTTCATCAAGCTTCAGCATGTACGTGAGTTGATCATCTGATCTTCACGTTCTGATTCAGCAACTTCTGATGCTGGTGTATCAAATCAAGTTCTGATGCTGATGGAGTGATCTTGCTTATTTTAATCAGCGTATCTGCAAGTCAGAGCATAGTAATTTTAGGCAGCATATAATTCAAACATGAAACATATAAACACTATATCTTTTCACTTTGTTATCATCAAAACTTAAATATAGGGTACTAGATTCAAACATTGTTCTAACAGTCTTCTATTTTCAAGGTCAAGTGGGACAATGAAGCTCCCCAGATTACCATTGAAAGGTTGGACGAACCTGCACATTGCTGTGACATCGAGACTGAGGAGGTAGCAGATAAACCTTGGTTTCACGAGGTAAAGAGGTATCTTGAGGCTCAAGAATACCCTGAGGGTGCATCTGTTAATGATAAGAAGTTTCTGAGGAGATTCGCGGAGAAATTCTTCATCAGCAATGGCATTCTTTACAAGCGTAACCATGATTCGACCTTATTGCGATGTGTGGATAAGAACGAGGCAGAATGGATTATGGTAGAGTTACACGAAGGTACTTTTGGAACCCATTCCAGTGGACATACCATGGCAAAGAAAATCCTTCGGGCAGGATATTATTGGTCCACCATGGAAGCCGACTGTTATCATCATTCTCGGACCTGTCATAAGTTCCAAGTCTATACGGATAAGGTGCATATACCTCAAGTACCTCTGAACGTCTTGACAGCTCCTTGGCCTTTTGTAATGTGGGGCATCGACATGATTGGTGAGATCAGACCTACTGCGTCCAACAGGCATCGTTTCATCCTGGTAGTTATTGATTACTTTACGAAGTGGGTTGAAGCAGCTTCCTTTGCTACTGTAACCAAGAACGTCATGGCACGGTTCATTCGGCACAATCTGATTTGTCGATATGGTGTACCAGAGAGAATCGTTACGAACAATGGTACAAATCTCAACAATAAGATGATCACTGAGCTCTGCAAGCAGTTTAAGATACATCATCACAACTCTTCGCCTTACCGGTCGAAAATGAATGGGGCTGTTGAAGTGGCTAATAAAAACATCAAGAAGATTGTGCAGAAGATGACGGTGACATACAAAGACTGGCACAAGATGTTACCGTTTGCTCTTCATGGGTACCACACCTCAGCACAGACGTCAACAGGGGCAACCCCCTATTCCTTGGTATATGGTATGGAAGCAGTTTTTCCCATTGAAGTTCAGATACCCTCTCTTCGGATTATGAAGGATGCATGCTTAAGCGAAGATGACTGGATCTAGACCCAGCTCGATCAACTGAACTTAATCGACGAAAAGAGACTTATTGTTGTTTGTCATGGTCAAACGTATCAAAAACGGATGATCAGGGCATTTAACAAGAAAGTCAGACGACAAGAGTATCAAGTTGGGGATCTGGTGATCAAGCGTATCATCCTACCACAAGGTGATCCCAGGGGAAAATGGACCCCTACTTATGAAGGGCCATTTGTGGTTAAGAACATTTTCTCATGAGGAGCTATGATTCTAACCACCACGGACGGTGACGACCTTCCTCACCCTGTCAATGCAGACATAGTGAAAAAATACTACGCATAATCAAGGACCCGCTAGGTCGACTGGCCTAGGCAAAAATAAGGGCTTCCCGGAGAACCAAAAGGGTTCGGGAAAAAATAAGGGATGAAAATGAAAAAAGTTGTACAACAGGCAAGTCGAAAACCTGAAAAGGAGGCTTGGAAAAAAAAGGGTATCCCGGTGGACTGAAAACCCGAAAGGGAGGTCCAGGAAAAAATTAGGGATTAAAGCGTAACACTATGTCTCATTGGATCACCTTGCAACCAAACTTCGGTATTGACTATCAAGCTCGGACGACACTAATCAACCTGATCTACCTTCAACCAAGTAGCAAAGTGATGAGATGCTCGAGGACATAAAGGCAATAACAGAGTTGGAACCCAGTGGGATTATTCACAGAGCTGTTTTTCTTTGTTTTTCACAAATTGTATAAATTCTATTTGTTCGGCGGCGTTCTCTTACTAGGACGTCAACCTCTTGTACAAAAACGCCTATTTACAGGCTAACTTCAAAATCAATACAAGTCATTTTTACAAAGAAATTTCAAATTGTTTTCCTTTTTTTGTTTTGTTTTGCAAAGAACGTCCAACATTCATTTTTGATATATGCATTTGACATTAATTGTTGCTCATGAATATTTACATGCAAAACAAAAGACGATTACTCGTAATATCAGAAACAGGGGCAAACGAGAAATATCCAAGCCGTACAATTGCTCTGTCCACCAGGTATAGGGACATACCTAGCTGGAGGAAACGATTGAAACTACATTCGTTCTCCGCAGAGTAAGAGAAAGACAGTAATGTTAACTCTCCCTAGCTGAGACTCGCAACTGTGAATAAATCAGTAATATTCTCCCCAAGCAGAGTTTATCTATCATCAGCACTGAAAAGTCTTATCATCCCCAGCGGAGAATAAAAAATATATATCCCCAGTGGAGTTTGAAGAATTGTCCCCAGTAGACTCTGGAAGATTATCCCCAGTAGAGTCTAAAAGATTATTCCCCGTGAATTCGCAACTGGAAAATCATCCCCAGCGGAGTTCTTTCCTTTCACAAACAGGAGTTCAATCCCCAACAGGTTTCATTATCACCAGCAACGGTAATTCATCCCCAGCGGAATTCATCAACGAAATCTTCTGCAGAGCATATCTTCCCCATAGAGTTATTCTCTCGTCAGTTTATTCCCCAGCAGAGTTATCCTCTCCTGCAGGTTTATTCTCACAAACATCCTCATCAACTATCCCCAGTGGAAACGAAGATTTCAACTCTTTTCTCCAGCAGCTATCTGGGATTTATTTTCCCCAGTAACAAACATCACATTTCCATACATCATGACATGCATACGCATCATACAACACCATCTCATTTATTTTGAGAACATCATTGCTTGATACATATCATGCATTACATGCAGCTAACCTCTACCTTTCAGGAAAGATTCTCACAAAATTCAAGCTATAAAGCTTTTACTTCAGTCGAATTACAGACAAGTTCCTAAATCTCGACAAAGATGTTTCTCAAGTTGAATCACGGACGATGTTCCTAAATCTCAACAGAGATGTTTCTCAGTTGAATTATGGACGAGCTCCTAAATCTCAGCAAAATTTGTTTCTCAAGTTGAATTACGGACGAGCTCCTAAATCTCAGCAAAAGTTGTTTCTCAAGTTGAATTACGGACGAGCTCCTAAATCTCAGCAAAAGTTGTTTCTTAATTTGAATTACGGACGAGTTCCTAAATCTCAACATATATTACCTCGGTTGAATTACGGATGAGCTCCTAAAATTTCAGCAAAGTTGTTTCTCAAGTTGAATTACGGACGAGTTCCTAAATCTCAGCAGAGATGTTTCCTCAGTTGAATTACGGACGAGTTCCTAAATCTCAACAAAGATATTTTATCAGTTGAATTATGGGCGATGTTCCTAAATCTCAGCAAAGTTGTTGAATTATGGACTAGTTCCTAAATCTCAACAAAGATGTTTCCTCAGTTGAATTACGGACAAGTTCCTAAATCTCAGCAGAGATGTTTCCTCAGTTGAATTACGGACGAGTTCCTAAATCTCAGTAGAGATGTTTCCTCAGTTGAATTGCGGACGAGTTCCTAAATCTCGACATAGATGTTTTCTCAGTTGAATTACGGACAAGTTCCTAAATCTCAGCAAAGTTGTTGAATTACGGACGAGCTCCTAAATCTCAGCAAAGATGTTTCCTCGGTTGAATTATGGATGAGTTCCTAAATCTCATCAGAGATGTTTCCTCAATTGAATTACGGACGAGTTCCTAAATCTCAGGAGAGATGTTTCCTCAGTTGAATTACGGACGAGTTCCTAAATCTTAGCAAAGTTGTTTCCTCAGTTGAGTACGGACGATTGAAGTTCCTAAATATCAACAGGGATGATTCCTCAGTTGAGTACGGACGGCCAAAGTTCCTAAATATCAACAGAGATGACTCACCAGTAGAATAACGGACGCCGAAGCTCCTAAAATTCTACTTCTCTCAACAAAGATCATCCCTCCCCAGCGAAATCTTCCTCAACAACAGGTATACAAGCTCTCACTAAGGAATCCCTTATGCGATCGATACTCCTTCGGATGGCATCTTTAAGCCCATCTCCATCATCAATCTCCAAATGGAATCTATAAGCCCATTCCTGACATCACAAGACAATTACCACTTCACGCGAGTGCAAATTTCTGGGCACTCTAGTGTTCAATCATCTTCCACTTTCGGATCACGAAAGGCACGAAAGCCAATCTATATCCTCAGGTTTAAGAAGATTGAACAGGGGCAGCTGTTGTACCCAAAAATTTGCCCTCCTATATTTCTCAAAATATTGCAAGAAAAATCTCCAAGTTGCTCAAAGTAGCCCAAGGGTTGGCCAGACAAGCTCTCTCCTAAGACAGTCTACCTCAAACTAGGGTTTCATGTTGCATCAAGATCCTTGATTACAAGTGATCCCAAGTTCTCACCATTGTCCTAATATGTTTTCAAGATCATCCATGTCAATTTTCAAGCCTTGCAGAGGAATTTTGCTCAGTCAATTGCACAAAGGTCCAAAAATCGACTATGTTAGGGCAAAAGTCAATTGTGGCCCACATACAGTCAAACTTCAAGATTTTTGGTTAACATCCTCATTTTGGAGTATATTTCATTATTTGATCAAGGGTTTATCATGATTCATCAAGGATTGCGAATAATTCATCAAGACTCAAAAGTTGCTAAATTAGGGTTTTGTAGGAAAAGTCAACTCAACTTTGACCAAGCATAACTTTCTCATACTTTATGATAAATGACCCATCCAAATCTCATTTTGAAGAGTATGCAATTACCTACAATCTATCTTCATCTCCCAAGATCAAAATATGCACTCACAAGAAGTTATGAATTTGGACATTATAGGTCATTTTGAAAAGTCAACAAAAACACCTTTTTTGTCAAAGCTTTATACATGAGAATGGAATATAAAAATGATATGAGATCAAAAGGGTTGATTAGAGGACATATCAAGCTTTCTAAAAAGTCCAAGAACACCCCCAAATAGTCAAAATTGAGGAAGTTATGCATTGGTGAAGTTGACTTTTTTTGCAAAATTGCCAAAAGTCAACTATGCCCAAAACATCAAATTTTGCCAAATGGGCCCATTCTTTTTCACTTGTTTTGAGTTGGCAATATAGCCAACGTTCTCTATCCCTTTCCACTTGTCCATATCATATTTTTATTAATTATTTTTATTTTTATTTGAATTAATTTGATTTAAATCAAAATAAATCAAATAAAAATCCAAAGCATTGATAACAAGGGATTTTGTGCTTGTTTCAGGTTCCAATTACAACTAGCATCATTCAAATTCGTGCCAAGTCTTAGAGTGCACAAAAAGATTCAAAATAAGCCATGTTTGGAAAGTTCTTCAAAGCAAATCAAATCAATATCCAAAGCATTGAAAGAAGAAGATTTGGACACAACTATTAACCCTAATGCATTGCTGGATACATAAGGGGGCGAGGCAGATCAAAACAAAGGTTGGAAACAGGAGAGAGGGAGAGAACAAAATATGGAAAAAAAGGAAAAATAGTGTGAGTTCGAAATCCCTTTTAGAGGCATCCTCAAGGCTCGTGACTTGTTCCAATCGCTTCTTGGCACTCTAAGGAACCTAAAGCAATCGAAACCAAGCGTTTTCAAGCCCTCCCACGCACTATAAGTCCGCAAATGTATCACCAACTTCTTGAACTCGAATAACCTTGTTCTTGCATCCATAGTGTGAAATAATGGCATATTCTTAACGTATGAAGCATTTGCAATCTTTTGGCATTATTCAATTTCATTTATATGGACTGAATCGAAATCCACCATTGTTAGGTTTTCGAGTTTGGTTTTAGGGTTTTTGTTTTCAGGTACAATTAGTCTTCGAAAGGGGTATGGTTGTGATCAGGAAGATGAGATGGACACAACCATGGCTTTAGATTTTATTTCTATGGCCTGTAGAGGATTTTGAAAATACACAGACCTGTAGCAGCAGACTCTGTCCGTAGGTATAGGTATTTGGACTTTTAGCGACGGTGCCATAACAGGGATGAAGGCGTGTCACTTCCTCATAGGCCCATTCAAATCTGGCGCGTTATTTTTTTTGTTACATCATCCACTGACCTTTTTTTATATATTATCTTTGTTTATTAGCATATGTACAATGAAATCAGAATAGCCCAGTGGTGACCACGTCAGCGCATAAGGATTCAGAGGCTGGAGGTCAGGGGTTCGATACCTCCCTCCAGCATTTTCCATTTTCTTGTTTGTTTACAGGAAATCCAGTGCACGCATGAGCTTGGGATTCATCATACTCCCTCACTATCCAACGCGCTAGATGGCCAGATGGCCAGATCTGGTGGCCACCATTGCAAGCACACCATGGACCAAGTCAAACATGCCACACTGGATGGCAAAAGTCAGCGTGGACCTTCTCCAATTGGGCCAGAAAACTTCTTTCTACACCCCCTAATTTCAGGCCCATCTCTCTCTTTTTCTATAATTTGTTTATTTCATTTAATTATTTTTATTTATTTACTAACCATGAAATAATTTTATTTTTTATCAAAAAATCACAAAAACATTTTTCTATCCAATTAAAATTTAGAATTTTATTTTTCATCAATAAATATTAATTAAAATAATTAGGTTATTTATATTAGATAACTTTAATTGATTTTATAAATATTTAAAATTAATTAGAATCAATAGGTTTTAACACCAATTTAATTATTTATTTCTTTCCTAAATTAACAAAAATCCAAAAAATATGTCATTTAAATTATTTTTCATTAATTAATTTAATAACCAATTAATTTAGCATTTAAATTTTAGGATTTAATTTCTTTTCTTAAAAAAATACTAAAAACAACAAAAATATTTTCTTTTAATTAGGAGGGTCAAAACCCTAGTTTCGCATTTGATTCAATTTTCCAGCGCGTTTTATTTTTATTTAATTATTGTATCTGCTCCCGGTTTGTAATAATTAAATTAGGACATTTATTTATTTTTACCGCTTTTAAATTTCAAAGGGTTTGTTTTTGGCGATGTAAATACCCGACGCCTTGTAATAGTTAGTTTAAATTCCGCACTTTAGTTTCTGCAAATATTCAACTGTTAGATGTTTGATAATAGGGCTTGCATGACAAGAATGAATGTTTAATCTTAAAACAGTTAGATTACCCTAAACATGTGCAAAGATAAATAATCTGAAATCAACACACTCACACAGGTGTACTCCTAGGGTACATCCCACTTAGTTGCCTTCGTAAACGGTCATTAAGTATAGGTTGTTTTAGAGGTCGCCCTATTGTCTAAAAGATCAAAGTTGCCTCGAAATGGTTGCCTCAGATATTGTTGCCTCGAATAAATGATCTAAGACATTAGGGTTACCACTAAGATGTCCTAACATTGCTTTAGTGACCGTATGTCCCTCTTTCGAATTGACCCTCAAACTCCAACGACGGTGCTACCTACTCACTAATAGTGGGATAGTGTTGTCTAAAGGAAACAAACATAGAACGATTCCTTTTTTCGAGTAGGTAGATTAGTTCTTAAGTACTTGCTCAATCAAAAACAAAACTTTTTCACACTTACACTTTTACGAACAAGTTTTCAAAAACACTTCATTACACTCTTGAAGACAGAAGCAAGAGTTAAATCAAAGTTAAAACAAAAACTTTTCAAAACCCACAAACACAAAAAAAACAAATTTTGAAAATGATGAGCAAGTACCTAAGAGCCCGTAGATAACTACGGGAAGAAAGGGTGCTAATACCTTCCCTTTCTATAATCTACCCCCCGTACTCATAAATATCTCGAAAAAGGAATTTTTCTGTGCTTTTTTCCTTTCCTTGTTAGATAAAATAAAAGTCGGTGGCGACTCTTTCTTACCGCGACATTTTGCGAACACAAACGCAAAATGCGAACCAGCATTCCAAAAAACAGTCAGTTCTCCCACCGTATCACACACACATTGACATCTTAGTTGATAATGCTGCTCAGCATAAAGTCTTCTCATTCATGGATGGCTTCTCAGGCTATAATCAAATAAGGATGGCTCCCAAAGATATGGAGAAGACTACTTTCGTTACGCAATGGGGCACCTTCTTCTACAAGGTCATGCCGTTCGGACTAAAGAATGCAGGGGCAACATATCAAAGGGCTATGGTAGCTTTATTTCATGACATGATTCATGATGAGATAAAGGTATATATGGATGATATGATTGCCAAATCACAAACTGAAGAAGAACATCTCGATCACCTACACAAGTTATTCGAGAGGCTGAAAAAATACAAGCTAAGGTTAAACCCTAATAAGTGCACGTTTGGAGTACGATCTGGAAATATTTTAGGTTTTGCCGTCAGCAATAAAGGCATTGAAGTTGATCCTGCCAAGATAAAGGCCATCCAAGAAATGCCAGTCCCTCATTCTGAAAAAGAAGTCAAAGGATTCTTGGGTCGTCTCAATTACATTGCCCGTTTCATATCCCACTTGACTGCTACTTGTGAACCATTCTTCAAACTCTTGAAGAAAGATCAGGTAGTCAGATGGAACGATGAATGCCAGATTGCTTTTGACAAAATCAAAGAATATTTACAAGAACCTTCTATTCTCCTGCCTCCAGTTGAAGGAAGACCTTTGATCATGTACTTGACTGTACTAGAGAACTCTATGGGGTGTGTATTGGGCCAACATGACGAGTCTGGCCAAAAAGAGCATGCTATTTATTACCTGAGCAAAAAGTTTACCGACTGTGAAACCAAATATTCACTGCTCGAGAAAACTTGCTGCGCTCTGGCATGGGCTGCTCGCCGGCTAAGACAGTATATATTGATTCATACCACTTTGTTGATTTCTAAGATGGACCCAATCAAGTACATCTTCGAGAAACCTGCCCTTTCCGGACAGATAGCCAGATGGCAAATGATCTTGACTGAGTACGACATTCAATACATGACTCAAAAAGCCATCAAAGGGAGTATACTAGCAGATCATTTGGCCTATCAAGTTGTGGATGATTATCAGTCAATGAACTTCGACTTCCCTGATGAGAACATCATGCTGGTAACCGACTGCACGAAATCTGGACTGTATGACGGACCTGAACAAGGATCCTGATGGACTATGGTATTCGATGGGGCTTCCAACGCCTTAGGTAATGGAACTGGTGTTGTGATCATCTCTCCTGAAGGTTGCCACACTCCTTTCACTGCCAGACTATGCTTCGATTGCACAAACAATATGGCTGAGTATGAAGCATGCATCTTATGTCTGAAAGTTGCTATTGACCTAAGGATCAAACATTTGGATGTATTCGGGGATTCCTACTTAGTGATCAGCCAAGTAAAAGGAGATTGGGACACTAAACACCCTAATCTTATCCCTTACAAGGAACTTGTGCTATCCCTAATTCCTTACTTCGAAGAGATCACTTTTGAGCACTTCCCTAGGGAAGAAAACCAGTTGGCTGACGCCTTGGAAACCATGTCTTCAATGTTCAAGTTCAGATGGGACAATGAAGCCCCTATGATTACAATTGAAATATTCGATGAACTTGCACATTGCTATGAGCTCGACACCGATGCGAAAAAGCCATGGTACCATGAAGTGATGAGATACCTTAAAGCTCAAGAGTATCCAGAGGGGGCATCTATCAATGACAGAAAGTTCTTGCGAAGATTTGCAGCCAAGTTCTTCCTTAGTAATGGGATATTGTTCAAACGCAACCATGATTCAACTCTACTCCGATGCGTGGACAAGAGGGAGGTAGAGAAAATCATGGAAGAAATGTACGGTGGTCTCTTCGGTACTCACTCAAGTGGGCATACGATGGCTATGAAAATCTTAAGAGTAGGTTACTTTTGGTCAACAATGGAGACGATTGCCATCAACATTCAAGGACTAGTCACAAATTCCAAATCTACATTGACAAGGTCCATGTGCCTTATATCCCTATGAATGTCATGACCTCTCCGTGGCCATTTGCAAAGTGGGGTGTTGTACCCCAAAATTTTCCCTCTCATATTTCTCAAAACATTGCAAGAAAAATCTCCAAGTGGCTCAAGGTTGCTCAAAAGTTAGTCAGACAAGTTATCTCCTAAGGCAGTCAACCCCAAATTAGGGTTTTGTGTTGCATCAATATCCTTGAATCCAAATGACCTCAAGTGCTCCCCAATGTCCTAATATGTTCTCAAGATCATCCATGTCAAGTTTCAAGCCTTGCAGAGGAAGTTTGCTCAGTCAATTGCTCAAAGGGTCCAAAAATCGACTGTGATAGGGCAAAAGTCAACTGTGACCTATATACACTCAAACTTCAATATTTTTTGTCAACATTCTAATTTTGAAGGATATTTCATCATTTGATCAAGGGTTGATCATGATTCATCAAGGATTGCTCAAAATTCATCAAGACTCAAAAGTTGCTAAATTAGGGTTTTGTAGGAAAAGTCAACTCAACTTTGACCAAGCATAAATTTCTCATACTTTATGAGAAATGACCCATCCAAAGCTAATATTTAAGAGGATGAAATTTCCTAGAATCCATCTTCATACCCCAAGTTCAGAAAATGCACTCACAAGAAGTTACAAATTTTGACATTATAGGTCATTTTTGAAAGTAAACAAAAACACCTTTTTTGTCAAAGCTTATAACTTAAGCATGGAATATTAAAATGATATGAGGCCAAAAGGATTGGTTATAGGACATCTCAAGCTTTTTAAAAAGTCAAAGAACACCTCCAAAAGTTCAAAATTGAAGAAGTTATGCATTGTTGAAGTAGGACATTTTTGCAAAATTGCCAAAAGTCAACTATCCCCAAAACTTCAAATTTTGTCAAATGGGCCCATTCTTTTCCACTTGATTTGGGCTTGCATGATTTCCCACGTGTCCTAGCTTCAGCCATGATCCCATATCTTATTTTTATTATTTAATTTGATTTTTAATTGAATTTATTCACTTTAAATCAAATAAAATCATATAAAATCAAAAGTATTTATAACTCATGATTTTTTGGTTGATTTAGGCTTTGAATACAGCTATTATGTGAGTCAAATTCGCATCAAGTGCATTGGTTACAAGAAGATATGATTTAGGCCAAATTTGGAAGGTTGTAATGATGGAATCAAATCCAATTCATGAGCATTGATATGGAGAGATTTGTACCAAGTTTCTTACCCTAATGCAATATACATTATATAAGGAAGGAAAAGGCACGAAAATAATGATTGGAGGCTGCAAGAAGAGGCAGAACAAAAGTTTGAAAAAGTGGTAAAAAGCTTTAATTCGAGATCATAACAAGAGGCGTTTTCAGAAGCCAAAAGCTATCCCAATTGCTTCTTGGGTGTTCACTCAACCTTCCTGGATCAAGAGCAAGCGTTCTCACATACCATAAAGCACTGTAAGTATCACGAAAATCACCTTGGCTCTTGAATTCGTGATTCATTATTCTTGCATCATTTGAACAAATTGCTTGCATATTCATAACCTCATAACATTTGTAAACTTTTTGCATTATTCAATTTGGTTTATAGGCGCTGTAACCCCAAAACACCATAGCTAGGGTTGCGTGTTTGTTTTTAGGGCTTTCTTTTTCAGGAAAAATCAAGACTCAAGAAGGACATAATATCAATCAGGAACCCAAGACGAACTTAGCCATGTTTTTGGAATTGATTTATGTGGCCTAGGGAAGATTTTAGAGCAAGCTTGCGTATTTAGCTGCGGATCCAAATCCGCAGGTAATATTTGCAGGATTTGGAGGTAGAAGACGACGAGCTGTCATTCTCCCATTGGTCAATTCAAATTAATTTTCGCGCATTTTTATTTTCTGGCATATAATTTGTTTTGTTTATATTATAATTTCTTTGTATTTTACTAACAATGGAATCAAAGTAGTGCAGTGGAAAGCGTGCAAGCATATCACTTTCAGGACCTGGGTTCGAATCCCAGGTCCCCCACTTTCTTTGTTATTTTCCTTCTTCAAGTAATCACATGTACGTCCAAGCATGCAGCGCACCATACGCCTTCACACATCCAACAGCCAGATGGCCAAAGGCCAGATCTGGTGATCCGGGCTGAGAGTCCACCATGAAGTTAAGTCCAAGTGCGCACACGGAATCCTAAAAGTCAAACCAGGCCAGCGCTTAATGGGCCTCAGCATTGCTATATGCACCACAAAATTCAGGCCCAAACCTCTCTCTCTCTCTCTCTCTCTCTCTCTCTCTCTCTCTCTCTCTCTCTCTCTCTCTCTCTTTATTTTATTTATTTTATTTATTAATTGTTTTTATTATTTTTGTTTTTAATTCTAACCAATCGTTAAAATTATTTTTATTTAAAATAAAATCACACCAAAATATTTTTATTTAATCAAATTCTAACTTTTATTTTTATTAATAAACATTAATTAAATTAATTTAGGTTTTAATGTTAGAATAATTTTAACCCTTTTCGCAAATAATTAAAATTAACTAGACTTAATTAGGTTTTACTAATTCAATTAATTTTTATTTTCTTTCTTTAAATAACCAAAAATCCAAAAAAAACTTTTTTTCATTTAATTAATTTAATATAGTGATTAATTTAGATTTATTTCTTTCTTAAAATATAAAAAAAAAACACAAAACACTTTTTATCAAATTAAATTCTAACTTTTATTTTTGTTAATAAACATTAATTAATTGATTTAGAATTTTAATTAGAATAACTTTCACATTTTTGTAAATAATTAAAATTCTATTAGGTTTAATTAGCTTTTTTTACTAACATTAATTAATTTTTATTTCTTTCCTAAAATACAAAAAAAAACCCAAAAATATTTATTTTTATTAATTAATTTATTTATTTAATTTAGTAATTAATTTAGATTTATTTCTTTCTTAAAATAAAAAAAAACAACAAAAAAAGATACTTTCTCTCAAAGGGTCAAAACCCTACTTGCGCTCGATTTAATTTTCCCACACGCGATCTATTTATTCAATATTGTATTTGTTCCCGGAATGTAATAGATAATTAGGGCCATTTAATTGTTTTTATCGCTTTATTTATTTTTCCGCATTTAAATTTCAAAGGGTTGTTTTTGGCGATGTAAATACCCGACGCCTTGTAATTTAATTTCCACAATTTATTTTCCGCAAAATATAACTGTTAGATGTTTGATAATAGGGATGCGTGATAAGATTGAATGTTTAAACCTAAAATCAACATAGATCACCATTAACATGTACAAAGAGAAAATAAACTGAAAACGACACACTCTCACATGCGCGTTCCTAGGGTACACCTCACTTGGTTGCCTTCGTACACGGTCATTAAGTATAGGTCACTTTAGAGGTCACCCTCTTGTCCAAAGATCATAGTCGCCTCGGCTGCCTCGGATATTGTCGCCTCAAAACAAATGATCTAAGACATTAGGGTTACCGCTAAGGAGTTCTAACATTGCTTTGGTGACCGTAAGTCCCTAAATTCGAATTGACCCTTAAACTCCAACGACGATGCTACCTACTCATCAATAGTGGAATAGCATTCTCTAAAGGAAGATATCATAAAACGATTCCTTTTTCGAGTAGGTAGATGGTTCTTAAGTACTTGCTCTTTCAAAAACAAAAACTTTTCACACTTACACTTTTCGAACAAAGTTTTCAAAACACTTCATTACACTCTTGAGGACAGAAGCAAGAGTTAAATCGAAGTTTTCAAATAAAAACCTTTTCAAAACCCACAAGCATAAATAAAACAATTTTGAAAACAATATGAGCAAGTACCTAAGAGCCCGTGGATAACCACAGATAGAAAGGGTGCTAACACCTTCCCTTTCTATAATCTACCCCCCGAACCCGAGAAATATCTCAAAAAGGAATTTTTCGGTGCTTTTTTCCTTTCCTTGTTGGATAAAATAAAAGTCGATGGCGACTCTTGCTTACCACGACATTTTGCAAAAACAAACGCAAAACGCAAACTAGCATTCCAAGAAAACAGTCAGTTCTTTCCCACCATATCACAGAACTGGCGACTCTGCTGGGGAGACTTAATAAGTGGGGTGTACCTTAGGAATAGTTCATAATGTTTTCAATTTCTTGCTTTGTATGCTTTATATTTGTGGGCTTGAATCAGAGTTACTATAGATCCTAACCCAGATCTGGGGGATACACTTTAGGTAAGTAGCAATAAACTGTGAGGGAACTGTACGGCATAGACCGATACGGTTGAAGCAGTAGCTACGTTGGTGTGGCACTTTAGTATGTACTGATATCCCTTGTGGCACAACAAGGAGAATATGGGTCTGCTAAGGGGTCATTAAGCACCAACTGACCTTAGCACCTTTAACTGACCAACTTGGCCATAAAACAGTAGCAGTATGCTACACTCATTGAGACCAAACTCTCGCGATGATTCTGGCTGCAAGAAAAGGTTGCTAAACTGGAATTATGACCGATCGAGGGTGGTCAGTGATATTGAGATCCTCTAGAACCCGGTTACTATTACTAGGACAGGTTGAACCAACTAAACTGAAAGAGGGTAATACCTAAACTCCATGCCAGCCTGAAATTTAAGGGCTATTGTGTGACTTGCGTGCCTTCAAAACTTGAACTACTTGCACATTCTTGTTATCTGACAACATGAGTTCCTTGCAGGTTTTGTTTACAGTCCTTATCCAATAATTTGGATTTATTGCAGGGTTTACTTACAGCACCTCACACTTTTGCTTAAACGCATAGCATATACATCATAACATCATGCCTTAACATTTCCTTAACCATTTCAAGGATCTCAAGGGTCTGTGATGCAGGTTATGGTAAATCAGACGTCAAGCAAGGGGAAAAGAGGATTTATTTTCCTCTAGCCAATGTCGTCTATAAATCAAGACACGATGACTTGAGTCAATGGCTATGACCCACTCGATATGGTGAGCTTGACTCTTGAAGAAGGACTCTTAACAACCAAAAGTTTCTTCAATCAAAGTTGCGAAATTCAAATTCTAACAAGTTTCTTGTTTACCCCGCGAGATCCTTGAAAAACATTGCATAAATATATCATACATATCATTGCATAACAGGTCTCCCAATACAGGTATCTCATGTTCTCGCTGTTTATTTCAGCAATGGCTTTCCAACCAGACAACCAAGATCTTCAAACTCGAGAAGCTCAGTTTAGGGACGTATTCCTAAACCTATCCAAGGGGCAGGAAGAGTTGAAAACACTCCTCGTGGGGAACTTGGTCAAGAAAAGTCCTGAAGACAATAAGGACGAACGGCTGGAACAATTGCAAGCTGAGTTCAGTGCCATGAAAACCCAGATGCTGGGGAAGATGGCTCTTATCCAAGGCTTAGCTCGGGAACAAGAAGAGCTGAGAACCATTATCAACCAGCTTCATCAAGACAGATACAACAACATGAAGCAAACAGTCAAGGTCGGGGACCAAGTCATTAATCAACTTCCGAGAAGTCAAAGGTTTGGTTTGATGAAGAATATACCTCTCCAAGTTGCTACTACCTCACGGGTCCAACAACAACCTTTCCATAAACAACGGGTTGATCAGAGTAAGCCAAATATGCCCAAGAGGCAATTTACCAAGCTCAACATGTCGTTGTCTCAGGATTTACAACACCTGTTGAGATTGAATCTGGTGACATTAAGGGACCCTCCTAAGAATCCCAACATAGCCTCCCCAAGGTACAATCCTGATGCAAGGTGTGCATATCACTCCAACAGCCCGGGGCATGATACTAACATCTGTTGGGCGTTGAGAAACAAAATTCAAGACCTGATTGATGAAGGAGCATTAGAACTCACACAAGACGGTCAAATTGAATTCTTTTGCCATCCCCCCAAGGTTCACCATTTGAAGTGACAAGTACTGAGACGAGAAGACTTTTTGTTCATTAGAATTTTCAAGTTGTAATTTTCTTTTGATTGTTCGAACATTTATTCATGTCAAACTTTATTACTTTATCAATGCATTGCATATGTTTATTTTGAATCAATCCATTCGTATTTCACTATATTCAAATTGCTTTCATTTTTTGTGATGATCAACTCTCGATTAAAAAATTCTAAGCCTTTAGAGGGAGGATGACGAAAATGATATCAAAATCTCTATAATATGCTTTTGAACAGACCCCGCTGACGAGGTACAGGCATTGTTTCAAATCTTAAACAGTGGAGTTATAAGGAAGATAATCCCTAGTCAACCCCTTTGAGCCAAAGAAGTTGGAGTTTTTCTTTTCACAAATTAAAACCCTTAATTATAACCTGGGGCAGGGTAGTTTTCTCAGTTGATCCAGGTGCACAATGAATGGCATCAAAGAAGTCCTTCCGAAATAAAAGACGGTGTTGGTTCCGTATAATCGTAAGGACAGGAAATCATTATCTCTCAAAATAAAAGCCCAATAAGTCAAAACCTGTGAAGGAGACTTAAGAAAAACTGGGGCATCCCGCTGACTGTAATCACAAAAAGAAACAGTTCATGCAAAAAAAAACAGGGATAATAAAAACCAAAAGGGAAGAGATCCCGCAAACTCTCAACAAAATGACTGCCTGTTCAAAATAAATTGTCAGTATCCGAACCATCACTGGTATATCAGAGCAAATACTCAAACAAGATCTAATGCACGATTAGCTGAGTTTAGGATCGAAGAACATCACAAAGAACGGTTGGGTACAAATAAAATTTGAGCCTTTATCCTTTGTTTCTTAAACCGTGAACCAGGCCACGTTATAACCCTTAAAAAGTCCTAGCTGAAGCATGGGTTAGTCCGAAAGCACACTGTTACAAAAGGTATCCTGACTCCTGTAGGGCTTGCTGTAAATCCTGAGTTGACGTCACATTTTACAAAATTTTCCTATCTTACTGAAAAAATTCATTTTCAAAAACTTCAAGACAGACATAAGCTTTGCATTCTTAAAATGAAATTGTTTGCATATGACTATTTGTTCAAACAGCAGAGAAATTCGCACGACGAATATCTAGTGAACAAAAACCTTTTCAATAAAAAGGGTCACCTCAAGTGGAAAAAACACCTCCAACCAAGGGGCACGGCATGAACATTGTCCATCATCTGGGGCAGTTAAGTCAAGATTCAAGGAATCTCTCAAAATGCCAAATAGCCAGGGGCAAATCTCCATCTGAATCAATTGGGGCATTGGACATGAATTCCAGCAACAAATCTTGCATGATCAAACAAAGATCTTCTGGTAGTATGGCAACACAACACTACCGACAATGACACCTCCCTACATCCTGAGAGCATGGACATAGTCAGAAAATACCGCGCATGAATAAAGACCCGCTAGGTTGATTGGCCTAGGCAAAAATAAGGGCTTCCCGGCGAACAAAAAGGGTTCGGGCAAAAATTAGGGATGAGAATAAAAAATTGTACACCCGGTAAGTGGAAAACCTGAAAAGGCGGCTTGGGCAAAAATGGGTATCCCGGTGGACTGAAAACCCGAAAGGGCGGTTCAGGCAAAAATTAGGGATCAAAGCGTACGACTATGTCCCGTCATCTTGTCACTAGCCTACCAGAAGAAGACTTGTCACTTCAATCGAAAGTTACCAAGCACCTCATAGGTTGGGATATTACTCGATCCACAAGGCCTCCGCAGGAACCTTCTCCCGCAGAAATAGGGGGAAAAACTCTCGATGCAAGCCATCGTCATATCCTTAGCACGCGTCCTAGTAACATTCACTCCCTGCAGAGTAAGACAATAAAGATAGATCTCCCCAGCCGAGGCTTGCAACTGTGAATGAGTCGGTAATATTCTCCCCAAGCAGAGTTTATCTACCATCAACACTGAAAAGGCTTAATACCCCTGGCAGTTCTAATATTCCCCAACGGAGTATAAGAATATTCCCCGACAGAATATAAGATATCCCCAGTGGAGTTAAAATTTTCCCAGCGCAGTCTGAAAAAGCTTTCCCAATGGAGTTAAAGAATCATCCCCAGTAGACTCTAGAAGTTCGTCCCCGGCGGAGTATAAAAATAAATATCCCCAGCCGAGTTCAAAGGAAGATTGTCCCCAGCAAAGCTCAAAGGATTATCCCCATTAGAGCCTAAAAGGTTATCCCCGGTGAAGTCGCAACTGAAAGATCATCCCCATCGGAGTTCTTTCCTTTCACAAACAGGAATTAAATTCCCAACAGGATTCAGTATCACCAGCAACGGTAATTCATCCCCAAGCGGAATTTATCAGTGGAATCCTCAATAAAACATCTCTTCTTCACAGAGTAATATCCTCATCTGTTTATTCCCCAACAGAGTTATTCTCTGCTGCAGGTTTATTCTCGCAATCATCTTCATTCGCTACCCTCAACGGAAACGAAGAATTCAACTCTATTCTCCAGCAGCTATCCGGGATTTATTTTCCCCAGCTAAAAACATTACATTTCCATACATCATGATACATGCATATACACATCATACAACACAATCTCAATTATTTTGAGAACATCATTGCTTGATCTATATCATGCATTGCATATGAATTACCTTTACCTTTCAGGAAGGAGGCAGTTAAGTTCTCAGCTATGTCGAAGACCTGACTGGTTCTTAAATCTCAACTGGATTATCCTCAGTTGAATTTCAGATAAGGTTCTCAATCTCGACATTTTCCCTCCGTCATAGTGTGGACGAGTTCTACAATCTCAACGGTATACTACATTGAAGACCAGATAGTTCCTAGATCTTGATGAAGATGTTTTCCTCCGTCATAGTGTGGATGAGTTCTGTAATCTCAACAGTATACTACGTTGAAGACCATACAATTCCTAGATCTTGATGAAGATGTTTCCTCCGTCATAGTGTGGACGAGTTCTACAATCTCAATGGTATACTAAGTTGAAGACTAGACAGTTCCTAGATCTTAATGAAGATGTTTCCTCCGTCATAGTGAGGACGAGTTCTACAATCTCAACAGTATACTACGTTGAAGACCAGACAGTTCCTAGATCTTGATGAAGATGTTTCCTCCGTCATAGTGTGGACGAGTTCTACAATCTCAACGGTATACTACGTTGAAGACCAGACAATTCCTAGATCTTGATGAAGATGTTTTCCTCCGTCAAAGTGTGGACGAGTTCTACAATCTCAACGATATACTACATTGAAGACCAGACAGTTCCTATATCTTGATGAAGATATTTCCTCCGTCATAGTGTGGACGAGTTCTACAATCTCAACGGTATACTACGTTGAAGACCAGACAGTTCCTAGATCTTGATGAAGATGTTTCCTCCGTCATAGTGTGGACGAGTTCTACAATATCAACGGTATACTACGTTGAAGACCAGACAGTTCCTAGATCTTGATGAAGATGTTTCCTCCGTCATAGTCTGGACGAGTTCTACAATCTCAACGGTATACTACGTTGAAGACCAGACAATTCCTAGATCTTGATGAAAATGTTTTCCTCCGTCATAGTGTGGACAATTTCTACAATCTCAATGGTATACTACGTTGAAGACCAGACAGTTCTTAGATCTTGATGAAGATGTTTTCCTCCGTCATAGTGTGGACAAGTTTTACAATCTCAACGGTATACTACGTTGAAGACCAAAAAGTCCTAGATCTTGATGAAGATGTTTCCCCCCAGTTGAATTATGGACAAGTTCTTAAAACTCAGCAGAGATGTTCTCTCAGTTGAAGTACAAGCAAGTTCCTAAATCTCAAAAACGATCAGACTTCCCCCAGCGGAATCTTCCACAATAACAGGTATGCAAGTTCTCACTAAAGAATCTCTTATGCGATCGACGCTCCTTCAGATGGCATATTTAAGCCCATCCACCCGTCAACAATATCCAAATGGCATCTATAAGTCCATTCCTGACATCACAAGGCTGATACTACTTCATGCGAGTGCAAGTTTCTGGGCACTATAGTGTTCAATCATCTTCTACCTTCGGATCACGAAAGGCACGAAAGCCAATCTACATCCTCAGGTTTAAGAAGATTGAACAGGGGAAGCTGTTGTACCCCAAAATTTTCCCACTCATATTTCTCAAAACATTGCAAGAAAAATCTCCAAGTGGCTCAAGGTTGCTCAAAAGTTGGTCAGACAAGTCATCTCCTAAGGCAGTCAACCCCAAATTAGGGTTTTGTGTTGCATCAAGATCCTTGAATCCAAATGACCTCAAGTGCTCCCTAAAGTCCTAATATGTTCTCAAGATCATCCATGTCAAGTTTCAAGCCTTGCAGAGGAAGTTTGCTCAGTCAATTGCTCAAAGGGTCCAAAAATTGACTGTGCTAGGGCAAAAGTCAACTGTGACCTATATACAGTAAAAATTCAAGATTTTTTGTCAACATTCTCATTTTGAAGGATATTTCATCATTTGATCAAGGGTTGATCATGATTCATCAAGGATTGCTCAAAATTCATCAAGACTCAAAAGTTGCTAAATTAGGGTTTTACAGGAAAATTCAACTCAACTTTGACCAAGCATAACTTTCTCATACTTTATTAGAAATGACCCATCAAAATCTCATTTTTAATAAGATGAAATTTCCTACAATCCATATTCATACCCCAAGTTCATAAAATGCACTCACAAGAAGTTACAAATTTGGATATTATAGGTCATTTTTGAAAGTCAACAAAAACACCTTTTTTGTCAAAGATTATAACTTGAGAATGGAATATCAAAATGATATGATACGAAAAGGATTAGTTAGAGGACATCTCAAGATTTCTAAAAAGTCAAAGAACTCCTCCAAAAGTTCAAAATTGAAGAAGTTATGCATAGTTGAAGTTGGACATTTTTGCAAAATTGCCAAAAGTCAACTATCCCCAAAACTTCAAATTTTGTCAAATGGGCCCATTCTTTTCCACTTGATTTGGGCTTGCGTGATTTCCTACGTGTTCTAGCTTCATCCATGAGCCCATATCTTATTTTTATATTTAATTTGATTTTTAATTGAATTTATTCAGTTTAAATCAAATAAGATCATATTAAATCAAAAGTATTTATAACTCATGATTTTTTGGTTGATTTAGGCTTTGAATACAGCTATTATGTGAGTAAAATTCGCATCAAGTGCATTGGTTACAAGAAGATATGATTTAGGCCAAATTTGGAAGGTTGTATTGGTGGAATCAAATCCAATTCATGAGCATTGATATGGAGAGATTTGTACCAAGTTTCTTACCCTAATGCAATATACATTACATAAGGAAGGCAAAGGCACAAAAATAATGGTTGGAGGCTGCAAGAAGAGGCAGAACGAAAGTTTGAAAAAGTGGTAAAAAGCTTGCATTTGAGATCATAACAAGAGGCGTTTTCAGAAGCCAAAAGCTATCCCAATCGCTTCCTGGGTGTTCACTCAACCTTCCTGGATCAAGAGAAAGCGTTCTCACATACCACAAAGCACTGTAAGTATCACGAAAATCACCTTGGCTCTTGAATTCGTGATTCATTATTCTTGCATCATTTAAACAAATTGCTTGCATATTCATAACCCTCATAACATTTGTAAACTTTTTGCATTATTCAATTTGGTTTATAGGCGCTGTAACCCCAAAACACCATAGCTAGGGTTGCATGCTTGTTTTTAGGGCTTTCTTTTTCAGGAAAAATCAGGACTCAAGAAGGACAATGTCAATCAGGAAGCCAAGACGAACTCAACCATGTTTTTGGAATTGATTTATGTGGCCTAGGGAAGATTTTAGAGCAAGCTTACGTATTTAGCTGCGGATCGAAATCCGCAGGTAATATTTGCAGGATTTGGAGGTAGAAGACGACGAGCTGTCATTCTCCCATTGGCCAATTCAAATTAATTTTCACGCATTTTTATTTTCTGGCATATAATTTGTTTTGTTTATATTATAATTTCTTTGTATTTTACTAACAATAGAATCAAAGCAGTGCAGTGGCAAGCGTGCAAGCATATCACTTTCAGGACCTGGGTTCGAATCCCAGGTCCCCCACTTTCTTTTTTATTTTCCTTCTTCAGGTAATCACATGTACGTCCAAGCATGCAGCGCACCATACGCCTTCACACATCCAACAGCCAGATGGCCAAAGGCCAGATCTGGTGATCCGGGCTGAAAGTCCACCATGGAGTCAAGTCCAAGTGTGCACACGGAATCCTAAAAGTCAAACCAGGCCAGCGCTTAATGGGCCTCAGCATTGCTATATGCACCACAAAATTCAGGTCCAAACCTCTCTCTCTCTCTCTCTCTCTCTCTCTCTCTCTCTCTCTTTATTTTATTTATTTCGTTTATTAATTGTTTTTATTATTTTTGTTTTTAATTCTAACCAATCATTAAAATTCTTTTTCTTTAAAATAAAATCACACCAAAATATTTTTATTTAATCAAATTCTAACTTTTATTTTTATTAATAAACATTAATTAAAATTAATTTAGGTTTTAATGTTAGAATAATTTTAACCATTTTTGCAAATAATTAAAATTAACTAGACTTAATTAGGTTTTACTAATTCAATTAGTTTTTATTTTCTTTCTTTAAATAACCAAAAATCCAAAAATAACTTTTTTTTTTCATTTAATTAATTTAATGTAGTGATTAATTTAGATTTATTTCTTTCTTAAAATATAAAAAAAACTACAAAATATTTTTTTTATCAAATTAAATTATAACTTTTATTTTTGTTAATAAACATTAATTAATTGATTTAGAATTTTAATTAGAATAACTTTCACATTTTTGTAAATAATTAAAATTCAATTAGATTTAATTAGGTTTTTTTACTAACATTAATTAATTTTTATATCTTTCCTAAAGTACAAAAAAAACCAAAAAATATTTATTTTTATTAATTAGTTAATTTATTTAATTTAGTAATTAATTTAGATTTATTTCTTTCTTAAAATAAAAAAAACAACAAAAAAGATACTTTCTCTCAAAGGGTCAAAACCCTACTTGCGCTCGATTTAATTTTCCGCACGCGATCTATTTATTCAATATTGTATTTGTTCCCGGAATGAAATAGATAATTAGGGCCATTTAATTGTTTTTATCACTTTATTTATTTTTCCGCATTTAAATTTCAAAGGGTTGTTTTTGGTGATGTAAATACCCGACGCCTTGTAATTTAATTTCCGCAATTTATTTTCCGCAAAATATAACTGTTAGATGTTTGATAATAGGGATGCGTGATAAGATTGAATGTTTAAACCTAAAATCAACATAGATCACCATTAACATGTACAAAGATAAAATAAACTGAAAACGACACACTCGCACATGCACACTCCTAGGTACACCTCACTTGGTTGCCTTCGTACACGGTCATTAAGTATAGGTCACTTTAGAGGTCGCCCTCTTGTCCAAAGATCATAGTCGCCTCGAAACGGTTGCCTCAGATATTTTCGCCTCAAAACAAATGATCTAAGACATTAGGGTTACCGCTAAGGCGTCCTAACATTGCTTTGGTGACCGTAAGTCCCTAAATTCGAATTGACCCTTAAACTCCAACGACGATGCTACCTACTCATCAATAGTGGGATAGCATTGTCTAAAGGAGGATAGCATATAACGATTCCTTTTTCGAGTAGGTAGATGGTTCTTAAGTACTTGCTCTTTCAAAAACAAAAACTTTTCACACTTACACTTTTCGAACAAAGTTTTCAAAACACTTCATTACACTCTTGAGGACAGAAGCAAGAGTTAAATTGAATTTTTCAAATAAAAACCTTTTCAAAACCCACAAGCACAAAGAAAACAATTTTGAAAACAATATGAGCAAGTACCTAAGAGCCCGTGGATAACCACAGATAGAAAGGGTGATGACACCTTCCCTTTCTATAATCTACCCCCCGAACCCGAGAAATATCTCAAAAAGGAATTTTTCGGTGCTTTTTTCCTTTCCTTGTTGGATAAAATAAAAGTCGATGGCGACTCTTGCTTACTGCGATATTTTGCAAAAACAAACGCAAAACGCAAACCAGCATTCCAAGAAAACAGTCATCTCTTTCCCACCGTATCACATGGGGCATTGACATGATTGGAGATATCAAGCCCATAGCTTCCAATGGACATATCTTCATTCTTGTTGCTATCGATTATTTCACCAAATGGGTCGAAGCCGCCTCATTTTCCTCAGTCACCAAGAATGTAGTAGCCAGATTTATCAAACATAACCTCATATGCCACTATGGTATCCCCAAAAGGATCATCACCGACAATGGGACTAACCTAAACAATGCTATGATTACAGAACTTTGCACTCAGTTCAAAATTAAGCATCACAATTCTTCTCCATATAGACCAAAAATGAATGGCGCATTCGAAGAAGCCAACAAAAATATCAAGAAGATTGTGCAAAAGATGGTAGTAACTTAATAGGATTGGCATGAGATGTTGCCGTTTTCTCTACATGGTTATCGTACTTCAGCTAGAACCTTAACTGGGGAAACTCCATTTTCCTTAGTTTATGGCATGGAAGCTGTTCTGCCAGTGGAAGTTCAGATTCCCTCGCTGAGGATTATGATTGAGGCAGGCTTAGGCAAAAACGAGTGGATTCAAACGAGATTGGATGAGCTGAACTTGATTGACAAAAAACGATTAGCTTCGATTTGCCATGGTCAGACGTATCAAAAACGGATGATCAAGACTTTCAACAAAAAGGTCAAGCCTCGAGTATATCAAGTTGGCGACTTGGTGATAAAGCGCATCATTTTGCCACAAGGAAACCCCAGAGGCAAATGGACTCCCACCTATGAAGGACCATTTGTTGTCAAGAGAGTTTTCTCTGGCGGTGCCATGATGTTGACTACCATGGATGGCGAGGATTTACCACATCCCATAAACGCGGACATAGTTAAAAAATACTACGCATAAGAGACCCGCTAGGTTGACACACCTAGGAAAAATAAGGGCATCCTGGCAAACCAAAAGGTTTGGGCAAAAATTAGGGTTATATGTAAAAGATTATACATCCGACAAGTTGAAAACCTGAAAGGGAGACTTGGGCAAAAAGGGGTATCCTGGTGGGTTGAAAACCTGAAAGGGAGGTCCAGGAAAAAGTTAAGGATTAAAAGCGTCTGACTATGTCCTGCGGGGCCACCACCGTCAAATTTATTACCAAGGTCCAAGTTCAAATGGTCCAAGATCAATCCAATCAACTTTTGTTGATGGCGAGGGGCATTCGAAGACATTGGGGAAATAGTAGAGTTGGAGTGTAATAAGATCACTTCCACATGGCTATTATCTTTGTTTTCAATTTTGTTTTCCTTTCGACGATTTCCTCTTACTAGGATCTCCGTCACTCTGTACAAAAACGCCTACTCATGGGCAAAATATCAATACAAATGTACTTTGAAATGCAAAATTTATGTCTATGTTTTGAATGCAAATTTGTCCAATGGCTAAAATTGAATGAACATATGCATATAAACATAATTAAAAACTATTTGACACATGTGTCCTGCTAAGCAGCGGTAAGCATCTCTTTAATGTATATGAGATATCCCCACAGAGTTATCTCATTATCATTATCCCCACAAGGGCGGCTACGATAAAACTTTCCCCTAACGAAGTTTCCCACAAAGTCTCTTTGCATAGGGTAATCCCCGACCAGAGTCTCAACCTCTTGGCCGCTTTCTCCCCAGCTAAGTCAATCTCTTCCTAAAGGAAAATCACCTCCTCAATAGGTTTTATTTCCCCAACAATAATCAAGGAACCATAAAACTCCCTAGCCGAGTTCAAATTTCCTTAACATACAACAATCAAGACACCACAAAGTTCCCAAGCTGAGCATATCTTCCCCGTCCAAGGCTATTATCCCCAAGCGGAGTTTACCCTCCTCAATTGAGTGTATCCTCCCCAAGTTGAGTCTGTCCTACCCGACTGAGTCTACAGCCTCTATTTTGAATTATTGCAAATCATTGGGCCGCAACCCCTAATCCCCAGTAAAGTCGTCGGCAATGCCTTTACTGTTTCCAAAAGATACTAGGAATCCTGGATCCGACCAGATATTAGCACAATTTTCAAGTTGTTACTGAAGCCTGGACCCGACCAGATAATAGTTTGACTTCTTCAAGTTACTGAAACCTGGACCCGACCAGATAACAATTGATCTCAATTTCAAAATGCTATGAAACCTGGACCCGACCAGATAGTAACCTAAATCTTCAAAGATATAGAAGAACTTGGACTCAATCCGACTAAGGTTTAACTTATTTTCCCCAGTAGAGTTTGCCTCTGTATCCCCAATAAATTACTGTGAAAACCTGGATCCGACCAGATAACAATTCTCAACTTCATCTTTCCAAGTAAGTTAT
This sequence comes from Vicia faba, assembly GCA_948472305.1. Classification (NCBI taxonomy): domain Eukaryota; kingdom Viridiplantae; phylum Streptophyta; class Magnoliopsida; order Fabales; family Fabaceae; genus Vicia; species Vicia faba. Next base: position 526,668,079 of record OX451736.1, read on the forward strand.
TATGAAGCCTGGATCCGACCAGATAGAAATTACCCTCGGAGATTCGTTGCGAAACTTGGAAACCGACCAAATAACAACTAAATCTCGAAATAGTTTATTGTGAAGCGTGGACCCGACCAAATAATAGTTTTTTCAAACAGTTTATTGTGAAGCCTGGACCCGACCAGATAACAGTTTTTTCAAACATTTTATTGTGAAGCCTGGACCCGACCAGATAACAGTTTTTCCAAACAGTTTATTGTGAAGCTTGGACCCGACCAGATAACAGTTTTTCAAACAGTTTATTGTGAAGCATGGACCCGACCAGATAACAGTTTTTCAAAAAGTTATTGTGAAGCCTGGAGACCGACCAAATAATAATTAACTGTGATCCCCAGAGAGACACTATGAAGCCTGGACTCGACCAGATAATAGTACAACTTTCCAAAAATCATGAAACCTGGACCTGACCAGATAGTAGTTACCACTTCAAGTTACTGCGAAGCCTGGATCCGACCAGATAACAGTTAACCTCTGTATCCCTAGAAAGTTGTTGTGAAGCCTGGATCCGACCAGATATCTATTTAATTCCAGGAAATTTTCTGTAAAGCCTGAAATCTGACCAGATAACAGTTAATTCGTCTAATCCTCAGCAAGTTGTGAAGCCTAGATCCGACTAGATGACAACTGATGTTCAAGAGATATTCCCAGCGGAAACATCCTTTCAACAAAGTTTGAAGATATGTATATTCTTCATCCCCAACGACAATCAGGGATTCGACCTCCCAGAATTTCCATGGCAGCAGTCAGAGATTTATTTTCCCGGACCGAAACATACATCCCACATTCATACATACCCTATGCATTTAGCATAATACCACATCTGGTGAACATCATGCATGCATATGCATTTTACTAACTCTTTTTCTCACAGGTAAAACATCAAGTTTTAGTATAAATCAACCAGAGATTTGTGTTGATATTTCTTCTAATGTTTATCAACTCTCCTCCAAATGGAATCTATAAGCCCATTCACAATCCATCTTCAAGTGCAAATTTCTGGGCACTTTAGTGTTCAATCATCTTTCACCTTCAAGTCACGAATGGTGGACTCACCAATCTAACTCTTCAGGTTTAAGAAGATTGAACAGGGGCAGCTGTTGTACCCCAAAATTTTCCCTCTCATTTCTCAAAGGATCATCTTGAATCCTCAAGTTTGCTTACATCCAATCCCAAGCCTCGAGTTACTAGTTTTTCAAGAAAGTCATTCACGAGAGTAAAATGGTCATTTGCATATTGAAAAGTCAAACTTTGACTTTTGGATCAAAATAAAGTTTCAAAAATCATATTTCAGTAAGACATGTTAAAATATGAAGTTTGTTTCATCAAGAAATTCAAAAGTCAAAATTCTAAATACTTAGAATTTTTCTAAGTGTTTAAGAAATATGACAAGCTCAGAACTTTTGATCATATTATCACCATGATGCAAGCTAATTCTGGAAGAACTTCTGGCATAAAAGTTATAGATTTCAATAAGATCTAAAACATTACAGAGCAGAACTTCTCCTGGAAATGCTGGAATTTCAAGTTATAAATGTTCAAAGACGCGTCCATGAAACTAAAACACTCAGCAAATTCTGGACACTTTCAAAAAACAGATTCTGGAAGAACTTCTGGGCCTGTTTTCATAAAGGTTCGGTCAGAGTTTGCAAGGGTAATTCAAAGAAGGTTACAAAGCGTGCTGGAAATTCTGAGAGCTCCTTCAGAACATGCTGGAGCAAAGAGATACAAAGATCAGAAGTTGGATATCTATTCTAAGTCACGCTGAAGCTGAACTTCTGATCCAGAACTAAGCAATGATGCAGAATATCACGTTGCAAGATTTCTGGTTTGATCAATCTCATCATCATTTAATGCTCACAACCACTTATGGGTCTTTGTTCACAGGATTCTCCACGTGTGGCATAGAAGTACCTTTACTGTCTTGGAAAAGAAAACTCTTGTAAAAAAGTATGTTAGGCCCATGCGTTGCTTTTGCTTTGGAAGTTACCTTTCCATAATTCCTGCTTACAATTCCAGTTTAGGTGCTGCTAAGGCTACTAACCACCATACTTGCTTCAACAGCAAGGCAGCACCCTAGCATGTGATGGTTGCACTCTACAAGCTACAAGATCTTTTCTTATAAATAGAAAGCCATTGGCAACTGTAAAAGGGCCGAAAAATTGAGAAAGAAAAAGCCTTAAACACCTGCTAAAATTCCAAGAGTCCAAAGTTACAAACACAAAATACAAAAACCTGTTAACTTTTGATTTCTTGCATTCAAACTCCATTTGTTATCAAGTGTTTCTTGACTAAAAACCATCCACATAGTTTCTGATTCACATATTAGAAGCTATCCTAACTTCTGTGTTCATACTGTAATATACTCTCCCTCTACCTTCACCTAAAAGAAGTCAGAACATTACCCCTTAGTTGTTTCAGACGTGGAAAACTTCCAGCCTGCTGAGTACGTGAAGAGGCTTCTCAGAACATCACCAGAATTCAGGACCAAACTCCAGTTCACAAAATCTTTTCCAGCTGCAAGGTAAGCTTCTGCTGACTCTCACCACATTATTTAAGCATTATCAGATTTGCATGCTAAAAAGAATACAATGTAGACATCCTGATTCTGATGTTGTATGCAGTCTGAGGAATCATATACTTGCCTGCCTAAATAAGGAGTAGATTATTTCAGAACTTCTTAAGGGGATTAGAATTAGCAAATTCATGCTTGCCTCTGATTTATAGTTCTGATATCTCTTGTTTCTGAAACACTATGAAACCTTCCATAACAGTCATATGCGCATCTTCTGTTTTGTTGAGAAATGACCAAGTTGCAGATGTTCTGACTAGCATGGAGAGGGAGACGATGTTCTGCCAGTGGCATCAGAACTTCTGAAATCTTCTTTATTCCTAGCGAACTCAGAACTTCTGACTCTACCTATTTCCACTAATATGATTTCTGTTTTTCCAGCACGCCAGAGTCAGAACTTCTGATCTCTTTTAGTTCAGCAATGCGCTGATTCTATTTTCTTTTTCCTTACTATTTTTGCTATCACTTCTATTTTCACTAATAAAAAACACAAAAAAACATTTTACATTTTTTATGCTTTATTTTATTTCTTAAAACAAAAGATCAAAAATATTTTCCTAAACCAAACTTATCTCTTTTCTAAATTAAAATAAGTCCATTTTACATTTCTTGTACATTCTTATCCATTTCAATATGGTTGTAATAGTAACTTAGGATTTCATTTCATTTGCAATCCCCATTTGTAAATTGTATACCCCCCTCCCACAAGTTTTGTAATAGTGTAGTAATTTCTAAATTTCGCAATTTAATGTTTTTACATAATATGCTAGTAATTAGGGTGTGTATGGAAAGACATGAAATAAACAAATAGATCACCCTAATCAAGACTAAAATTCATGCGATCAAACACACTTGCACACTAGCACCCTTAAGGTTAACTCCACTTGTTGCCTAAAAAATGGTCATGTTATACGTGTGGGATGTCTTAGCAAAAACAATCGAAATACAAGATCATAGTCCCTCGATGATGCAATAAATGTTGCCTTTCAAAATGATCTTAGTCCCTCAAAAATAAATGCTAAGATACCTCACAACATTGCTAATCATGGCTATACGATGACCCACGCCCGTCCCGCTTACATCCAAAGATAGGGTTGCTTACCAAATCAATGGTAAGACAACAATGTCAAAGGAAAGGAAAATGAACAAGAAAGACATTTGAGTAGGTATATTGCTCCTAATTACTTCCTCCATTTCAAAACAAACATCCTTGCTATTTTCAAAAATAATCACCCACACCTTCAAAAACCACCTTTCAAACTTGAAAACATTTTTAAAAAGATCAACACTTTGTAGCGTCATAGTCCCTCGATGACGCTACAAATGTTGCCTTTCAAAATGATCTTAGTCCCTCAAAGAGAAATGCTAAGACATCTTACAACATTGTTATCATGACTATACGATGACCCACACCCGTTCCTTTATATCCAAATATAAGGCTTCTTACCAATCAATGGTAAGATAGAAATATCAAAGGAAAGGGAGAAATGAACAAAGACTTTTGAGTATTTAGATTGTTCCTAGTTGCTTGCTCACTTTCAAATCAAACATCCTTGCTTATTTTCAAAAACACCAAACACTTTCAAAAACACTTTAAAAACATTTTTCAAACATGAAACATTTTCAAAAGTCCAACACTTTGTATACGTTCTTACGAACGAGAACTATTATAAAGTTTGCCTAAACGAAGGCACCTTTTCAAAATACTTTCAAAACCACCACAAAGCACATCTTTCAAACAAAAGCAAGTGATCTAGCAAGCAACTAAGATCCCGTAGATAACTATGGATGAAAAGGGTGCTAACACCTTCCCTTTTCATAATCTACCCCTAGAACTTAAGAAATAATCTCATAGGTCTTTCCTTCTCTTTTCCACCTTTCCTTTTGGATAAAAGAAAAGTCGATGGCGACTCTTGCTAACCGCAACATTTTCAATAAAACGCAAAACACCCAAGTCAGTTCTCCCACCGTATCACAATGATATTTTGAAGGTAATCAATATGAGCGACTATAGAATTGTAGATCAGCTACTATAGACTCCTTCAAAAATATCTATCTTGGTTTTATTGATGAACTCCTCTGCTCACAGAGAATCTTTGATAAGGGTATTGGACCAAGCTTTCATGGAAAGTGATATGCTAATAGACCAATTCAGCAGTGTGGTAGGGAACATTACATCATGTAATAACCTGAGTTTCTGCAATAATGAATTGCCCGATGAAGGAAGGAATCACAATCTGGCCCTCCACATCTCTATGAACTACAAGAATGATTCATTATCCAATGTGCTGATTGATAATGGATCCGCATTGAATGTTTTACCAAGGAGCACACTTATGAAGTTGAAATATCAAGGAACACCCATGCGCCCAAGTGGAATTATTGTGAAAGCGTTTGATGGATCAAGGAAATCTATTATTAGTGAAGTGGACTTGCCTATTGTGATACGGTGACAGAACCGACTGTTTAATACTGGTTTGCGTTTTGCGTTTTTTGTTTTCAAAATGTCGCGGTAAGCAAGAGTCGCCACTGACTTTTATTTCATCCAATCGTGGAAAAGGAAAAAGAATAGAAAAAAAACCTTTTTTCGAGATATTCTGAGTACGGGGGGTAGATTATAGAAAGGGAAGGTGTCAGCACCCTTTCTATCCGTAGTTATCTACGGGCTCTTAGGTACTTGCTCATTTTTCAAATTGCTTGTGTGTGTTTGTCTTGAAAATGTTTTTACTTCGTGATAACCCTTGTATCAGTCCTCAAGGATGTGACGAAGTTGTTTTGAAAGGTGTTTGTGTGAAAAAAGTTTGTTGTTTTGAGCAAGTACCTACTAGTATCTACCTACTCGAAAAAAAAGATTGTTTCTATTCTATTTCCTTTAGACAACACTATCCCACTATTAAGGAGTAGGTAGCACCGTCGTTGAAGTTGTAAGGGACATTCGAAAGGGACGTTCAGTCACAAAATCATGTTAGGACACCTTAGTAACCATCCTAGAGTCCTAAAGATCTTTTTCGAGGCAACATTTTCGAGGTAACATTCGAATGGGACAATTTGATCTTTTGGGACATAAAGGATAGCCACTAAAACATCCTTTGCTTCATGACCGTTTACCGAAGGCAACCGAAGTGAGAGTATACCATAAGAGTGAGCATGTGCAAGTGTGGTTTTTTCCAGTTAATGTTATCTTTGCACATTAGGGTTTTCTAACTTTTTTAATTTTTCATGCATTCTTGCCATACAATCCTATTAGGCATACATCTAGACAGTTAAAGATTGCGGGAATTTAAAGTGCGAGAAAATAAAACCTAGCTATTACAAGGCTTCGGGGAGGGGGATTAATTACATAGCCAAAGAACTGGGGATTTAAAGCAAGAAATAAAACCCTTATTTAACTATTACAAACCCTGAACAGTTACAAAAATAATGGAGAAAAATAATTAACAAGTGCGCGGCAAATTAAATACGAGGACGGTAATTAAAAACTTAAAACCCTAATTGAGAAAAAGAAATTTTGTGAATTTTTGTTTGAGAAAACAATTAAATCACAAATTAATTAAACCTAATTTATAATTGTTTTTTAATTATGAAAGAAATTAAAGTTGCCCTAAATTAATTAAACTAATTAATTAAAAATAATATTTATTAAGAAAATAAGTCTTTTTGTGATTTTTGTGATTTGTTAATTTAATAAAATAATTTTTGTATTGATTAAAAAAACAAAATAATTAAAGAAAAGAAATTAAAGAAAAATAGTAGAAATAACCAAATGGGTCTGCTGCTAGCAAATCTAGGGGGTGCATGCTGAACTTCTGAACACCAGAAGGATGGCTCAGAGTCTGGCGGCTGATCCCGTGAGACCATCTTCTGGGGGCTCATGGTGGACCTGCATATGCTAGCGCTGGATCTGTCTGGAGGTGGATCGAGAGGATGATAGTCAGAGGACACGTGATGATCCTCAAAAGGAGAGGTGTGCTGGATCTGGCTGGAGGTGAATCCAGAGGATGATGGTCCTCAGAAGGAGAGGTGTATGGAACCTGCTAGAGATGGATCCAGAAGATGATGGTCCTCAGAAGGTGAGGTGTATGGAACCTGCAAGGAAATAATGGAGAAAATGCCAAAAGCTCACACCTGGGGTCGAACCCAGGACATGAGCTTCATACTTCCTTCCTCTGACCAACTGCGCTGGAATTATTAGTTATAAACACAATAGACAAATAAAAACCAAAAGGAAAATTAATTTCCATGCTCAGAACACGCGCGGATTTTCAAATGTCCCAATGGTTGCTTGACACGCCAACGTCTTCTTCCTTGGGACTGTTGTCTTAGATAACAACTTTTACCTACGAATTTTGGCTATGGCTATAACCCTGTGCATCTCAAAAATCATGTACATGCAAGATAAATTAAATTGGTGACCATGAATCAACTGGGCTTGAAGCCCTAACCATTATGGTACCCATTTTTAGGCCTAATTTTGCTTAAATCACAAAACCCCAAATTGGAGCACGAAATCCTAGAAATGGCAAAAGCTTATTCCTGCACTGTAACTTAAATCAAACTATCCAGAAACATTGCAAACATGATGATGAACACAAATATATGGGCAAAATACATTTATAATGCGTAAATCATAGAAAACGAATTTGGGTTCTTAGTGCAAACCGTGACGCTCTTGGGACGATTTATGGATGCTCTGAGACTTGCAAAGGATGCTGTTAGCTTCCTAGGATGTCCTGGAAGAGATTGGAATCTTTAAATCTCCGTGAGGATGGCTCTAGGGTGGATTTTGATCTCACACTTTTTGTCTAAAATTTCAGTTTTCTTCTGACAGTTTCACGCCTCCAATCCTTCTTCTTATGGTATGTAATTGTTGTGTATATGTAGGAGATTGAATTAAGTTAACAAAATTGACATGAATCTTGAGAAATAATGGAGATTTGATTTGATTTGCTTCATGTATGATTTCTTTCCAAAACTTGCTTCAATCCAATCTTTTTCAACCCTAATGAGCCTTGCACGAATTGGCTGGCATGCTAGCTATATATGGACTTAGGACATGCATAAAAATCTCAAAATTTGATTTGTTTTCATTATTTTATCATTTAATTTGCTTTATTTTGATTTAAATGAATAAAAAATCAAAATAAATGATAAAAATAATTTAAAAAAATAGATGGAAAAGCTCAGGGGTCATGGGTCCTATTAGAAACATGTTTCAAGCAAGAAAACATGGGCCCCTTTGGAAAAAATGAAAATTTGATCAATGTTGACTTTTGACAATTTTCCAAAAATTGCCAGCTTTGACAATGCACAACTTTCTCAATTTTGACTCTAGGAGGGTGTTCTTGGACTTTTTAGAAAGCTTAGGATGTCCCCTAATCAACCCTTTCAGTATAATCTCAATTGAGTCTTCCATGTTCATGTATGAAGCTTTGACCCAAAAGGTGTTTTTGTTGACTTTTCAAAAGGACCTATAATGTCAAAATTCATATCTTTTTGTGAGTGCATATTTTGAACTTGTGAGCTGAAGATAAGTTTTAGGGAATTGTATCCTATTCAAAATGAGCTTTGGATGGAAAATTTATGATAAAGTATGAAGAAGTTATGCTTGGTCAAAGTTGGGTTGACTTTTACTAAGAAATCCTAATTTAGCAACTTTTGGGTTTTGATGAAATTGGTGCATTCCTTGAGGAATCATGATCAACCCTTGATCAAATGATGGAAGTCACTTCAAAATGTTGATGTTGACCCAAAATCTTGAGGTTTTACTGTAGGTGGGCCACAGTTGACTTTTGACCTAATACAATCGATTCTCAAGCATCTGAGCAGTTGGCTGAGCAAACTTCTTATACAAGGCTTGAAACTTGGCATGGATGATCTTGGGAACATATTAGGACCTTGGGAAGCATTTGATTCCTTTGTAGTTCACGCATCTTGATGAAAAAGGAAACCTTAATTTGGGGTATATTGCCTTAGGAGAGAGCTTGTCTGGTCAACTCTTGGGCAATCTTGAGCAAATTGAAGATCTCAATGGATATGTATTGAGTAAAATGAGAGGGAAATTTTTGGGTACAACACCTATTCATATAGGCCCACATTTGTTTCAGATTACTTTCCAGGTCATGGGTATTATACTCGCTTAAAGTTGTTTGTTGGGACGACCGTGGATACATGAGACAAGGGCTGTCACTTCGACTTTACACCAGAAGTTAAAGTTTGTGCGTGAAGGAAAAGTGGTAACTATAAATGGAGAACAAACATTATTGATATCTCATTTGTCCTCTTTCAGAATTGTGGAGGAGGATGAAGCTGCTGTTGGAACCCAGTTCCAAGCTTTATCCATTGATAATATAAGAGGAAATGGGAATTCTATGGCTTCGTTTAAGGATGCTCAGTAGGTTGTGCATAATGGCCATAGTGAACTATGGGGATAAATTGTTGATCCACCTGTAAACAAGAATAGAGTTGGCTTGGGGTTCTCCGTGAAGAATGATAAAGGTAAGAGCATAGAGCTGAAGTCTGCTACAGGCAAGTATCAAGACATCTTTCGTAGCAGGGGTTATCTTCATCCAACTGTTTCCGGGATTAATGCCATTGTGGAAGATGAAGCAGAGCTAGAAATGCCAAATTATGTGACGCATGAAGTTAGGGTTCAGAACTGGATCACCATTATTGTTCCCTCTTGCATACATGTTTCAAAGTAATTTGTTTTTTGTTAATCTTTTTGAAAAAAAAATCTTTCACTCTGCCCAAGGTGAAAGTATTAATATTGTATGGGCTTATCGATTTGCTTTGATTTTTAAAATCAATAATAAAAGTTGCCTTTGTTTCCCAAATTGTGTCTTTATTTTTTGCTTTTTCTTGGAAAATGGTAATCATAAAAAATCTTTCAACATAAATAATAACTGAAATTCAATCTGCATGATCACTTGTTATATGTGTCAGTTTCTAAAAGCAATCATAAATCATATGTGCAAATTAATTAAAAAACTCGTTGAATACAACGACCCTGCACCCTCTCCCAACTTTGAATGTCCTGTGTATGGGGCCGAAGAAGAAGACTATGATGAGATTCCAGAAGAGGTCTCACGGTTTCTTGAGCGTGAGGAGAATGCCATTCAGCCATATAAAGATCCATTAGAAGTAATCAATTTGGGTTCAGAAGAAGATCCGAAGGAAGTCAAGATTGGATCATTACTGCATCTGGATGTAAAGAGCAGGTTGATTGAGATGTTGGAAGAGTATGTGGATATTTTTGCTTAGTCTTACCAAGATATGCCTGGTCTAGATACAAATATTGTATAGCACCATTTTCCGCAGAAGCCAGAGTGCCCGCCAATCAAACAGAAGTTGTGAAGAACTCACCCAGATATGGCAGTGAAGATTAAAGAAGAAGTTCTAAAGTAGATTAATGCCGGTTTTCTTGTGACATCAGTGTACCCTCAATGGATTGCCAATATTGCCCCAGTACCGAAGAAAGACGGAAACGTTCACATGTGCGTAGATTATAGAGATCTAAATAAAGCTAGTCCAAAAGATGATTTTCCATTGCCACACATTGATATGTTAGTGGATAGCACAACAAAATTCAAAGTTTTCTCGCTCATGGGCGGATTTTCTGGGTATAATCAAATAAGGATGGCTCCTTAGGACATGGAAAAAATAACGTTTATCACACCCTGGGGAACATTCTGTTACATAGTGATGCCCTTCGGGTTGAAGAACGCTGGTGCAACGTACCAGAGGGCTATGACAACCCTATTCCATGATCTGATGCACAAGGAAATTGAAGTATATGTTGATGATATGATTGCTAAATCTCAGACTGAAGAAGGGCATGTAGAAGATTTGTTGAAGTTGTTTCAATGTTTGGGGAAGTATCGTCTCCGCTCGAATCCAAATAAATGTACCTTCGGTGTTCGGTTAGGGAAATTATTGGGTTTCATTGTTAGCCATAGAGGGATTGAAGTTGACCCTGATAAAGTCAAAGAAATTCAAGAAATTCCAGCACCGAGAACTGAAAAGCAAGTCAGAGGGTTCCTCGGGCGTTTGAATTATATTTCCAAATTCATTTCCCACATGACTGCAATGTGTGATCCGATCTTTAAGTTATTAAAGAAATATCAAGGTTGTGTGTGGACAGATGACTGCCAAAGGTAATTTGAAATTATTAAAGAATATATGCTTTAACCTCCTATCTTGCTCCCTCCTGTTGAAGGAAGACCATTGATTATGTATCTGCCAGTTTTAGATAATTCCATGGGTTGTATTCTGGTACAACAAGATGAAATAGGGAAGAAAGAGTGCGCCATTTATTATCTCAGTAAAAAGTTTACTGATTGTGAGTCACGGTATTCCATGCTAGAAAAGACATGATGTGCTCTGTCCTGGGAGGCAAAACATTTGCGGCAGTATATGTTGAATCACACTACTTGGTGGATCTCCAAAATGGATCCAATCAAGTACATTTTTGAAAAGCCTGCTCTTACTGGGAGAATTGCCCACTGGAAGATGCTCTTATCTGAATATGACATCAAATACCGCAACCAAAAAGCTATTAAAAGCAACATGTTGGCAAATTATCTTGCTCACCAACCAGTTGATGATTATCAGTCTGTGATGTATGATTTTTCCGATGAGGATGTGATGTTTCTGAAAGTGAAAGATTGTGATGAACCGTTGCCTGAGGAAGGTCCTGATCCTGAATCTCACTGGAGCATGATATTTGATGGAGCTGTGAATGCTTATGGTAAAGGAATTGGTGTTGTGATTGTCACTCCATATGGATCACACATTCCTTTTACTGCAAGGTTGACATTCGATTGTACTAATAATATGGCAGAATATGAGGTTGCATCATGGGTCTCGAGGAAGCTATTGATCACAGAATTAAAATTTTAGATGTGTATGGAGATTCAGCTTTGGTAATAAATCAAATTACAGGAGAGTGGGATAATTGTCACCCCGGCTTGATCCCTTACAAAGATTATGCTAGAATATTGTTACCCTTCTTTAATAAAGTTGAATTCCATCACATCCCCAGAGACGAAAATCAAATGGCAGATGCTCTGGCAACTCTAGATTCTATGTATCAAGTGAATACTTGGAATGATATACCTAGAATTATAGTTCGGCGACTGGATATGCCCGCTCATGTGTTTACAACAGAAGAGGTAGCAGATGAGAAACCTTGGTATTACGTGTTGTACCCCAAAATTTGCCCTCCCATATCCTTCAAGAAATTGCCAAGTCAAGCTGCAAAATTCCCCAAGGGTTGCACAGCTCAAGGGCCTCCTAACAGTCAAGATTAGGGTTTTGGTTCTGATCAAGAAAATGAAGTTTCCAAGGGTCCAATCAAGTCCCACATGCCTATAAACATGGTCAAGCATCCTCATACAAAGTTTCAAGACTTTCAGCACAAAATTGCACAGTCAAAACCCTAATTGCACTACAGTCAACTATAGGGGCAAAATGGTCATTTGACAGTCAAAAGTCCAAATTTTTGGTCAACATCTCATTTTGAAGCCACAAACATCATTTGATCAATGCTTGATCATGATTCTCAAAGCTTGGCTCAAAAATCATCAAGATGCAAAAGTTTCCTTATTTGGACAGTTGAAAAAGTCAACTGTAAATTGACCAGGGCATAACTTTCACATGGATTATCAGAAAAATTCCATCCAAAGCTCATTTTGAAGAGAAAGACATTTCCTACAACTCCTCTTCATACTTCAAGTCCAAGAAATTCTCTCACAAAAAGTTATCAATTTCAACATTATAGGTCATTTTCAAAAGTCAACAAAAAGGGACTTTAAGTCAAAGGCCATAACTTGAGATTGGTAAATCAAAATGACATGGGACCAAAGGAATTGGTTAGAGGACTCAAAGACCTTTCCAAAATGTCCAAGAACATGAGCAAAGCCTAAAAATTGAGCAAGTTATGCCTTGTGGAAGTTGGGAAATTTTTGGATATTTTGAAAAGTCAACATTGATTCAAATGACCTAAAATTGCTAATGGGCTTCTTTTTCTTCCACAATTCATTATCCAAGGCATGTGCACGACCATTTGGCCCAAAGGGAAGTTTTTCTTCATTTTTTATTTATTTATTTGGATTTTTATTATTAATAATTCATTTAAATTAATTAAATACATGGAAAATACTAAACCTAATTTATCAAATCTTTTTGTACATGTAATAGGTTCAAAAATTCGTGCATGATCAATTAGGGAAGAATTGAAGGTGATTGGATATGATTGAGAGCAAATGTGCATGAAAAGATTTGAAAATATTTTTCCATAAAAATCAAATATCCATACATCAATTCTTTGATTCCTTGGACAAGAAACTTAACCTAATTCATTCCATACATAAGCTGGATCAAGACCTAATGCTCAAGAACCAAAAAGCTGCGCCAGAAATCCTTACACAAACTTGGAATTTTTCAAAGAAAACTCAAATCTGAAAACCTAGTTCTAGGACGATTCAAGGCCAAATAATTGTTCCATTAGCTTCCTGAGGCGTCAAGGGAAGTTTTCCAATCAAAATCAATCATCCCAACACCCAGAATCGGTGAATAAAACTCAAGTTTTTCACTTTTTTTGCATATATCGTGTTTTATCATTCATGGCGTGATTTCGAATTCTAATGCATGTTTTGTATTGCTCTCATGATTCTGAAGCTTACTCTATATTTTAATTGAATTTTTATACACTGTATACAAAGATGCCATTGGTATATTTTAGGGTTTCAGGCTTGGCAAATTGGGGCTTTACATCCAAAGAAAAATTGAGACTCGAGACCTGGACCATTAAAACAAGCATGCCTAGACGAAAAGAATCCATATGTTGCGCCTAATTTCTAATGCAAGACTAGCTAATCGCTATTTTCCAAAAGGGCATATTTTAGAACGTTTGTAAAACCGTTGCCAATGTTTGTGTTTCAGAAAAAAAATAAGGCAACAAAGAAGATGACCCCTGTGGCGCTCAACGATTGGCCTATTTGAATTTTACGCGCCAAGATTCCACTAACATTTGTTTTATTATATATTGTTTGTTATTTACGTAAGGTATGAATAAGCAAGGCAGCTCCACTGGCAGGCGTACACGCTGGTAATCTCTAGGACCTGGGTTCGAGCCCCAGGTCCCCACCCCTTTCAATACTATTTTTCAATTAACGTTCCCATGCAGCTTCAATACTAAAGCACACCATGCATCCACCACATCAAGTCACCACGTGCCTACTGAGATGGATCAGAAGGTCCAGATTGGGAGAATACCGTGTACGTCAGTCAATGGAGATCCACGCCAGCGCAAAAGTCAACCAGGCCAAAGAGTAACTGGGCCCAAATTGCTAAAGACCAACCTCCAAATTAGGGGCAGACCCCCTAGGTTTGCAAATTTTTTACTTTTTTATTTTTTCATTATTTTTACTTTTTTTTAATTATTGTTTTATTAATTAATTTAATATTTTCATAAGATATAAAAAACACATAAAAAATCAGAAAAGATAAAAAAAAAAAAATATTTTATTTTAGTATTTTTGTAAATAAATTGCATTAATTCACTTAGTTTTAATTTAGGGTTTAATCTTAACATTTTTTTAATAAAAAAACCTAAAATTGGTAGAATTAGGGTTTATAATAATTTTTATTCCTTTTTATTTTCTTTCATAATAATTAAATATTTAATATTATTTACTTTTATAAATTAAAATTACATGTAAAATAATTAGGTTTAAATTTAGGTTAAAGTTTAATACTTTCTTAACAAATAAAAAATTATAGAATTAGGTTTAATTGCATTTAATTCTTTTTTCCCATTTAAATCTTAAAATATCAAAAACAAATTTCTTTTCCTTTTAATTCTACTAATTTAATAATCGTTTAATTTAGTTTCATAAAAAAGGGTCCAACGCCCTCGTTTCTAATTTAAATTTCGATTCGCATATTTATTTCTTTTTCTTTTAATATTTATGTACCTCTCCCAAGGCCATGTAACATCTTTTATTTGTCGCACTTTTAATTCTTTATTTTTCTGTCAAATCGGGTTCTGGAAATTTTGGCGATGTGGACCCGCGCCTTTTGTAATAGTTTAGAATTTTACTTTTCTCGCGCTTTTAACTGTTAATCAAGGCATGCAAGAATGAATGGACAAAAATAAAAAACAAGCGTAGATCACTTTGACAAAAGACAAAATAAATGAAAACGACACACAAATCACACACCACCCCTAGGGTACGCCTCACTGTTGCCTTGCCTCGAAAGGTGATCGTCGAGTAGAGGATGTCTTAGTAAGTCCTCATGATCCGGGAACCTGGCATGAGGGTAGCTTCTAAGGTGTCTTCCCATTGCTCTGGTGATCACCATGTCCCGAACCTCGAATTGACCCGAACACCTCCAACGGTGGGGCTACCTACCTCTCAATGGCGGGATGGCACTACTTTAAAGGACATTTACACAGACGAATTCCTTAGGGTAGGTAGGTTCTCGTAGATACTTGCTCTAAATTCAAAACAAAATTCAAAATACTTTTCACACCGACACATTTTCAAAAGCTTCCGAAAGCATTTTTTCAAACACTCTTGAGGACCGATACAAGAGTCGAACTGGAATTTTTAAAGAAACTATTTTAAAACCCACAGTTGAAAAGCAAACAAACCATTTTGAAAACACAAATGAGCAAGTATCTAAGATCCCATGGATAACCATGGATAGAAAGGGTGATAACACCTTCCCCTTTCTATAACCTACCTCCCGAACCGAGAGCAATCTCTTTAAGGAATTTTTCTGTGCTTTTGTCCTTTCCATTTGGAGAAAATAAAAGACGGTGGCAACTCTTGCTTCCGCGACATTTCGCGAACCAGCGTTAAACAGTCAGTTCCAGATCCACCGATCACAGAACTGGCGACTCTGCTGGGGAACTTATAAAGTAAGGTGTACCTTAGGACTAAGATCACTGTGTTTTCAATTGCTTTCCTTGTGTGCTTTAAATTGTGGGTTGCTTGGGAGTTCTATAGATCCTAACCCGGATCTGGGGGATACCTTCTTAGAAAGTAGCAACAAGACTGTGAGGGAACTGTGCGGGGTATACCGACATGGTTGAAACAGTCTGCTACGTTGATGTGGCACTTTGGTGTGTACCGGTAACCCTTGAGTTCAGTCAAGGAGAGTACGGGGCCTCCGCGTGGTGTCCTGAAGCATCAACAGACCTTAGGAACCTTAATTGAACTATCTTGGCCTCTTTAGGGTAGTGAGATAACTGACTTTGGTGCAGTCCGAGGTTGGTTGATACTCGATACTACACTCAATTGAGGGTTGCTTTCCTGGAATATTTCGGTCGCCAGTTCAGTGGCTAAATCGAAACGATGAACAATGAAAGCAATCCCGTGATATTGGGACCCTTAGAACCCGGTTACTTCTAATAGGACAGGATGAACCCACCAACTTCAAGAGGGTACTACCCAGCCCCCATGCTGGCCTTAAACCCTAAGGGCTTGTCTTGTATGCCTTGTGTGCCTTACATGTTTGTCTTTGTAAATATCTGTGGTGTGTTTAATCATAGCATCATGACATCATCCAGCATCATATGCATTGACTAACCATTTCAGGGGTTCGAATCTTCATCTTTGTTCTTGTTTTGTAGGACATGGAAACTGTTTGTAGAAAGACAATTCAAATCAGCCTTGTAAGGGTCCCCCCTCAGCTTAAGGAGCTTATATCCAGGATTCCCGAGAACTCTTCATTCAGTGAAAGACATGGAAGCCTCATCAGCTTGGTCAATACCAACATTGAGGAAGACATGATAAAGGTCTTGTTCCAGTTCTTTGACCCTCTGCATCACTGTTTCACCTTCTTGGACTATCAGCTGGTACCTACATTGGAGGAGTTCTCCCGGCTCCTGAAGATCCCTATCCTTGATCAGCTACCCTACAACGGTACGGAAAAGGAACCCAAGCTTGAAGAGATTGCAAAAGCCTTGCACCTACAGTCATCTGACCTCAAGGGACATTGGGAAGTTAGAAGTGGCATCAAAGGGTTCTTAGCCAGGTTTCTGTTTGAAAAGGCCCATGAATGTTGGAACTCCCTTGAACTACAAGCTTTTGAAGAAGTTGTGGCCCTCCTTGTCTATGGTTTGGTGTTGTTCCCTAACCCAGATCAGCTTATTGATATCAGTGCTGTCCAGATCTTTATGTCCAGGAATCCTATACCTACGTTCTTGGGGGACATCCTTCACTCATGTTACACTCGAACCATGAGAAAAAGAGGTGTCCTTATGTGTTGCACTCCTCTCCTGGGAAGGTGGTTTATTTCGCACCTTCCACAATCAGTTTTGAAGAACGAGCGGGGTTTGAGATGGTCACAACGGTTGATGACTCTTACACATGCAGATATACATTGGTGTTCTCGGTCCAGAGAGGATGTCACTATCATTGATCGTTGCGGGGAGTACCCTAATGTTCCTTTACTTGGAATCAGAGGAGGTATTACTTACAACCCATGCCTGGCTTGGAGACAGTTTGGTTATGCTCGGAGGGATGGTCCTCATGACATGTTAATTCCTGACATAGTTTTTGACTTCGACAACGATACTCAAGGACTTCGCCAGAGATTTATCAGAGCCTGGAGGATGCCAAGTAGGATAGACAGCAAGACACTGGGGCACAGGAACTCCATCCCGTTGGAACCTTATCTCAAGTGGGTACGCGCCCGCTCCCAGAAGATAGTAATGCCTTATCCTCATATGCTCCCTGTGATCAAAGAGCCGGTCTTGGAAGGAGAAGTGTCCTACACTATTCAGCACCCTGATATGCCCACATCCTGGGAAGAGATGCAGAAGAGCTGGATCCAGCTTAAGGAAGAACGGAATTCTCTTGAGACTAGTCTACACGCCAGTGAAAAGAAGGTCTTGGAGCTCACCCGCCTGTTGCATGAGGAGAGGAATCTCAACACTTACATAGCTCCAAAGAGGATGCGTAGTATATTCTGGGATTGATTTGCTTTTGTATTATTTCGCCCATGAGGCTTTGATGTACTGAACAATTATTTCCTTAATGATAACGTGTGTTCCTTTTTGTCTACAACAAATTTGAACTTTCGAACCCTTGAATGCATTGCATAAACACATATCATTCATCATGTGCATAGCAGGTTTTTCCTCTTTTCAGGTTGCTTACAGTTCTTCGCTGTTTATTTCAGCATCATGAATCCTGACTCGTCATCAACTGAGATGTCCATCAAGGCTTTTCAGGCGCAGAATGCGCAATTTCAGGAATTAATCATGGGTTTGGATCAGGGCCAAGAAGAGCTGAAGGCTCTGCTCTTGAAGAAGGAAAAGAAGAAGAAGAGAAGGACTGTTCTGTTTAGCTCGGGCCGAAGGTTTGGCAACACTTTGCAGAATGAAGAGGCTGGTTCTTCCATTGGCAAGAGTACTCCTCAAGCAGAAAAAGGTCCTAGTCCGGTAGTCTCCGACTACGAGACTGATTTTGATGAAGAGCAATATCCTCCGGCAGAAGACCGTTATAAGCAGTTGGAGGATAGGTTGAATGCTATAGAGATCCAACAGGTACCTGGGTTGGATTTTGGAGATTTGGGTTTGTCTACCGGTGTGATTATTCCTCATAAGTTCAAAGCACCATCTTTCACTAAGTACGACGGGGCGTCTTGTCCCAAGCTACATCTCAGGTCCTATGTTCGGAAGATTCAACCGTACTCAGCAGATAAGAATTTGTGGATCCACTTCTTCCAGGAGAGTCTTTCAGGGACTCATCTCGAATGGTTCTATCAACTGGATGGGACCAAGGTTCGTAACTGGGAGGAGTTGGCTACTGCTTTCTATAAGCAGTATCAATATAATGCCGACCTTGCCCCTACACGTACCCAACTCCAGGGTATGTCGTTAGGTTCAAGTGAAGGTTTTAAAGAGTACGCTCAGAAGTGGAGGGATCTGGCTGGCAGGGTGCAGCCTCCGTTGACTGATCGGGAGTTGGTAGACATGTTCTTGGGGACCCTATCTGGGCCATTTTTCAACCATCTTATCGGTAATTCTTCTGCTGGATTCACCGATCTTATCTTGACCGGAGAGAGAATTGAGGCTGGGTTGAAGTCTGGTAAGATTCCAAAGGGTGCATCTACAGGTTCAGAGAAGAAACCTTTCAAAAAAGAGGCCAGTGTGGTGTATGGGCCTAGAAGGCAAGACAAACCAGAGCGCCGCCAATCTGTCAGTGCGTTAATGATTGCCAAGCCTGCTGCCGCTCCTCGGCAAGTTAACCAACCAAGGGCTGAGAGACCCAGAAGGGAATTCACCCGTTTGAGTATGACCTTGTCGCAGATCTTACCACAGTTGCTCTCAACCAACTTAGTAACCGTCAGAGAGGCTCCGAAGTTTGCAAATACTACATCTCCTAAGTACAATCCAAATGCCCGCTGTGCTTATCACTCCGATAGCCCGGGGCATGCCACTGATGACTGTTGGGCATTAAGGAACAAGCTGCAGGACCTTATTGACGCCAAGGAAGTACAGTTTGAGGCATCTGAGAAGCCTAATGTAGTGACAGCTCCCCTGCCTGCTCATGGAGTGAATGCTATTGGGGACGAAGACGAGGTGGATGAAGCCGAGTTTGATAGCTGGATTTTCCCGGCAACCGACAGTGGACTTAACAATTGGAGTGCAAAGGACAATCTACCTGTTTCTCTTGTTACTAAGTAATGAATTCCTATGTTTTTGGTATCTGTAATAAATAATAAATAAACTCTGTGGCCCGGTGTCTTACCCGAGGCACCGTGGTTTCATTTGTGAGGGCATATAAATTGTCATTTCATATATCATAAATGAAAATCTTGGACGTTTTCTCGCATTACAAATCTTATGCTCCTTTCCTGTCTTTCTTTCCTTTACATATTTTTCAAAACAGCTGTATTTACACACACACTCACTCATACAGGTTTCAATCCACTCTGGATCTCACTGGTAACGACTCTGCTACTGCCAGTTATGACTTCGAAAATCCGATCAACTTAGCCGAAGACGAAGGTGAAGAGGATTGCGAAGTGCCTGGCGAGCTTGCAAGACTGTTACTTCAGGAAGATAGGGCAATTCAACCCCATGAAGAGCCAGTGGAAACAATAAACTTGGGTACTGAGGCAGACAGGAAAGAGGTAAAGATTGGTGCCAACCTAGAGCTCAGCGTGAAGCAACGGTTGACTCAAATGCTGCATGATTATATGGAGATTTTTGCCTGGTCCTACGAAGACATGCCCGGGTTGGATACCGATATTGTGGTCCATCACTTGCCAACTAAGGAAGACTTCCCTCCGGTTAAGCAAAAGGTCCGCCGTATGCGTCCAGAGATGTCTGAGAAGATCAAAGCCGAGGTTATGAAACAGTTTGATGTTGGGTTCCTTGCAGTGACTTCTTACCCCCAGTGGGTTGCTAATGTGGTGCCGGTATCTAAGAAGGACGGTAAGGTCAGAATGTGTGTCGACTACAGGGATCTGAACAGGGCCAGCCCCAAAGATGACTTCCCTCTACCTCACATTGATGTCCTTGTTGATAATACAGCTCAGCATAAGGTGTTCTCTTTCATGGATGGTTTTTCAGGTTACAATCAGATCAAGATGGCACCTGAAGACATGGAAAAAACTACATTTGTTACTCAGTGGGGCACCTTCTGTTACAAGGTCATGCCATTCGGGTTGAAGAACGCTGGGGCAACCTACCAACGTGCCATGGTTGCTTTATTTCATGACATGATCCATCATGAGATAGAAGTGTATGTTGATGACATGATCGCAAGGTCCCAGACTGAGGAGGAGCACCTAGATCATCTGCAGAAGTTGTTTGACCGGTTGAAACTGTACAAGCTGAGATTGAACCCGAACAAGTGCACCTTCGGGGTAAGATCTGGGAAGTTGCTAGGCTTCGTTGTAAGTGATAAGGGTATTCAAGTGGACCCTGTAAAGGTTAAAGCTATTCAAGAGATGCCAGTTCCTAGGACAGAGAAAGAGGTCAGAGGCTTTCTAGGACGCCTGAATTACATTGCTCGATTCATCTCACACCTAACTGCTACTTGTGAACCACTCTTCAAGCTGCTGAAGAAAGATCAGGTAGTGCGTTGGAATGATGAATGTCAGGCTGCTTTTGACAGAATCAAAGAGTATCTCCAAGAACCACCCATCCTTATGCCACCGGTTGAAGGGAGACCTCTGATACTATACCTGACAGTGCTTGACAACTCAATGGGGTGTGTGTTGGGGCAGCATGACGAGTCTGGCCGAAAAGAGAATGCCATTTATTACCTTAGCAAAAAGTTTACCGACTGTGAGACCCGATACTCACTGCTTGAGAAAACTTGCTGCGCTTTGGTATGGGCTGCTCGCTGGCTGAGACAGTATATGCTGACTCATACCACCTTGTTAATCTCAAAGATGGATCCTATAAAGTACATATTTGAAAAGCCTGCTCTGTCTGGGAGAATTGAAAGATGGCAAATGATCTTGACGGAATACGACATTAAGTACACGACCCAGAAAGCCATCAAGGGAAGTGTATTGGCAGACCACTTGGCACATCAGGCCGTAGATGACTATCAGTCAATGAACTTCGAGTTTCCAGATGAAAGCATCATGATAGTGACTGATTGTGAAGTACCTGGACCGGATGAAGGACCTGAGGAAGGATCCCGATGGTCTATGCATTTTGACGGAGCCTCCAACGCTTTGGGAAACGGTATCGGCGCCATAATCATATCTCCACAAGGCACTCATACTCCACTCACTGCCCGACTATGTTTCAACTGCACCAATAACATGGCGGAGTACGAGGCGTGCATCATGGGTCTTCAAGCTGCGATCGACTTAAGGATCAAGTTTCTGAGTGTCTTCGGAGATTCCGCTCTTGTGATCAATCAGATCAAAGGAGAGTGGGATACGAAACATCCGAATCTTATCCCTTACAGAGAATGTGTGTTGACCTTGATCCCCCACTTCACAGAAATAACCTTTGAACATTTCCCAAGAGAGGAGAATCAGCTGGCGGATGCGTTAGCTACAATGTCTTCTATGTTCAAGGTCAAATGGGACAATGAGGCTCCCCGGATCATCATCTGGAAACTGGACGAACCGGCATACTGTTGTGATCTCGAGACTGAATTGGTGACTGAGAAGCCTTGGTACCATGAGGTGAAGAGATATCTGGAAACTCAGGAATACCCTGAAGGTGCCTCTATCAATGATAAGAAGTTCCTGAGAAGGTTCGCGGCAAAGTTCTTCCTTAGCAACGACATCTTGTACAAGCGAAACCATGATTCAACTCTACTGCGTTGTGTGGATAAAACTGAAGCAGAAAGGATCATGGAAGAGCTACATGAAGGGACCTTTGGTACACATTCCAGTGGACACACTATGGCTAAAAAGATCCTTCGGGCAGGGTATTACTGGTCCACAATGGAAGCTGACTGCTACCAACATTCTAGGACATGCCATAAGTGCCAGATTTATGCAGACAAGGTGCATGTTCCTCCAGTTCCCCTGAACGTTCTGACTGCGCCTTGGCCGTTTGCAATGTGGGGCATAGACATGATCGGTGAGATTAAACCTACGGCATCTAATGGGCATCGCTTCATCCTAGTGGCGATTGATTATTTTACAAAATGGGTCGAAGCAGCATCCTATGCTACGGTAACCAAGACTGTTGTGGCACAGTTCATTCGGCATAATCTGATCTGTCGGTACGGCGTCCCTGAGAGAATTATTACAGATAACGTTACCAATCTGAATAACAAAATGATCACTGAGCTCTGCGAGCAGTTCAAGATACAGCACCACAATTCTTCTCCTTACAGACCGAAGATGAATGGGGCTGTAGAAGCAGCAAATAAGAATATCAAGAAAATCGTGCAGAAGATGAAAGTGACTTATAAGGATTGGAACGAGATGTTACCGTTCGCTCTACATGGGTACCGTACCTCAGCTAGGACGTCAACCGGGGCAACTCCTTTCTCCTTGGTCTACGGCATGGAGGCAGTCTTATCGATCGAAGTGCAAATACCCTCTCTCCGGATAATGAAGGATGCAAATCTGAACGAAGATGATTGGATCCAGACACGACTTGATCAGCTCAACCTTATTGATGAGAAGAGACTTGCTGCTATCTGTCATGGTCAGACGTATCAGAAACGGATGATCAGGGCATTTAACAAAAAGGTCAGACCACAGGAATATCAAGTTGGGGATCTGGTAATCAAGCGAATCATCCTTCCTCAGAGTGATCCAAGGGGCAAATGGACCCCTACGTACGAAGGGCCATTTGTGGTTAAACATGTGTTCTCAGGAGGAGCAATGATATTGACCAACATGGATGGTGACGACCTTCCTCACCCCGCCAATACAGACATAGTAAAAAGATACTACGCATAAAAAGACCCGCTAGGATGACATGCCTAGGCAAAAATTAGGGCTTCCCAGCGAACCAAAAGGGTTCGGGCAAAATGAAGGGATGAAATGAAAAAAAACTGTACACCCGGCAAGTCGAAAACCTGAAAAGGCGGCTTGGGAAAAAATGGGTATCCCGGTGGACTGAAAACCCGAAAGGGCGGTCCAGGCAAAATTAGGGATAAAAGCGTAATACTATGTCTCATTGGATCACTTTGCATCCAGAATCCGGTATCTACATCAAGTTCAGACGGCATCGATCAGTCAGCTTCATCTTCGTTTAGGTCATCAAGTGATGAGACGCTCGGGGATATAAAGGCGATAGCAGAATTGAAACCCAGTGGGATCATTCATTTCACACAGCTGTTTTATTTTGTACAAAACTTGTATAAACTCTTTTGTTCGGCGGCGTTCTCTTACTAGGACGTCAGCCTCTTGTACACAAAACGCCTATTTACAGGCCATTCAAAAATCAATACAAATATATTTTTCAGTTGAAAGTGCCAATTGTTTTTCTTTTCTGTTTTGTTTTGCGAAGAACGTCCAAGGTTCAATTTGTGATATATGCATTGACAATAGTTTGCTAACTCATGAATATTTGCATACGAAACAAAGGACTAATTACAGGTAACGTTAGAAACAGGGGCAATAAAAGAGTTGTCTAAGCAATCTAATTGTTCTATCCTCCAAGGTACCAAGGTAGGTTCGACTAAAGACCGCAACCAGTACATCTTAATTGCCCAGAGAGTGAGCCAGCAAGTCAGTGCACTCTTCTCCAAGCAAAGTTATCAAATCTTAAGGAAGTTGGGTATCCTCCAGTGGATCTCAACATCTCCCCAGCAGCATAGGTATTCTTAACAAGCATCCCCGGCAGTCTTGGTCTAAAGATTGTTCCCCGGCGGCATATCAACATTCAAAGGAATCACTTCCCCCGCAGTTCAAAACTTCCCCAAGAGAATCCATCCCAGCTCCCCCCAGGAAAGTTGGAATCCATCTCCCCAAGCAGTAAGCTAATCCCCAATAGATTCTGGAAGCTTATCCGCACAGAGCACGAACGCGTCTCCCGGCTTTATTTAAAGAGTTGTTTCCTTAACAGGATATAACTGGGTTATCCTCAGCCAAGAGCCACGAAAAGATCGTCGCCGACACAGTCTTCTTATCCCCAGCGAAGTCTATTCACACTTCCAACACAACAAAGATATCCCCAGCAAGTTATTATCAAACACTCAACAAAGGACCTCTCTTCCCACAGAGTATTGCTTCCCAGCAAGATCGCTAGAGTACTTTTCTCCCCGCAGAGTAATCCATTCGCCAAGTTTATTCCCCAACGGAGTTATCTTCTCCTACCGGTATACTTGCAACTATCATCCCCAGCGGAGGCAAATCTATTCTTCAACATCAGCCCAGGAGTGACTTCCCGGCACCCGTCAAGGATTTAATTTCCTAGACAAAAAAAATACATTCATAAACATCTTCATACATTATAGCATGCATATACGCATCATGAACATACAATCTCATGTATTCAGAGAGCATCTCGCATGTCATACCACATGACATCGCATACAACTAACGCTTGTCTTTTCAGGACAAAAGTACAAAATTGATTGCCATCAATGGTCGCAACTAAAGGTCCGATTCCTGAATCTTTCCAGGGTGTATCTGTTGACGACCAATTACCAGATCCGATTCCTGTATCTTGCCAGGGTGTGTCTGAAGAGTTCGAGGATCCGATACCTGAATCTTGCCAGGGTGTATCCGTTGAAGACTAGCATTACCAGATCCGATTCCTGTATCTTGCCAGGGTGTGTCTGAAGAGTTCGAGGATCCGATACCTGAACCTTGCCAGGGTGTATCCGTTGAAGACTAGCATTACCAGATCCGATTCCTGTATCTCGCCAGGGTGTGTCTGAAGAGTTCGAGGATCCGATGCCTGAATCTTGCCAGGGTGTATCCGTTGAAGACTAGCATTACCAGATCCGATTCCTGTATCTTGCCAGGGTGCGTCTGAAGAGTTCGAGGATCCGATACCTGAATCTTGCCAGGGTGTATCTGTTGAAGACTAATAATACCAGATCCGATTCCTGTATCTTGCCAAGGTGTGTCTGAAGAGTTCGAGGGTCCGATGCCTGAATCTTGCCAGGGTGTATCCGTTGAAGACTAACATTACCAGACTCGATTCCTGTATCTCGTCAGGGCACGTCTGAAGAATTCGAAGATCCGATTCCTGTAACCAGTCAGGACATATCTACACAAAGCATCTGAAGACCAGCTCCTGCAACATGTCAGGTACTCATTTTTCTTTTGCAGGTACGCAAGTCCTCGCTAAGGAATCTCTTACGCGATAAACATCCAGATGGCATATATAAGCCCATCATCCTATTCATCAACCTCCAAATGGCATCTATAAGCCCATTCCATCACCACACTGCTACTATGTGAGCGCAAATTTCTGGGCACTCTAGTGTTCAATCATCTTCCACCCTCGGATTACGAAAAGCACGTCAGTCAATCTGCATCCTCAGGTCTAAGAAGATTGAACAGGGGCAACTGTTGTACCCCAAAATTTGCCCTCCCATATCCTTCAAGAAATTGCCAAGTCAAGCTGCAAAATTCCCCAAGGGTTGCACAGCTCAAGGGCCTCCTAACAGTCAAGATTAGGGTTTTGGTTCTGATCAAGAAAATGAAGTTTCCAAGGGTCCAATCAAGTCCCACATGCCTATAAACATGGTCAAGCATCCTCATACAAAGTTTCAAGACTTTCAGCACAAAATTGCACAGTCAAAACCCTAATTGCACTACAGTCAACTGTAGGGGCAAAATGGTCATTTGACAGTCAAAAGTCCAAATTTTTAGTCAACATCTCATTTTGAAGCCACAAACATCATTTGATCAATGCTTGATCATGATTCTCAAAGCTTGGCTCAAAAATCATCAAGATGCAAAAGTTTCCTTATTTGGACAGCTGAAAAAGTCAACTGTAAATTGACCAGGGCATAAATTTCACATGGATTATCATAAAAATTCCATCCAAAGCTCATTTTGAAGAGAAAGACATTTACTAAAACTCCTCTTCATACTTCAAGTCCAAGAAATGCTCTCACAAAAAGTTATCAATTTCAACATTATAGGTCATTTTCAAAAGTCAACAAAAAGGGACTTTAAGTCAAAGGCCATAACTTGAGTTTGGTAAATCAAAATGACATGGGACCAAAGGCATTGGTTAGAGGACTCAAAGACCTTTCCAAAATGTCCAAGAACATGAGCAAAGCCTAAAAATTGAGCAAGTTATGCCTTGTGGAAGTTGGGAAATTTTTGGATATTTTGAAAAGTCAACATTGATTCAAATGACCTAAAATTGCTAATGGGCTTCTTTTTCTTCCACAATTCATTATCCAAGGCATGTGCACGACCATTTGGCCCAAAGGGAAGTTTTTCTTCATTTTTTATTTATTTATTTGGATTTTTATTATTAATAATTCATTTAAATTAATTAAATACATGGAAAATACTAAACCTAATTTATCAAATCTTTTTGTACATGTAATAGGTTCAAAAATTCGTGCATGATCAATTAGGGAAGAATTGAAGGTGATTGGATATGATTGAGAGCAAATGTGCATGAAAAGATTTGAAAATATTTTGCCATAAAAATCAAATATCCATACATCAATTCTTTGATTCCTTGGACAAGAAACTTAACCTAATTCATTCCATACATAAGCTGGATCAAGACCTAATGCTCAAGAACCAAAAAGCTGCGCCAGAAATCCTTACACAAACTTGGAATTTTTCAAAGAAAACTCAAATCTGAAAACCTAGTTCTAGGACGATTCAAGGCCAAATAATTGTTCCATTAGCTTCCTGAGGCGTCAAGGGAAGTTTTCCAATCAAAATCAATCATCCCAACACCCAGAATCGGTGAATAGAACTCAAGTTTTTCACTTTTTTTGCATATATCGTGTTTTATCATTCATGGCGTGATTTCGAATTCTAATGCATGTTTTGTATTGCTCTCATGATTCTGAAGCTTACTCTATATTTTAATTGAATTTTTATACACTGTATGCAAAGATGCCATTGGTATATTTTAGGGTTTCAGGCTTGGCAAATTGGGGCTTTACATCCAAAGAAAAATTGAGACTCGAGACCTGGACCATTAAAACAAGCATGCCTAGACGAAAAGAATCCATATGTTGCGCCTAATTTCTAATGCAAGACTAGCTAATCGCTATTTTCCAAAAGGGCATATTTTAGAACGTTTGTAAAACCGTTGCCAATGTTTGTGTTTCAGAAAAAAAATAAGGCAACGAAGAAGATGACCCCTGTGGCGCTCAACGATTGGCCTATTCGAATTTTACACGCCAAGATTCCACTAACATTTGTTTTATTATATATTGTTTGTTATTTACGTAAGGTATGAATAAGCAAGGCAGCTCCACTGGCAGGCGTACACGCTGGTAATCTCTAGGACCTGATTTCGAGCCCCAGGTCCCCACCCCTTTCAATACTATTTTTCAATTAACGTTCCCATGCAGCTTCAATACTAAAGCACACCATGCATCCATCACATCAAGTCACCACGTGCCTACTGAGATGGATCAGAAGGTCCAGATTGGGAGAATACCGTGTACGTCAGTCAATGGAGATCCACGCCAGCGCAAAAGTCAACCAGGCCAAAGAGTAACTGGGCCCAAATTGCTAAAGACCAACCTCCAAATTAGGGGCAGACCCCCTAGGTTTGCAAATTTTTTACTTTTTTATTTTTTCATTATTTTTACTTTTTTTTAATTATTGTTTTATTAATTAATTTAATATTTTCATAAGATATAAAAAACACATAAAAAATCAGAAAAGATAAAAAAAATAATAAATATTTTATTTTAGTATTTTTGTAAATAAATTGCATTAATTCACTTAGTTTTAATTTAGGGTTTAATCTTAACATTTTTTTAATAAAAAAACCTAAAATTGGTAGAATTAGGGTTTATAATAATTTTTATTCCTTTTTATTTTCTTTCATAATAATTAAATATTTAATATTATTTACTTTTATAAATTAAAATTACATGTAAAATAATTAGGTTTAAATTTAGGTTAAAGTTTAATACTTTCTTAACAAATAAAAAATTGTAGAATTAGGTTTAATTGCATTTAATTCTTTTTTCCCATTTAAATCTTAAAATACCAAAAACAAATTTCTTTTCCTTTTAATTCTACTAATTTAATAATCGTTTAATTTAGTTTCATAAAAAAGGGTCCAACGCCCTCGTTTCTAATTTAAATTTCGATTCGCATATTTATTTCTTTTTCTTTTAATATTTATGTACCTCTCCCAAGGCCATGTAACATCTTTTATTTGTCGCACTTTTAATTCTTTATTTTTCTGTCAAATCGGGTTCTGGAAATTTTGGCGATGTGGACCCGCACCTTTTGTAATAGTTTAGAATTTTACTTTTCTCGCGCTTTTAACTGTTAATCAAGGCATGCAAGAATGAATGGACAAAAATAAAAACAAGCGTAGATCACTTTGACAAAAGACAAAATAAATGAAAACGACACACAAATCACACACCACCCCTAGGGTACGCCTCACTGTTGCCTTGCCTCGAAAGGTGATCGTCGAGTAGAGGATGTCTTAGTAAGTCCTCATGATCCGGGAACCTGGCATGAGGGTAGCTTCTAAGGTGTCTTCCCATTGCTCTGGTGATCACCATGTCCCGAACCTCGAATTGACCCGAACACCTCCAACGGTGGTGCTACCTACCTCTCAATGGCGGGATGGCACTACTTTAAAGGACATTTACACAGACGAATTCCTTAGGGTAGGTAGGTTCTCGTAGATACTTGCTCTAAATTCAAAACAAAATTCAAAATACTTTTCACACCGACACATTTTTAAAAGCTTCCGAAAGCATTTTTTCAAACACTCTTGAGGACCGATACAAGAGTCGAACTGGAATTTTTAAAGAAACTTTTTTAAAACCCACAGTTGAAAAGCAAACAAACCATTTTGAAAACACAAATGAGAAAGTATCTAAGAGCCCATGGATAACCATGGATAGAAAGGGTGCTAACACCTTCCCTTTCTATAACCTACCTCCCGAACCGAGAGCAATCTCTTTAAGGAATTTTTTTGTGCTTTTGTCCTTTCCATTTGGAGAAAATAAAAGACGGTGGCGACTCTTGCTTCCGCGACATTTCGCGAACCAGCTTTAAATAGTCAGTTCCAGATCCACCGATCACATTACGATATCAAGAATTTTCTCCAGACTCAGGAATACCCGGTTGGTGCTTTGAATAAAGATAGAAAGACATTAAGAAGATTGGCTGGCAGTTCTTCCTTAGTGAAAATGTGTTGTACAAGAGAAATTATGAAATGGTCTTGCTAAAATGCATGGATAGACACGAAGCAGACATGTTGATGCATAAGATTCGTGAAGGTTCATTTGGCACTCATGCCAATGGACATTCGATGGCTAAAAAGATGCCAAGGGCAGGTTACTATTGGCTGACAATGGAATCTGATTATTACAGATTTGCTAAGAAGTGCCATAAATGCCAAATTTATGCGGACAAGATTCATGTGCCTTCGACACTTCTAAATGTTATTTCTTCCCCGTGGCCTTTCTCTATGTGGGTTATTGACATGATTGGGATGATAGAACCCAAAGCTTCAAATGGACACTGTTTTATCTTAGTAGCAATTGATTACTTCACCAAATGGGTGGAATCTGCTTCATATGCTAATGTTACTAAGCAGGTGGTAGTGCACTTCATTAAGAATAATCTTATATGTCAGTATGGTGTGTCGAATAGAATTATCACCGACAATGGCTCGAATATGAACAACAAGATGATGATAGAGATTTGTGAAGAACTCAAGATTTTCCATCATAATTCATCTCCGTACAGGCCAAAGATGAACGGGGTTGTTGAAGCTGCTAATAAGAATATCAAGGAGATCATCCAGAAGATGGTTGTTACTTATAAAGATTGGCATAAAATGCTCCCTTTTTCTTTACATGGATATCGGACATCTGTCCGCACTTCAACAGGAGCAACCTCGTTCCCTCTTTGCGTGTGATAATGGAAACCAAGTTGTCATAGGATGAGTGGGTCCAGAACAGGTTTAACCAATTGAATTTGATCGAAGAGAAGAGAATGACAGCTATGTGTCATGAGCAGTTATATCAAAAGAGAATGAAGAAAGCTTTTAATAATAAGGCCAAACCTCGTGAATTTAGAGAAGGAGACCTTGTGCTCAGGAAGATCATGTTTTTTAATGCTGATTTTATGGGCAAGTGGACTCCCAATTTTGAAGGCCCATATGTTGTCAAGAAAGCCTTCTCTGGCGGTGCATTAATTCTAGAAACTACAGATGGAGAGGAGTTCCCACGTCCCATGAATGCTGATGCAGTCAAGAAATACTTTGCCTAAAGAAATAAAAGAACATCTCGCTAAGTTGAAAACCCGAAAGGGAGGCTTAAGCAAAAAGGAGCGTCTTGGTAGGCCGAAAACCCGAAAGGGAGGTCTAGGCAAAAATTAGAGACATAAATAGAATAAAATGTCCCGCTAAGTTGAAAACCCGCAAGGGAAGCTTAGGCAAAAGTTAGGGACTTTCTTGGCAAGTAACTACATCAGACAAGACTCGATCATTGAAGCAACAATATTATTGGATCCTCACCATACTTCAACGGAAGTTACTGCTTAGAATTTCAAAGTTATTAGAGGGAATAGTGGTCATTGTATCTCAATGTATCTTTTCCATTATATATTACAATTTTCCGAACTTTGTAATCATCCGTTAAGTCTCGCCATTCGCAGACTACCATTCTATCAATAAAATTTGAGCTTTTACCCAATTCTTTGTAATTCTTATTTTATTCAGCTTACAAGGACTCCATTTATTATTGATAATAATTTTCAAAGCAAAAAGATTAAATAACAAAATTATTTTTCAAAAAGAATTTACAACTCACTTTTACTTTAGATTTTGTGATTCAAGAGGAAAACAAAAGTGGTGATCCCAGGAATGGACGAACTCCAGTAATTTTGGGAAGTTTTGTTTCCCCCGGGAAGGTTTTCTCAGGTCATTTTTGCTAGTATGCGTGTGATTTTTGTATATTGAAGACGATACCAATTGGCGTAAGGTGCAGTGTTGGGTTTGCGATTCCAGTGTCCCCAGTCAAGTCTTGGTTCTTTTTTTTTGAGTTTGCATGGTCTGAGGCCTCTATCCTAGATTCCCCAGCAAAGTCTTCCCTCATATAACGAAAGGTCTTTTTCACTTGGTGTGCTGAGATGGAACTATTTGCAAAATGTCTCTATTTCTGCAGTATTGGCATTATTGTTGGTATTTATTTCCCAGGCAACTAGACCAGGGCAGTATATTTTCTAAATAGTGTTGAGACAGTTGTCAACCCTTTGGGTTTTCACCCACCAAGTGCTAGGTTTAATTTAAAATCCCCATGAGTTTGACCATTTTCTATAATGTTGACTTCTTGATTCCCCAGGAAGGCTATCCCAGGGCATCTTTTGTTGGTATAAGTTTGCATGATATGAAGACTCAATCCAAGATTCCCCAGTGAAGGCTTCGCTATTTGATAGAAGTCTTTTCTCCCCGTGCATGCTGAGATCGGACTCATTTATGAAGCATCTCCCTTTCGGCAGTACTTGCATTTTGTTTGATTGCCCGATAATCAGGCAAGGGCAATGTTTTATTTAAGAAGTGTTGAGGCATTTGTAAAATTTTTGGGTTTTAACCCACCAAGTGCTGGGGTTTGATTTAAAATCCCCATAAGATTGATTTCTTGCTATAATGTTTGACTTCTTAATTCCCTAAGCTGTTATCCCCATGAGGTTTCATACTTTTTCCCCAGAGAAGTTAGTGCAATACTTACTCTGAATATTGAAGAACGTATCTTGGTTTCCCCTATTCGATGTGGTGTTGGCCTCCCCAATGAAGTCAGCACGAGGTCCTCAATTGATATCTCAATAACGAGGCACTATCTCCCCTAGTGAAGTCTGTATGATATTTCCCCAATGAAGTCAGCTCGAAATCCTTAATTGATGTTTTGCCGATATGGTTTCCATCTGCCTTTTTTGAAATCAGTATTTCAATCCCCAGTAGAAGTGCAGACCGAGAAAACACGTGTTTCCCCATTGAAGTCTGAGTGCTATTCCCCGCTGAAGCCTGGAGAAGGATGTTATATCCCTGTATCTGTACTATTTTGCCGCTATGATTTGTTTACTTCTGGATTATGTTCCTTCCCAGTGAAGTTAAGCCGCGAAATAGGATTTTGTTTCCTCGTTTGGTGCTTATTTTCTTATGGAATGTTCATCTTGGATGTGATTTAGCCGAGTGTTAATTGTGCCCGAGTTGGTTTTTCCTGGTTATTCCCAGTGTTATATGTCTGTTTTGTCAGCATATACATGATAACACTCATACATTCATAAATACATCATGCATAGTTAAATTTATAAAATCATTGCTCATTCACATTCGTTAATATTTTGTTGACATATTACCCTGTTTTGCAGAGTTGTGTTGTCCTCTCTCCAATAGAGTTTCGGCCTTAAGCAGAAAGTGTATATTCTTTCAATTTACCCACTAAGTTATCCCTCGTGGAAGATTTTTGCTTTAGCCTTCCTGTACAGCTCTTTGTCTGGATAGATTTGGTTTCCCTCTTGAGTTTATTTCTCAAAGGATGTATTTTGGTTGACTGATTCATTCTGGTTTGAATCTTTGGATCCCAACAATATTATTACTTATGATCTCTGCAAGCTTCGAGCCTTGGTTTGAGAATGTGCATTTATTTTTCACGAGAAGACTTTATATCCTCCCTAAGAAGTTGTATTTCATTCCCCAGGAAGTCATGATTCTTTCCCCATAAAGTCATTTTTACAATCCTTCCTATAACAGCAAGTAGCAGGTCTCTTTATTTGAGCAACTTGTACTTCCCCGTAAAAGTCGACGTTACTTTTTTTCTATCTTCTCTATGAGTGGATAGTTTTAAGTTCATTGTCAAATTACTCCAGTGGATGGCCAGTCTTTCAATATCGCAGAGATAGTTTGTTGTGGAATTTTTACAAGTGGTAGTATCTTTATTTGAGACAACTTATATATTACCCTTTCCAGGCGGAATGCCTTGGTTAAAGAAGAAGTTGAGACCCGTTCTAGGTGAAATGCCAGAATTTTGGAGAAACTTGTTATTCTTTTTGCTACCTTCAGTGGACGTTGGTAGCTCACTGTCAGTGAACGTCGGTGCTATGATATTTCTTTTCTCTCCACCTTCAGTGAAAGTTGGTAGTTCACCATCAGTGAACGTTGGAGATTATTATCTTTTTTCTACCTTCAGTGAACATTTGTAGTT
The DNA here is from genome assembly GCA_948472305.1 of Vicia faba. NCBI lineage: Eukaryota > Viridiplantae > Streptophyta > Magnoliopsida > Fabales > Fabaceae > Vicia > Vicia faba. Next base: position 526,701,487 of record OX451736.1, read on the forward strand.
CACCATCAGTGAACATCAGTGCTATGATATTTCTTTTCTCTTTACCTTCAGTGAAAGTTGGTAGTTCACCATCAGTGAACGCTGGTGATTGTTATCTTTTTATTGCATTCAGTGAACGTTGGTAGTTCACTGTCAGTGAACGTCGGTGCTATGATATTTCTTTTCTCTCTACCTTCAATGAAAGTTGGTAGTTCACCATCAGTGAACGTTGGTGATTGTTATCTTTTTTCTACCTTCAGTGAATGTTGGTAGTTCACCGTTAGTGAACGTTGGTGCTATGATATTTCTTTTCTCTCTACCTTCAATGAAAGTTGGTAGTTCACCATCAGTGAATGTTAGTCATCGTTATCTTTTTGCTACCTTCAGTGAACGTTGGTAGTTCACCGTTAATGAATGCCAGTGTTATGATATTTCTTTTCTCTCTACCTTCAGTGAAAGTTGGTAGTTCACCGTCAGTGAATGTTGGTGATTGTTATCTTTTTGCTGCCTTCAGTGAACGTTGGCAGTTCACCATTAGTGAACGTCGGTGCTATGATATTTCTTTTCTCTCTACCTTCAGTGAAAGTTGATAGTTCACCATCAGTGAACGTTGGTGACTATTATCTTTTTTCTACCTTCAGTGGACGTTGGTAGTTCACCGTCAGTGAACGTCAGTGCTATGATATTTCTTTTCTCTCTACCTTCAGTGAAAGTTGGTAGTTCACCATCAGTGAATGTTGGTGATTGTTATCTTTTTGCTACCTTCAGTGAAAGTTGGTAGTTCATCATCAGTGAACGTCGATGTTTGTCTCTCTACCTTCAATGAATGTTGGTATCTCACCGTAAGTGAACGTCGGTGTTGTTATTATTTTCTCTTTATACCTTCATTGAACGTTGGTAATTTCACCTTCAGTAAAAGTTCGTGTAGCCTTTTGATCTTCTACCTCCGAATATTGAGTTTGGTATTTCACAGTTGGTTGTCAATCACTTTTATCCTGTACTATCTCCTCTTTAGCTGAGTTGATGCTACCGTATCTCTTCTTTGGGTGTTACACCAATAGAGTCGGGTCTTTTTGATTCACCAGTGATTTATTTTCCTGGCCGGGTTTCTCTTTTGATCCTTATTTCCTTTGCTACATCCCTAGTGGTGTTTTGCGTCCCTTTGAATTTGTTCATACGCATTCATACTCATACGCATTGCATGGCATCTTAGGGCCAAAAATAGGGTTTATTTTATATTTAAGTATCTTCGATCACGTCGACACGAAGATTTTTAACCTTCATATCTCCGGATAGAAGAAACTTAAATAAGGGCAGTTGTTGTACCCCAATTTTCCCCCCTAAGATCCCTTCATCATACCATATTGATTCAATCACAACAAGATCACATTAGGGCTTTTGGTTCTCCTCCCTATCTTTAGATTTGCTCTTTGAGGAATCACCAAGCACCTTGACTTGTTTTTCTTTTGTGATCATGCATGTTTTGTTTTGACTTTCCTTTTAATTAATAAAATGCAATGTTGGTTTGTCTTACTTGTTAATAATGTAGGTAAAGGCAATGTGGCTTAGCAAGTTGATCCATGGGTTTGTGAGTTTATTTCCATGCCCTAGTCAATAAAGCTTGAGAAATTAAAACCTCACCATTGAAGTTGTTTTGGAAGAAATGGCATGGCAAGGTTTATTTTGGTTCACCATATTTCAAAGTTATCAAGATTGATTCAAAAGTATAAGGGGTTGATTGAAGAAGTTGTCATGGTGGGACAAGGCCTTGTTCCCATTGGTCACAAGTGTATATTTCTCTCAATTCTCAAAATATGGAAGTGGTTTTGGTTTCTATGAGTTCTCATTATCATCCTCAATAACTTCTATCTACAAAGCAAAAGTGTTGGTGCAAGAAGGTTGTTTAAAATTGTCAAAGTTCCTCAAAGCATTTTCTTGATCTAGGAGCTAGGGTTTTAAATTTCAAAGAAGTATATCTTGCTCATATTTTGGTATTTTTGAGTGACTCCAAAAACATCCTTCTCTTCAAAGTGTTATTAACAAATCACTTCAAAATATTCAAGGAGTTTTCATGTGGAAGAAACTTGATGATGAAGAAAGATTACAAGTCCTCCAGATAAACCCCCCAACTTCCTATGTGTGACTTCAAATGATCATAACTTTGTCAATTTTTATCACCTTGAGCCCACTCTTTTTCCATAATGATATTAAGGGTGTGAACTTTATTCCTTATTTTATGTGAAAAGTGAGAAAATGGATGGAGGATGCCTTAATTATACAAAAGATTATCGGTCATTTCATGATTTTTTGCCAACTTCAACAATTCATAATCCTCTCAATTTTTGGAGATTTTGAATAGTTTAAGTTTCAAAATGTCATTCAAGAGGTCTATTTCATGCCATATTTTTTGGTCAAGATCAAACTCCAAGAGGAAGGCCATGTTTGGATGCAAAATATTATAAGTAACTTTTGAAGAAAAACTTGAAATATTTCTTAGTATGGAAAGTCAACCTCTTTTTCCCAACTTTGACTCATTGCAACTTTCAGCTCAAACATCCATTTGATTCCATTATTTTCCCATTGCAAAGCTTGTAATCTCATCTTTCTAAAACATCAAGAACCATGCCTTAAGACCCCTTGAGCTGAGAATGCCATTGTTTCAAAAGTGGTAACTTGGAATTGAAGTTTCATCGCAAGTCAGAATTTGAATTTCATGTTACAACTTCTAACCCTCAAATTAGCACGTGTTTTGGGTATAAACATGATTAGCCAACTTTCCCAAGTGGATTAGTGCATTAAAACGCGCGTTTTGAATGAGTTTTGACAAAATAGAAGTCACACTTTCTTCATGATGCGGACCCACACGAATTCCCTCCAAATTGCATCATTCACCCTTCCTTTTGATCCCATTTGCTTCTCCTATAAATACATGAGCTATCCCATTCATTTTCTCAATCTTGAACAACCAAAATCATCCTTCCAAACTCGCTCCATAACTCACTTTTCTGCAACTTCGAAATCATTGTTCAAGCCTTTTTCAATTCATGTATTCTATCAATTCACCTTCCTTAATCTTCCCTGAAGCTAATAGAAGAAGAATTGAGCCTTGAAACCTTTTGAATTAATCTGACCAAGTGCATTTATAGAGATCTGCAACTGAACTTTAATAGGTAGACTTCTCCACCAATTCTTCTAAACTTTGATAGCATTGTGAAGCTCTCATTGCCCTGGTTCTAGTTGCAACACTTTCTTTTAACTGGAAACACGTTTTGGCCATGAATTTTCAAATTCCTTTTCAAAACTTTCCTTCCAATTGCTTGAGCTATAGTTTATATAAATTTTCCGAGAACGTGCGGTTGTCTTCGTCTTGATGAGACAAAGCGAATGGTACCGGTCTCGTGCTCTAATTTTACAGTTTGAGAAAGCTCGATTTGAGATTGGCTGGAGGTTGAAGATGACCAATGTGTCATCCTTCAACCAATGAAACAACGCCATTTGGAATTTTTGAATATCTGATTTAATTAATGATCATGTGTGTTATTCACTAATGACCATGATATGAATAACGCGTATGATCCATTGGATTAGCTTACTAACGCGTTTTGACTCTCATCCATTGGTCCACATTTTTGACTTAATTTTATTTTCTGATTTTTATATTTAAATTTTTATAAACCTCAAAATATCATAGAAAATTCATTTTAAGTCCAAAAAATCCGAAAAAATTATGAAAAGTATTTCTGATTTTTCTCTTTCTGATTTTATTTTTTTACAATTTTATTTTGTGTTCTGATTTTTTTTATAAATTTTCACTTTATTTGAATTGTTTTAAATGTTTAAAAATACTTTTATGCATTTTTAAATTCTAAAAAAAATATAGAATGATCCAATTATATTGTGACAAATATTGGTAACCTCATTTATTTTTTATTTCTAACTTTGTTATTTTTTTAATCATTTTTGGTTTAGCTTACTCATTTCTTTTAATTTTAAAAATAGTTTCTGACTTTAAAAAATTACCAAAAATTTTATAAAAAGATTTGATTAATTTGAACATAGTTGATATTTTTCACTTTTATTTCTATTTTAAAACCCTTTTTAATGCATATATTAAATGTAATATTATTTTGTATTATTTTTTGGCCGATCTTGGGTTGAATTTTTGATCATGAACTTTATTAACAGCAATGGATTCATGGTGTTGAGTCTAACTTCATAAAAAAAGATGAATGATTTTAATAATAGTTTGATTAAATTTTAATTCAAAAATGGTTTGTATATTTTTTGCCACCCCTTTTCATCTTATCCCTTTCTTATTGCACTAAGTGTTATTGGAGCAGGATCTTTATATCATGTCTCAAAACAAATGGTGCATAGATTGCTATTGACCGGCCTCAAAATAGGTGTGACTTTTTTATAAGTGCACTTACGATTGCTTAGCACAGCGTTAAATTTTGTCCCAATTCGAGAAAATGATCATTCGTGGCCCAAACTTATGATTGCAAACCCAAGATGTTAATTTGAACCCTTTGATCCAATAACCTTGAGATTCATTGTGTAGTTGCTTTAGTTCTACCAATCTTCTGATATATCTTCATTAATTTTGATCAACGTGGATAACTTAAACATCATTGATCATTATATGTTACATTGAGGATTCTTAAATGGATGATATATTTGACATAAAGCAAATGCAATTCATTGTGTAGAGGCTTTGGTTCTACCAATCCCCTAATGAGTTCCAAATGCAAGTTTCAAGATGGTCATCCAACTAACCACTAATTACTAACAATTGACTTTATTTTATGTTTTTATTTTATGATCTTTTATTTTATGCACCATTTACTTTAGAATTTACATTTCATGCTATTTTTCATCTTTGCTCACTTAAGCATTTACTTTCTTGTCATTTTTACTTTGCTCACTTGAGCTTTTCTTTTTTTTAAGACACCTAATAATCAACATGAACCATAAAACACTTTAATGATACTTGGACTATTTAGTTACTATCCTTGGCATTATGGAGTATTGGACTTCTTGGACTTAGGATTAGAAACCTTGGCCTATGTTGGAGACCTTGTGACCTTAATTGATATTTTGTCTGGAGTTCTTGAGGTTTACCTCAAGAGATTGGGTTGTTTGTTTATTTTGTGTGCATGTTATTATGATTACATACTTTGTTTGTAATATGAAATTCACCCGTATACAACCGTTACTCTGCCCAATATTTGTGAAGACTTAATACACTTGAAGTTTGGTTCTCTCAAGAGATCTAGTATCTTTACTTGCTTGGTTTCAATCCAAATAATGGGAATTCTATCTTGACTCATAATGTCAAGTATTGGCTTCTTGTTGGTTAGATGGTTATTATCCCTAACTTTTACCTTATGCTTTAGGATAGTCTCTTCTCCTCCTCCCATCTTCTTTAATTTCAAAAATCTTCTCCCTCCTTTTGAAAACTCTTCTTGTTTCTAAACTTGAACCGCTTTCATAATAAACTTGGACCTAGGTCCATGCATTTTCAAAACCTTTTCATAAATAAACATCAATAAACTTAATAATAACTTGACATTTTTTATGAGAAGACTAAAATTCAATCAATCTCATTTCAAACCATTTTTCCACTTTGGCTTTTTATTTTAAAACTTTTCTCAAAAGATTAGACTCTTGTCAATCCTTGTAGTGATGCAAACAACTATACTTCTACAATATATAGTGAAGTGAGATATTTCCCACTTGGGTGTTGAGTGAGGCTTTGTTGATTTTAAAATCCAAGACATATCCTCCACTTTGAGATGATGCAAATTCTATTTCCTCATAATTATGGTTAGTGAGTATGTTTTCCACATGGACAATGACGATGATGTCTTATCTCACAAAATTAACCAACACACTTGTGTTTTTTTTTTAAATTTAAAGGTGAACTACGTGTACCCTAATCCCCTATTGCACGAAAGGTGGTACGTAGGCACTAAAGGTTTACAACCGCGGCGGGTGCAAAAATCATAAAAAATACTTCTTTTCTCACCTCGACCAACTATTTTTTATACAACATTTTATAGCCAAAATATACAGATTTTTACAAAGAGGTTCCTACGGAGTATCGTAGATGTTTAGGGTGCTAATACCTTCCCTTTGCATAACCAAACCCCTTACCTAGAATCTTTCCCCCCTCTTTTGGTTTATTCGCTCTTTTCCCATTCCTTTGAAAATAATAAAGTGCGGTGGAGATTTTTATTTTGATCTGTATAAGTCTAGTCAATCCAATGGCTTAGTCTTAAACATTTCTACCGCTACAGATGGTGCACAGAGAAGTTGATCTTCCGATCAAGGTGAGATCTCAGGTTTTCAACTTCACTTTTTATGTAATGGATATTCGGCCGGCCTACTCCTGTTTGCTAGGACGCCCCTGGATTCATGGGGCAGGCGTTGTTACCTCTACCCTACGCCAAAAATTAAAGTATTCAGTGAAAGAGAAGATCGTTACAGCCTGTGGAGAAGAAGAATATATGGTCAGCCATATGAATTCTTTCAAATATGTTTAAATGGATGGTGAATTTATTGAAACTCCCTGCCAGGCATTTGAAGTAATCCCTCCGACGATTTCCATTGCTAAAGCTACTCTTGCTACTCCTAAGATCATCTAGGATTCACCTAGAATGGCTTCCCTAAAGGATTCTAGAGTTATGGTAAAAGAGAGCGGTTACACTATCTAGGGTCAGCTTCCCGATATCCCCTACAAGCCCAACAAATTTGGTCTAGGTTTCACCTCACAGGCTCAGAAGGAGGTTCGCCATGTTCGTGCTGGAGGACCACCTTTCTGTATTAGAAATAATGAAGTCAATGCTCTGGAAGGCACTGATAGTGATGGTGACTTGGACGACTGGATATTCCCAACCATTGACGGTGGACTCAACAACTGGAAGGCTAAAGACTTTGTACCAATCTCCTTTAGTCATGAGTAATTTATATTTCCTATTTTTATTTCTTTAAGAAGTTTGGTTATGTAATTTATTTTAAAATAATGAATTTAAACCTTGTGCCTTTCCCGGGGCATAATGGTCCATTTGTTAAGGGTTGTCGTTTCATATGTCATATTTTCATTTAATAAAAAACATTGGATGTTTTGCATACAAATTTTGCAATCTCTTTCTTTCTTTTACTTTATTGCACTTTCATAAAAGCTATGTATCCTTACACACACCCACACACTACATTGTATATCTCCATCCACTTTGGATCCGTTGAAAATGATCCTGCTATTGCCACTTATGACTTTGAAAATCCAATCTACCAAGCCGAAGACAAAGGTGAGGAAGATTATGAAATACCCAGAGAACTCGCCAGACTCTTGATTCAAGAAGAAAAGGCTATTCAACCACATGAAGAGTCGGTCAAAGTGGTAAACTTAGGTTCTGAGACAGATAGGAAAGAAGTCAAGATTGGCACCAACCTAGAAGACAGTGTCAAGAGAAGATTGATTCAAATGTTACACGGATATGTTGAGGTCTTTGCTTGGTCATACGAAAACATGCCAGGGCTTGATACAAATATTGTGGTTCACCATCTGCCGATGAAAGAGGGTTATGCTCCAATTAAATAGTAAGTTCGTCGCATGCGTCCCGAGATGTCTGAGAAGATCAAGGCCGAGGTCATGAAACAGTTCAACGCATGTGTTGTACCCCAAAATTTGCCCTCTCATGTTTCCCAAGATATTCTCTTACATGGGTAGTTACAAACACTTGCTTAAAGAAAATAAAACTTCTGAAGATAATCAAGTGTCTTTTGATTGGTATCTAATCAAGTGTCTTTCTTTGGCATCTGAACAAGGTCTTTCGATTGGCATCTGAACAAGGTATTTCAATTGGCATCTGAACAAGCTTCGATTAGATGCTGGACCTCCTTCGATGCAGGCCTGATTCACAAGCTTCGATTGGGTGTTGGGCCTCCTTCGATCAAAGTTCAATTCACAGAGCTTTTACTGAGCATTGGATGCTTCAGGCTTGCCTTCGATTCACAAGGCAAAGGCTTCCTCAACTTGCCTTCGGTCCACAAGGCAAAAAGGCCCCTTTCAACTGACCTCTGATTCACAAAGCAATGGATATCTACATGCAAGATCCGACTGGGCAATGTCTATCTTCAGGCTTGCTCTGACTCCACCTCTAAAAACCTTCAACACATAGTTTTCCATACTTCGACACACAATATGATCCCTTCGAAGAAACTTTCCAAAAGGTCCATTCGAAGGACACATTATTATGGGAAACCAATTTGTTTTATGATGAGTCTTGGTCCAAGAGGTTTGCTGGCCAAAGTCCAACATGCTGCCAGGCCCAAGCCTCCAGCGCAATCACAAAAGATGATTCGACTGGCCAAAAAACAGTTTTTGATTGGGTTAGTTGAAAAGTTTCATATCAAACTACCAAGGCAAATAGGGGTTCAATCGAAGAAGCCCCAATGATGAGGTTTAGAACCATTCGAAGGAGGAAACTCTGGGCCAATCGAAGAGCAAGGATAAGGTGTACTTCAAAGGCATGTTAACAAAGTGTCCTTCAATTGGCATATCAAAATAAGGGTTACCTCGAAGGCATGTCAACAAAGTGTCCTTCGATTGGCATATCAGAACAAGATGCCTTTTGATAAGTATATCAATAAAATCAAGCAATCAATGCAGAAGTTGACTTAAGCTAAGAAATTATGATAAGGAAGGTTCTGAGCAATTCTAACCAAACTCATAACCATCAAAGAGAATAATGCTTGGGGGCTGATCTAAGACGTTCTGATAAAGAAAACTTTGAGCAGTTCAAATTCATACATGGCACCAATCATCACCTGTCCAGGTTCATTCAAAATTCCAAAATGGAATGAAAAGTCTCTAAATGGAAATCTTTAAATTTTTATGATTTTATTTTCAAAGACATATTTAATGTCTGGTCTTTAAGGTCATGTTTCTTTCCCCATTTTCTGTCTCCTCCACCTCCTATAAATACAAGACACCAACACAAGTCAAAGGGACGACACACGCACACGCTGCCTCAGAAAGCATACCAAAATTCTAAAAATCTCATAGTTTGAAACTAGTTTTTCAGGTACCCTCAGTCCAAATGAATACTAGATTTGTGCTCCTGAGACTCCCAAGAGTCTACTCCAAGCCAATCCACATCCAAAGTTCCAAATTGAAGCATCCCATCTTTGGTAAGTTTTCAAATTTATATCTATCTTTTCATGATGTATTAATGTTTTCCAGTGTTTGATTCATGCTCAAGGTATCATATAGTACAACTTTCACATGAAACATGCAAGGATAGAGGCCATAACAAGATCGTGCCATTTCCAGGGCACGATCCGTGTTCTTCATCGAAACTCAAAAACCATGGGTTTAGGGAAAACAAACCCATATTCGAACTCAAGGGGGTCAAATTAAGGGAGGGTCGAATTAAGGGAAAGGACCTGTGTTTAACACCCAAGTCATGCTTTTATTTTTGTTAACATTTTTCTTGCAGATTCAGTGCCTTCCTCCACAGGCAATCCATCAGACACCTCCAACAATATCCTCTGCTGGATCGAAGGCCACATCCTTCCCTAGATCGAAGGATAACATGCTTCACTAGATCGAAGGCCACCCTTCATTGGATCGAAGGCCACCCTTCATTGGATCGAAGGCCATCTTTTCTTTGGATCGATAGACTTTTCTTCTTGTATTTTTATTTTTGTTACTCATTTCTTTTAATAGTTTCCCTCTTTAAATCAACAATATAATAAAAAAATCATCATAAAAATTAGGATTAGATTTTATTAATTAAATTAATTTCTGAAATAATTAATTAATTAATCTTAACATCTTCTTCTCAAAAATTAAAATAAATTAGAATTTAGGTTTAATTTCATTTTTTAATTTATTTTCTTTTCATAAAAATCAAAAATAAAATAAAAGGATTTTATTCTTAGGATTTTAGACATCTTTTCAAATTCGCGCATTATTGTTCTTTCGCACTGTTTCATATTATTGTAACTGCCTAATGAGTTGTAATAGTTAGGACTTTATTCTCTGCTTTTTATTTCTCCTCAAGTTTTTGGACTATGTAATTAATCCCCCTCCCCGAAGCCTTGTAATAGCTAGGTTTTATATTTCTGCACTTTTAATTACTGCAATTATTAACTGCTAGATGTATGGCTAATAGGATTGTATGGCAAGAATAAAACAAAACGTCAAACATAACATAAAGACAAAAAATAACTGAATACAACACACTTGCACATATACACCTCTAGGGTATTCCAACTTTGGTTGCCTTTGGAAAATAAAACAGTCATGTCCCTCGAAAGTGGGGACGCTTTAGCAAAGACTCTCGAATCAAAATATCATAGTCCCTCGATGACCCTTCGTGTTGCCTCTCGGTAAATAATCTAGTACCTTAAACAAAATTGCAAAAGCGTCTCTATATGTTGCCTTTATGACTGTACGATGACCCACGAATGTCCCTCATACATCCAAATGACTATGTCTACCTACTCACTAATAGTAGGATAGCCTTGTCTAAAGGAAAGGAGGAAAAGAACGACCCTTTTGAGTAAAAGTAGATAGTTCCTAGATGTTATGCTCAAAAACAACTTTTTACACTTACACAAAACAACTTTCAAAAACATTTTCAAATGCTTTATCAACACTCTTGAGGACTGATACAAGAGTTATCATAAAGAAAATCGCCATACAAAGGCTTTTCTAAAACACACAAAGCACAAGGCATTTCAAAATGAGCTAAGCATCTAAGAGCCCGTACATAACTACGGATGGAAAGGGTGATAACACCTTTCCTTTCCATAACCTACCCCCTTACTCAGAAATAATCTCAAAATGTCTTTTTCTGTTCTTTTCACCCTTTTATTTATTGGATAAAAGAAAAGTCAGTGGTGACTCTTTCTTACCACAACATTTATAAATACAAATTCAAAACCAGTATAAATAGTCGGTTCTGACACCGTATCACTGAACTGGCGACTCTGTTGGGGAAATCTTAAAAAGTGGGGTTACCTTAGAGTTCAGTTCATCTTTGCTTTCCTTTTATGTTTTGATTGCTTTATCTTTAAGGGTTATTGCTTGGGTTTACTTGTAAAGATCCTACACCCGGATCTGAGGCACCTTTTGGGGAAGTAGCAATAGATCGTGGGGACTATGCAAAGTATACCGACACAGTTGAAACAATATCTTTGTTGGTGTGACACATTTGTTGGTACCGGTAGCCCTTGAGTAGTCAAGGAGAATATGGGGCCGCTGTATGGTGTCACAGAACACAAACTAACCTTAGAACCTTTAATTGAACAACTTAGCCATTAGGAAGTAGTGAGACAACCGACTTTGGTGTAGTCCGAAGCTGGTTGATACTCGATACTACACTCATTGAAATCTGACTTCCGGGATATTTCGGTCTTTAATAAATAGGCTTGCGCTGAAACAATGCCCGGTGAAGAAAGATCAGTGATATTGAGATTCCCTAGAACCCGGTTACTATTAATAGGACAGGTTGAACCAACTAAAATTCAAGAGGGTACTTACATATGGAATCCATACAAGACTAAACCTAAGGATCTATTTGTGTGCTTGTATATATATGTTTGTACATAACATTATAACATGGCATATCACTCTAACCATTTCAAGGACTTTTAGTACTTATATTTGTGTCTGTTTTGTAGGACATTGCTCCCATTCGCAGAAATACCATCCAAGTCAACCTCGTAAGGGTGTCTCCTCAACTCAAAGAGTTGGTATCAAGGGTTCCTGAGAATTCCCTGTTCACTAAAAGACATGGTCGACTACTCATTTTGGTCACCTTAAGCCCTGATGAAGACATGGTGAAAGTTCTCTTCCAGTTCTTTGACCCTTTATATCATTGCTTTACATTTCCCAACTACCAGTTGGTTCCTGTTGTACCCCAAAATTTTCCCTCTCTTTCCTCAAGGCATTTCTCACAAGGATTCTAAAAATTCAAGCTTGCACAAGTACAATTGGATTTTCCAGCATCAAGTTAAAGGGGAAACTGTTAAAAAGGGGAAAAACAGATAAAAATAATCTTTTTGACAAAATTGGAGAAAAAAAAACAAGTTTTCTTCGATTCCCCTTGCTTCGATTGGGGTATGGTCCCTCTATGCCTGCTTTGAATCCATATTCATACCTCTTTCGATTGGGCACTTTGGCTCCTTCGGTGCAAGTTTTAGTTCAGAGTCTTCGTTTGGACACTGGGCTTCTTTTGGGCAAGTTCGTTGCCTGCTTCGATTGGGCACTGGACTTCTTTTGGGCAAGTTTGCTGCCTGTTTGTTTGGGCACTGGACTTTCTTTTGGGCACGTTTGTTTCCTGCTTCGTTTGAACATGTTAATTTCTTTGTGCAAAAGTGGTATACATCTTTCGTTTGGCCATATGGCCTCTTTCCTGCATGTTTGCCAAATTTACAAGGCAGAATTTCCCACCATGCTAGCATGTAGAAGGCAAAAGCCTCCCTATGGCTAGCATTCACTGGATTCACATTAGCACCCATAATGCAATGGTTACCTGCATGCAAGCTCTAACTATACAAAATCTCCCTTTGAAACCACTTGCTGCAAGCTTCGACAGGACAACACTTATCTTCAATTAGCTTCAATTCAGAAGGCAAAGAGCCTCATGTATCCTCCTTTGATTCAAAGAGGAAAAGCCTCCTTGCACACAAGAGACTCCCACCAGGCTAGCAGGCACAAGGCAAGAAGCCTCCTGTAGCTTCCTTCGATTCAAAGAGGAAAAGCCTCCTTGCACGCAAGAGACTCCCACCAGGCCAACAGGCCCAAGACAAGGAGTTATCTGTAGCCTCCTTCAATTCAAATAGGAAAAGCCTCCTTGCACGCAAGAGACTCCCACCAGGACAGAAGGAACAAGGCAATGATCCTCTTGTAGCCTCTTTCGATTCAAAGAGGAAAAACCTCCTTGCACGCAAGAGGCTCCCACCGGGCCAGCAGGCACAAGGCAATGAGCCTCCTATAGCCTCCTTCGATTCAAAGAGGAAAAGCCTCCTGCATGCAACCTTCAACGCGCATGGTTGGTGCCCAACGGACTTATCTCAAGATGACCTTACCCCGGTTCATCCAGAAGTTTTACACGAACTTATCCTGCAGTAACCTTACCCCGGTTCCTCCAGAAGTCTTACACGGACTTATCTCAAGATGACCTTACCCCGGTTCATCCAGAAGTTTTACACGAACTTATCCTGCAGTAACCTTACCCCGGTTCCTCCAGAAGTCTTACACGGACTTATCTCAAGATGACCTTACCCCGGTTCATCCAGAAGTTTTACACGAACTTATCCTGCAGTAACCTCACCCCGGTTCCTCCAGAAGTCTTACACGGACTTATCTCAAGATGACCTTACCCCAGTTCATCGAGAATTTTTACACGAACTTATCCTGCAGTAACCTTACCCTGGTTCCTCCAGAAGTCTTACACGGACTTATCTCAAGATGACCTTACCCCGGTTCATCCAGAAGTTTTACACGAACTTATCCTGCGGTAACTTTACCCCGGTTCCTCCAGAAGTCTTACACGGACTTATCTCAAGATGAACTTACCCCGGTTCATCAAGAAGTTTTACACGAGCTTATCCTGCAGTAACCTTACCCCGGTTCCTCCAGAAGTCTTACACGGACTTATCTCAAGATGACCTTACCCCGGTTCATCGAGAAGTTTTACACGAACCTATCCTGCAGTAACCTTACCCCGGTTACTCCAGAAGTCTTACACGGACTTATCCCGAAGTAACCTTACCCTGGTTCCTCCAGAAGTTTTACACGAACTTATCCCGAAGAAACCCTACACAAGTTCTCTCTCTCCAAACGTAGTTTTACACGGGCTCGTCGTCAAAAAAACCCTACACAGGTTCTCTCTTCCCAGAGATGCAGTTTTACATGGACTCGTCATCAGAAACCCTACCCAGGTTTTACTTCTTCCAGGATGCAGTTTTACACGGGCTCACCATCAAAGTAACCCCACACAGGTTCCCTTCTCAAACTCCAGACGTTAGTTTTACACTGACTCGTCATCAGTAAACCCTGCACAGGTTTCCTTCTCAGCTCTAGATACGGTTTTACATGGACTCGTCATCAAAGTAACCCTACACAGGTTCCTTCTCCATTTCAGATGCAGTCTTATACGGACTCATTATCAGTAAACCCTACACAGGTTTCCTTCCTCCAAAGATGCAGTTTTACACGAGCTCATCATCAGTAAACCCTACACAGGTGTCCTTCTTTCCAAGATGCAGCTTTACACGAGCTCAACATCGGGCAACCCTAACACAGGTTCCCTCTTTCAACTTACAAAAATTACAATTCAACAGACCACCTCCAGATGGCATCTATAAGCCCATCCACCTATCAACAGTCTCCAAATGGCATCTATAAGCCCATTCCCGACAAGGCTCTGTCACATCTCCAGATGGCATCTATAAGCCCATCCTCCTATCCACCATCTCTCCAAATGGCATCTGTAAGCCCATTCCCGACATCACATTGCTGATACCTCATTATGTGAGTGCAAATTTCTGGGCACTCTAGTGTTCAATCATCTTCCACCTTCGGATCACGAAAGGCACACAAGCCAATCTACATCCTCAGGTCTAAGAAGATTGAACAGGGGCAACTGTTGTACCCTAAAATTTGCCCTCCCATATTCTTCAAAGTTTTGACAAGCATCATCTCAATTTGCTCAAGTCTACTCAAGGGTTGCACAGTTCAAACACCCTCCTAAGCCAGTCAAATTAGGGTTTTGGTTCTTACAAGGAAGTTGAAGTTTTCAAGGGCTCAATCAAGTCCCACATGCCTATAAACATTGTCAAGCATCTACATGCCAAGTTTCAAGGCTCACAAGGTCAAGTTGCACAATCAAAAACCCTAATTGCTTCACAATCAACTATAGGGGTAAAATGGTCATTTGGCAGTCAAAATTTTTGGTCAACATCTTATTTTGAAGCCACAATCATCATTTGATCAAGTCTTGATCATGATTCCACAAGCATGGCTCAAAAATCATCAAGATGCAAAAGTTTCCATTTTTGGACAGCTGAAAAAGTTAACTGTAACTTGACCAAGGCATAACTTTTTCATGGTTCATCATAAAAATCCCATCCAATGCTCATTTTGAAGGGGATGACATTTCCTACAACTCATCTTCACATTCCAAGTCCAAGAAATTCTCTCACAAAAAGTTATCAATTTCAACATTATAGGTCATTTTCAAAAGTCAACAAAAAGGCATTTTAAGTCAAAGACCATAACTTGAGATTGGTAAATCAAAATGACACGGGACCAAAGGCATTGGTTATAGGACTTCAAGACCTTTCCAAAATATCCAAGAACATGTTCATATGATCAAAATTGAGCAAGATATGCATTGGAGAAGTTGGGAAATTTTTGTGAAATGGCAAAAGTCAACTATCCTTGAAACTTCAATTTTTGACAAAAGGGCCCACTTTTTTCCACTTGATTCAGCCTTGTCATGCCACCCACGTGTCCCATGATCAATTTCAAGACCAAATAATTATTTTTCTATTTTTATTTAATTTTTATGGATTTAATTCGTTTTAATCCATAATAATTCAAGTAAATCTAAAAAAATTAATTAAATGGTATCTTATGGTTTGAATAGCCTTCATGAAACATTTGCAACCTACCAATTTCGTGCTAAGCTCATTTAGCATGAAAATTCAAATTTTGAACAAGCTTTGAAAGGCCTTTAATGGTGGTTAAGACAAAATCCAAAGCTTAATTGCAATGGTTAAAGGCTCCTAAATGTGACTTATTCTCACTCATTACTACATATGCAAGCCTTGCAAGCCTAATTCACAACCTAGTGTGTGCATAAACGGCCAGAGCAAAATCCAAAAAGTGTCAAAAAAAGTGTGAGATCAAAAGGAGTATTGCAAGCATTTTCAGGCCAAAAGGAGAACGTGACTCTCTTCTTTGCCATCCCCTGAAGCTAAAGCAACCCTTGCCACGTCCTAAGATCCATCATACCGCGCTGTAAGTTCTTCCCAGGTCCCCCAAAATTCCATATCATTTTTTCTTATGTGTTTGTGTGCAGGATGCCCAGTGCGTTTCACCATGAACCTTCAGCGTTCCACATGCCAAGTGGCCATGATCATCAATCCGAGGGCCAAAAAGTGATGAACACTATATTCTCCAGTCAACGTGCTCCAGGCAATCTCCAAAAGTCAACAAGGTTGGTTAATGGGCCAACAATTTCCAGGCTTCACACTTCCATTGGGCCATCAACACCCCCATTGGTTTCTATTTCTTTTTTTTTCTATTTTCCTTTTCTTTTTATTTTCCTTTTTTAATTATTATCATTATTGTTAATTAACCTAACAAACTAATTTTTTCCCATAAAATTCAATAAAACCAAAAAAAAAACATTTTATTATTTATTAACTTATTTTGTAAATAAATTTTAATATTAATTAATTAGTTGTGTAATTAGAACAATTTCAACATTTTTTTTAATAAGTAAAATTAATTTAGAATTAGAACTTTCAACTTTTAATTTCTTTTTTATTTTATTTTATTAAAAACATAAAAACACAAAAACACAAAAAAACATTTTTTTCTTTAATTAAATAATTAATTAGTTAATTAGCTTTAACATTTAATTTAATTACAAAAAAAAAGGACAAAAAATTCAATTCTTTCTTAAAAAAGGGTCAACACCCTAAGACATCCCGATTCGATTCTCTCGCGCTTTAATTTATTTTCATTATATTTATGTAACTGCTTCTGGAAATGTAATAATTAATTAGGACCTCTTTTACTGCTTTATTTATTTTCTCGCAGTTTATTTTTTCCAAACGAGTTTATTTTTTGGTGATGTATAGACCCGCGCCTTGTAATAGCTAGATTTACATTTTTGCAATTTACTTTCCGCACCCCCTAACTGCTAATATGCATGAAAGAATGTATGAATAATAAAATCAATCCGTAGCTCACAAATAACATGTACAAAATAAACATTAACATGAAACAACACACAAAGCACATGCCACTTCTAGGGTACGCCTCACTGATTGCCCCGAAGGTGGTCATCAAGTATAGGGTGTCTTAGAGGTCGCCCTCCTGTCCAAAAGATCCAGTTGCCTCGAAATGGTTTCCTCGGATAAAAAAGGATCTAGGACATTAGGGTTACTTCTAAGGTGTCCTACCATTGCTTCGGTGACCACACATGTCCCAAATAATCGAATTGACCCGAATACCTCCAACGATTGTGCTACCTACCTCTCAATGGTGGGATAGCACTATCTAAAGGACTCTTACACAACTTAATTCCTTAGGGTAGGTAGATCTCATGGGTACTTGCTCTTTTCAAAACAAACAAAAACATCTTTTCACACTTACACTTTCAAAAGGTTTTCAAACAAATTTTTCACACACTCTTGAGGACAGATACGAGAGTTACTTAGAAATTTTTCAAACGAAACTTTTTTCAAAACCCACACACACTTGAAAAGAAAACAAATTTTGAAAACATAAGAGCAAGTACCTAAGAGCCCGTGGATAACCACGGATAGAAAGGGTGCTAACACCCTCCCTTTCTATAAATCTACCTCCCGAACCGAGAAACATTATCGAATAAGGAATTTTGTTGTGCTTTTGTCCTTTCCATGCTGGAGAACATAAAAGATGGTGGCGACTCTTGCTTACCGCGACATTTCGCGAAACCAACTTAAAAACAATCAGTTCTATTTCCACCGATCACAACATGTATTGGTGGATTTGAAGAGCATACATAGGGGTCCCTTTCTAAAGATATACTTTACTGGCCCATTCGAAGGACTTTCCAGACATACCTGGATGTCTCAATCGAATGAAATTTTTGGTGACTCATTCAAGGGGCACACATTTGGCCCCTTCGGAGGATGTATAAAAAGGTCACATTCGAATGACGCTTATTGGATGAAAATCAAATAATATTGCTGGAAGAAGGATTTGGTTGAAGGTGGTCAAAACGAAAGGTGGATATGATACGGTGGCAGAACCGACTGTTAATACTGGTTTGCATTTTGTGTTTAGTGTTTGCAAAATGTCGCGGTAAGCAAGAGTTACCATCAACTTTTATTTCATCCAACTGAAAAGGAAAAAAGTACAGAAAAAAATCCTTTTTCGAGATAGAAAGGGAAGGTGTTAACACCCTTTCTACCCATGGTTTCCCATGGGCTCTTAGGTACTTGCTCATTTTAAACTGCTTGTGTGTGTGCTTTGTTTTGAAAAGTTTGACTTCGTGATAACCCTTGTATCAGTCCTCAAGGGTGTGACAAAGTTGTTTTAAAAACTGTTTTGAAAGGTGTTTGTGTGAAAAGTTTTGATTTGAGCAAGTACCTACTAGCATCTACTTACTCAAAAAAAGGATCGTTTCTATTCTTATTTCCTTTAGACAGCGCTATCCTACTATTGAGAAATAGGTAGCACAGTCGTTGGAGTTATAAGGGTCAATTCGAAAGGGACGTACGATCACTAAAGCAATATTAGGACACCTTAGTAATAACCCTAGAGTCTTAAGATCAGATTCGAGGCAACATTTCTGAGGCAACATTTCTGAGGCAACATTCTGAGGCAACATTCCGAGGCAACATTTCTGAGGCAACATTCGAACGGAACATTTGATCTTTTTTAGACAGGAGGGAAACCACTAAGACAACCTATACTTAATGATCGTTTACCGAAGGCAACTGAAGTGAGAGTATACCCTAAGAGTGATATGTGCGAGTGATCTATTTTCAGTTATTTAATCTTTTCACATTAGGGTTTTCTAACTGTGTTAATTTGTCATGCATTCTTGCTATACAATCGTATTAGCATACATCTAAACAATTTAAATATTTGCAGAAATTAAAAGTTCGAGAAAGTAAATCTACGCTATTACAAGGCTTCGGGGGGGGGGGATTAATTACATAGCCAAAAACCTCGGAAAAAACGATAAGTAAAAGGCCCTAGATTAAACTATTACAAACCATGAACAGTTACAAAAATATTGACAAAAATAATAAACGCGCGGCGAAATCACATACGAGACAATTAGGGTTTTGACCCTTGACTAAACCTATTGACGATTGACTAAAAAGTTTTTTTGTCGTGTTTTAAGGAAATAATGAAATAGTTAAATAAAAAATAAAATCCTAATTCTAATTAATTTTAAATTAAGAAAAAACAAATTAATTTATCCTAAAAAACCTATTTTTTGTATTTTTATTT
Source organism: Vicia faba (assembly GCA_948472305.1). Taxonomy (NCBI): domain Eukaryota; kingdom Viridiplantae; phylum Streptophyta; class Magnoliopsida; order Fabales; family Fabaceae; genus Vicia; species Vicia faba. Next base: position 526,720,727 of record OX451736.1, read on the forward strand.
ATTTGAGAAAAAAGAGAAAATAAAATTAAATCGAGAGTTTTAACCTAATTTCTATTTGATTTTATTTATGAAAATAAATTACAATTTCCCTAAGTTAAACTAAATTAAATTAATTTTGATAATGATAAAAAACTAATCCTAATGTTTTTTGTGAATTATTGATTTTATGATTTTATGGAAAATAGTTAATTTATGAATTGAATAAATAAAATAAATATTAAAAGAATTAAATAAAATAAAAGAAATAAGAAAATAATGATGGGCCTGCTAGTAATTATGGGGGTATGCTTGTTGAAATTCTGGGCCCAAATGATCCAAGCCCGTTTGACTTTGCATGATTAAGTATGGCTGTTGACTTGAGGTGTACGGTGGGCCTCTTGCTCCCTGAGCGTTGGATCCAGCTTGCTGGTGGATCTGATGGTGGAATTTGGATGGCCTATGGTGGACGCTGGAGGCTGCAGTGTACCTGATCTCCTGAAACAAAATAATATGAACAAAGTTTGGGACCTGGGGATCGAACCCAAGTCCTCATGCTAATTCCCGATACCACGCTACCAACTGTGCCACGCGCTCCATTTGTTTATATAATAACAATAAAGTAATATAAGCAAAATAAAGAAATATATTCAAAAAACGCGCTAAAATTCAAACCACCCAACCAGGGAGTGCCACACATCGTCTTCTTCACCAAACCGTCATTTTAGGTAAACAAGCTTTTACCTACGGACGTTTCGTTGTAGGTACAGACCTGTGCCTCTCAAAAATTATTCACAAGCAAGATAAATGGAATTCAAAGATACCAATCAACTCGTCTCATCCTCACGAGTATCATGGTACCAGAATCAACGCCCAATTTAACCTGTATCAAGAATCCCTAAATCGTGACCTCAAACCCTAGCCATGGCAATTGTCAGTATACGCATCAAAAACTTAATTGAACATAACCAACATGTTACAAACACGATGACAAACATATATATGCTATTAAAACATACTCATAATGCATGAATCATGATAATCAAATTTCAAAAAAACATGGCAAACTGTGACACCCTTACAAGTCGTTTATGTGCGTGTTATGACCTGTAATTGGTTGGGATAGCTTCAGAAACGTTCCAAGGTGCGATTAGGAGTGTTGGAAGGCTTTGAATCTTCCTCTAGGGTAGAGATCAGATCACCACTTTTCTACCAAAATTTGATTTTTTGTTCTTGGCTATGCATGACTGTCAACCCTTTTTCTTGCCTTGGATACCTTCTGTATATGTAATGCAACACATTAGGTCAACAAAAACGAATTGAATCTTGCCCATTATGAAGATTTGATTTGGTCTTTCATGGCATATGATATCCTTCCAAATTTACTTCAATCCAATCTTTTTCAACCCAAATCAATCTTGCACGAATTGGTTATCCTGCTAGCTGTACGTAGACTCAAAAGATGCACAAAAAATCCAAGATTTGGTTTGATTTTATTATTTTACCATTTAATTTGATTTATTTTGATTTAAATGAATAAAAAATCAAAATAAATGATAAAAATAATAAAATATTAGATGGAAAAGCTCAGGGGTCGTGGGTTCTATTAGAAACATGTTTCAAACAAGAAAACATGGGCCCCTTTGTAAAAAATGCAAATTTGATCAATGTTGACTTTTGGCAATTTTGCAAAAAGGGTCAACTTGGCCAATGCATAACTCTCTCAATTTTGACCCTAGAGAGGTGTTCTTGGACTTTTTAGAAAGCTTAGGATGTCCCCTAAGCACCCATTTTGGTCTCATCTCAATTGAGTCTTCCATGTTCATGTATGAAGCTTTGACCCAAAAGGTGTTTTTGTTGACTTTTCAAAATGACCTATAATGTCAAAATTCATATCTTTTTGTGAGTTCATATTATGAACTTGGGATCTGAAGATGAATTTTATGGAATTTCATCCTATTCAAAATGAGCATTGGATGGGTCATTTCTGATAAGGTATGAGAAAGTTATGCTTGGTCATAGTTGAGTTGACTTTTCCTACAAAGCCCTAATTTAGCAACTCTTGGGTTTTGATGAATTGTGAGCAATCCTTGATGAATCATGATCAATGCTTGATCAAACGATGAATGATACTTAAAAATGAGGATGTTGACCAAAAATCTTGAAGTTTGACTGTATGTGGGCCACAATTGACTTTTGACCTAGCATAATCGATTTTCAGGCCTTTGAGCAATTGACTGAGCAAACTTCTTCTGCAAGGATTGGAACTTGACCTAGATGATCTTGAGAACATATTACGACAATGGTGAGCATTTGATTCCTTTGTCGTTCATATATCCTGATGAAAAATGAAACCCTAATTTGAGATAGACTGCCTTAGGAGAGAGTTTGTCTGGTCAACTCTTGAATTTCCTTGAGCAATTTGGGGACCTCACATGACATGTGTTGAGAAATATGGGAGGGAAAATTTTGAGGTACAACAGCTACCCATGTTCAATCTTCTTAAACCTGAAGATGTAGATTGGCTCGTCTGCCTTTCGTGATCTGAAGGTGGAAGATGATTGAACACTAGAGTGCCCAGAAATTTGCACTCGCATGAAGTGATACTTGATTTGTGATATCGGGAATGGGCTTATAGATGCCATCTGGTAGCTGCTAGAGAATTGCCGGAGATAGGCTTAAAGATGCCATCCGAAGAGATGTCGATCACATAAGAGATTCCTTTGCGAGAACCCGTATACCTATTGTTGAGGAGGACTTTGCTGGGGAATGCTGGTATCTGTCTTAGGAGAAATAGACTTTTAGGAGATTCAATTATCCATTACTCTACTGGGGAATAACTCCGATTTGGGAAGCGGAAGTGCACTGCGTGTTTGGTCGGGGTATATGCTGCACCGCGACTTTCTAGGGAAATGTGAAATCAATTGTGTTTGATCGGGTCCCGATCTTACAATGTTGTGGACTGATGTCTGGGGATAAGAGAGGAAGAACCCGAATAGTAAGGTTATGAGAAGGAACTTGGATAGTAGGGTTACTTCGATATGAAAACCTGGATAGTAGGGCTGTGAGAAAGAACCTGGATAGTAGGGTTACTTCGATATGAAAGCCGGGATAGTAGGGCTGTGAGAAGGAACCTGGATAGTAGGGTTACTTCGATATGAAAGCCGAGGTAGTAGGGCTGTGATAAGTAACCTGGATAGTAGGGTTACATCGATATGAAAGCCTGGATAGTAGGGCTGTGAGAAGGAACTTGGATAGTAGGGTTACTTCGATATGAAAGCCTGGATAGTAGGGCTGTGAGAAGGAACCTGGATAGTAGGGTTACTTCAATATGAAAGCCTGGATAGTAGGGCTGTGAGAAGGAACCTGGATAGTAGGGTTACTTCGATATGAAAGCCTGGATAGTAGGTGTGATACGGTGGGAGAACTGACTTGAGTTTCGCGTTTGTATTCGCACTTGTTCGGTTTAGCAAGAGTCACCACCGACTTTTTATTTTATCCTAAAGGAACGGTTAAAAAGCACAGGAAAAACCTTTTTGAGATGTTTCGTGGGTTCGGGGGGTAGATTATGAAAAGGGAAGGTATTAGCACCCTTTTCATCCATGGTTATCCATGGGCTCTTAGTTACTTGGTTTTTAGATCACTTGCCTTGATTTTTGATTGCTTGAAAATGGTGTGTGTGTGTTTTGAATTTTTTTTTTGAAATAGACGCCTTTGTTTTGGCAACCATTGTAATGACTCGTGTTTGAGTATATACAACGGTGTGTATCTTTTCGAAAAGATGTTTCAAAATGTTTTTGGAAGTTTGTTTGAAAGTGTGTATGAAGTGTGGTTTTTGAAAAGGAGGCAAGTGTTTTTGCAAGTTTGATCAAGTAACTAAGAGTTTGTCTACCCCTATTGTACTCAAAGGTTTTTCTCATGTTTTAACCCTTTTTAACAGTTTTGTTCCACCATTATATTTGGTGGACAATCTTGCGTTTAGGATGTTTAACGGGACAGGCGCGGGTCATCGTATGGACCATGAATGCAATGGTGCCAAGTGTCTTTGGCAATTTTGCTTGAAGGGACTATGATCATTTTGATAGGCAACTTTCGAAAGCGTCATCGAGGGACTTATGATCATTTGAATTGTTTTGCCAAAGAAACTCGACGTGCAAGCATGGCCCATTTTGGAAGGCAACATGTGGGATTACCCTAGGGGTGCAAGTGTGATTGTGTATTAATTTCATGTATTTGTCTTGTATTAGGTTATCTAGCGTTCGATTTTATGTACATACAAACCCTAGGTCTAACCATGGTATAATTCGAAAGCGATAAACTGCGGGAATTTAAAGTCTACGCTATTACAAAATAGTATCCGGGAGTGGGGGTACAAGTATACACAAGTGGGGATGAGACTTAAATAATTACAACCAAATCGAATCGCGATCAAATGTAAGCAATGTAATGTATAGCAATGTATAAGAATAGCAAATGTATAATGTATCAAATGTAAAATGTATTGTGTAGGTGTAAGTGTAATTTATTTACAAGTTGAGCAATGTGAATTTAAATGTATTATTAAGTATGTTTGATTTAAATTTGTATTTTTATATTTTTTGTTTAATACGTGTAAATCAAAAGTTTTAACTTTAAGGAAAGAAAAAATATTAACTTTTAAAGAAAAAATTATGTAATTATGTACAAAGAAAGTATTTTTTAGAAAAATGAAAAGTATTATCTTAAGAATTATTTTTATGTATTAGTATTTTATTTACAAAGCCTTTTTTAGTTAAAAAGAATACTCAAACTAAAAACCTATTTTTTTACGTATCTTTTATAAATGTTTTAAGTTAAATTTACCTTAAAAATAAAAAAGAGTTTTAATAAAAGAAAAAGAAAAAAAAAGTTTTAAGTTTTAATTATTAATATAATTCAGTATTTTTTAAAAAAAAGGGGTTAGTATATTTTTTTTTATCAAGAAAAAAAAAGGGTTAAGTTATGTATAAAAGAAACGGGCTTAAGGGTGGGTCATCTTGGCCCAAACATGATTAAAACAGAAGCCAAGGGAGGGGGTATGAATTGGAACGTTTTGGGCTTAAGGGAAAGAATGGGGCGAGGCCCATCAAGTCTCATAACATTTTTGTTTAGGGTTTGTGAAAGTTGTTTCACTTGGGAAAACTCAGGGTTTGTTAACAACGCAGAGGCGCCGTCGTTCTTCTTCGTTTCATCTTCGTTCATTCATCTTCTCTTTGCCATGGAGTCTTGAGTAGCGTCCTTCTCACCCAAGCCACCAACGCCACCGCCTAGATTCCTCTCTCCACAGATATGTACAAGGGCGCCAAGAGACGGTAAAGCATCCTTCCGTTTCTTTAAGATTTCGACCTTTTTATATGTTGCATGTTTTATGTTTTATCGTGTTCTGATCTTAAGAATTTGTTATTGTTTGTTAATGGTGTCATGGAAAGGGATGAAAAGAAATTACTACCTTGACGGAGGAGGAGGAGGGATTTGGAGGCGTTTGGAGGCTTGCCGGCGGGGAGGTTTGATGATGCAACTAGCTTGCTTGGATTCCTGGTTTATGTATTCTTTGGCCCTTTGTTCGTTTGATGATGACAAGCTGAAAACCTAGTATATCTTTCTTTCTTTTTCTTGCTTGCTGCCTCGCCCTTGCTTATGTATACTTCTTTATCTCCTTCTTCTGGTTGCCTCACTTACTTGCATTTTTTGATGATGAATATGGTTGTTGGTATCGAATCTTGAATGCTGATGTGTTTGATTCGTGGTGCTTGAGTATGCCTGCCCCAATGATGAACACAGTTCTGAGGGGGTGTGTTGCCTGACTTTTGAGTTGCCTAGTTTGATGCCTCTGAATGCTTTCGTATGTTTAAACTGTTAAGGCTTGATGCTGTTTACGTCTTTGGCTTCTGGTTGAGGGCTTTGCAGGTTATGGTCTTTTTGGGCAGGCTGGATAGGTGATGTTACAGGCCTTGATTGTTTAGATCTTGGCTTTAGCTTGAAAAGTTTGTGTTGTTATGATATCAGTTTAGGCCTGTATATTTTGAGCTTTGTTGAATGCAGGCTATGGCTTTGTGGTATGCTGAGTTTGTATTTTTTGGTTTTACTGGCTTTAGGTTATTACAGGTTTGGTTGACAGTTTTTGTGTTTTCTGTTAAGGCTTGTGAGGCTTGACAGTTTGTGGTTATCTGGACTGGTTTAAGGCTTGTGCTGTCTTTTATATCTGTTTAGGCTTTTGGCACCTCTGATTTTGAATGCTTCAGGTTTGATATATTTTCTTGGTCAAACTGGTGGGCAAGTTTGCAAGGCTTGAGAATTTCACTCTTTGTGATCACCTCTGCTGCATATGTTCTGTCTCTTTTTGCATAGCTCTGATACATGCCTTTTTTAGCCTTCAGCCTGCTGTAACATAATCTGCTTTCCTCTCTCTTTCTCTCTCTTGACAAATTTTAAGCATTTAATATTGTTTACATTTCTCTTTTCTGAAAAAACAAATGGTTGGAAAGTGATGTAATGGAACTAGCTTGCTTGCATAGGTAGTTTTGTCTCTGTACTGCTTCCATATTTTCCTGCATCTTTGTGACAGTTTTTTGATGCTTTGGCATCTTGGGTATCTTTTGGGCAGCTGTGCACCTTTTGGCAACTTTTTGACAATTTTCTTTGACATTGGAACTCAGTTTGCCTTTGGATTTATACTTGCATATGCTGTTTGTTTTGAACTATGCAGGTTTTGAATTATGCAGCATGCTTAAGAATTTTGAATTTGTGCAAAACTCATAACTTTGTGCATTCATGTTTCATTGCAAGCATTCCATCCTTCTTTGTGAACCGGGAGAAATCCCGCGATTTGCAAAGAGGGTAAAACTGATTCCGGCCATTTGTTTTTAATGATGAACCTCTTTTATCTGTCTGCTTTAACTATTTTTCTCTGCTTTGACTTTTTTCTTCTTTTCTTATTCTTTGCAGATAAAAATCAAAAGAGCATCAAGGGAGCATTGGATAGAAGATGAAGATTTAGAATTTTTAGGACATTGCTTTATTTCAAATTAAATTACTGTAACATTATTATTGTAAACATTTTTGTAAACAATAACAATTATACAAATAATTTAAAGATAAATAAAAGTCCTTTTATTTACCAATCAAATCTTTTTATTCCCTTTCAATTATTGTAATCATCATTAGAATACTTTGTAAAATACTGTATTCAAATAATAATTGTAAAGAATAATTGAAGATAAATAAAAAATCCAACTTGATCAATTAAGTCTTCTTTCAATTCAATGCTCATTTAATTATTTGAATTTCTTAAAATTAAAATAACTGGAAGTATCCAATTATTCTGACTTTAGAAAAATAATTAACGAACACTGTGGCCTTATCATTGAATCAGTAATAAACCTGGTGCTTTAAGTATCCGATGCACAGTTAATCAAACCAATATCCAGATATTTATCCTTTTACTGATCAAATCAATCACTGTAGATTCTCAATTTAAGCGCCTCAACTTTTATCTCATCTCCAATCAAATGCTTTAGCCTTTACTGATTAAACAACGATCTGCAATTTTCTTGATTCAAACGCCTCAATCCAAATTTCAGAGTAAACTGAAAAGAAATGGTAAAGATAATCTTTTCTGAGAAATACGCGCACAAAAACCCTAGTTCTTGATTAAAAGCCAAAGAAACGTCCACCTGATCAAAACTTGAGCTAAAATCAACCAAACCCTTAGCCAAATGTTTGAACTATTCCAGAGCCATGAAAATCAATGAAAACCCTAATTTTGTCTGACTGACGAGAAAAGTCTGCTTGACCGATTCTTGAGCCAGTCTGAAAAATCAGGAAAAGCCTGAAGCTGTGATTTCTTGTGGAAAGATACGAGGGCAAATTTTGGGGTACAACAGTTGCCCCTGTTCAATCTTCTTGGACCTGAAGAGTTAGATTGGCAAATTTGCCATTCGCGACTCGAGGGTAAAAGGAGATTGGACACTAGAGTGCCCAGAAAATTTGCACTCGGCGATGTGATGGTAGAGGGAATGGGCTTACAGATGCCATTTGGAGATGGGCTTAACGATGCCATCTAGGGATGTGATAGAATCTTATCGGGGGATGGGCTTAGAGATGCCATCTGGAAATGGGCTTAAAGATGCCATTTGGAAGATTTGTTGAACTGCAGTGTGACGGGTCCGAAGGATGAGGATCAAAGGGGGTATCCGTGTTTGGAATGTATTTGAACTGTATCTAAGGACTGAGTTTGTATGAGCAGAATAATGGCCTCTGTGTCTGGGGCGTATCTGAGCTGTAACTGTGTTTGAAGTGTAGAATGAATATCAGAATGACTGCCGTGTCTGGAGTGTATCTGTATTGTGTCTGGGTAATAGAGAAACATCTGTATGGAGCAACCACGTGCTGGGGATAAATTCTGAATGAGTGACAGAATGGCAACCATGTTTGGAGCGTATCTAGACTGTATCTGAAGTTGAAAGTTGTATGAGTAGCAGAATGACTTCCGTGTTTGCAGTGTATCTGAAACTGTAACTAGGATCTAGATAAATGACAGAATGATTTCCGTGGCGAACGAACTGGGGAGAATCAAGCTGCTGTTGTAAGGGTCAGAATGGTATCCGTGTTTGGAATGCATTGAACCTTGAGGTGGACAAATGAATCTGAATGAGAGATAGAATGGCTGCCGAGTCTGAGCGTATCTAGTCCGTATCTGATTGCTATAGTCCGAATGGGTAGTAGAATAACCGTCGTGTCTGAGGCGTATCCATACTGTATCCGACTTGAGATTCTGAATGAGTAATAGAATGATCGTCGTGTCTGGGGTGTATCCATACTGTATCTGAATAATTGTTAATGGTAGCCTTCTAATTTTATCCTGAAAAGGGTGAAATGTTAGCTAAAACGCAAAGTTATGTTGCATGACATGTATGATGCAAAATATGTTATATCAATGTTTATGATATGAATGTAGATGAATGCGTATGTAAGCCCACGAGTTGTCTTGCTGAGGACAGATGAATCCTGAAGATAAAGAATCCTGACTGCTGCCAGGGAAAGTGAATCCTTGACTGCTGCAGGGGAAGACAAAAATCTTGATTGCTGAGGATGAGACATCCTCGTTGACTACTGCTGGAGAAACAGGAGCTTGGGTTGTATACCAATCTTCTGGGGATTCTTGTCTTGAGGAGATCTTCACTGGAGAACATCTGATTATCCTGCGAGGCATTGAGAATGAACCTTCATTCTGCTTGGGGAATACAAGATCTTCGATCGTTGAGGGATCTTAGGGCCACTGCTGGAGATATGGCATTCCTTGGTGACTCGCGGGGATGAGAATTCCCGGGGATCTCTACTGGGGAAGTTTAGAATCTGATAGACTCATGTTGGAGAGGTATGATTGAGAATTTTCAGTTTGGTTGCAGATATCTTTGTGGGGAGAAGTTTCACTAGCCTGGTTCAGCTGGGGATTGATGGCAGGGAATCTTAGCTCCGCTGGGGATTGGATTTTCAGATTTTTTTTTGGCTCCACTGGGGATTCCGTAACTTGACTCTGAGGGGAATCGAGTTCTGGAAGGCCCTCCGGTTGGGGAATTTGGATTTTAACTCTGCCAAGGATCCCTTTTGAAAGGGTATCAGGATATCTACTTGTATCTTCAACCTATCAGTAATCATCTTTCCTGATTCATAAGGAAATGATTATGTTCAAATGCATATGCCTATTTAACAAAACATTGGACGTTTCTCAAATAAAACATAAGTGCAAAAGAACAGAGAAAGGGAAAACAACACAAATTTCTGTATTTGGAAAAGTATTTGTATTAACTTTCTATATTTGTACAGGGGAGACAATCATCCTAGTAAGAGGATGTCGTCGTAAAAATTGAAAATTTTATACAAAAGAAAAGATGGCTATGTGAAACAATTCCATGGGATTCCATTCTGCTATAGCCTCCACAACTCTGAATATCTGTCCATTTAATGCTTCGTCTGCCGATGAATGGGTTGATTAGAAGCTTGGAGCTGGTTGATAAAGAGATTGTCCTTAAAGTGATCCGACGAGACATAGTCATACGCTTTAACTCCCTAACTTTTGCCTGAATTGCCCTTTCGGGTTTTCGATCCACCGGGATGCCCATTTTTGCCCAAGCCGCCCTTTCGGGTTTTCAGCTTGCCGCGTGTACAGATATTTTTTTTTATCCCTAATTTTTGCCTGAATCGCCCTTTCAGGTTTTCGATCCACCGGGATGCCCATTTTTTTCCCAAGCCGCCCTTTCGGGTTTTCGACTTGTCGGGTTATTTTATGCGTAGTATCTTTTGACTATGTCTGTGTTTGCAGGGTGCGGAAAATCGTCGCCGTCCATGGTGGTCAGAATCATTGCACCACCAGAAAACATGCTCTTGACCACAAATGGTCCCTCGTATGTAGGAGTCCATTTGCCCCTGGGATCACTTTGCGGCAGGATAATCCGCTTGATTACGAGATCTCCGACTTGATATACTTGACGTCTGACTTTCTTGTTAAAAGCCTTGATCATCCGCTTTTGATACGTCTGACCATGGCACACATCAGCGAGTCGCTTCTCGTTGATCAAATTGAGTTGATCAAGTTGGGTCTGAATCCAATCATCCTCGCCCAAACCAGAGTCCTTCATAATCCTTAAAGAAGGAATCTGAACTTCCATGGGCAGGACAGCCTCCATGCCATATACCAAAGAAAATGGGGTTGCCCCGGTTGAAGTACGTGCCGTCGTACGGTATCCATGCAGAGAAAACGGTAACATCTCATGCCAGTCCTTGTAAGTGACTGTCATTTTCTGAATGATCTTCTTAATGTTTTTGTTCGCAGCTTCAACAGCACCGTTCATCTTCGGCCGATAGGGAGATGAATTGTGATGATAAATCTTGAACTGTTCGCACAATGTGGTGATCATAGTATTATTTAGATTTGTACCGTTGTTCGTAATGATCCTGTCTGGAACACCATACCGGCATATGAGGTTTTGCTTGATGAAGCGGGCAACCACATTTTTAGTGACAGAGGCGAAAGAAGCTGCTTCGACCCATTTGGTGAAGTAGTCAATGGCAACCAAGATGAAGCGGTGTCCGTTGGAAGCCGTGGGCTTGATCTCTCCAATCATGTCGATGCCCCACATTGCAAATGGCCAAGGAGCTGTCAGCACATTGAGAGGAACCGGAGGAATATGAATCTTGTCAGCATAGACTTGACACTTGTGACAAGTACGGGAGTGTTGATGGAAATATGCTTCCATGGTAGACCAGTAATAGCCTGCCCTTAGGATCTTTTTAGCCATAGTATGCCCGCTCAAATGGGTGCCAAATGTACCGCTGTGCATCTCTGTTATGATTAACTCTGCTTCAGCTTTGTCGACACATCGGAGTAAAACACAATCATGGTTGCACTTATAGAGGATGCCATTGCTCAGGAAGAACTTGGCAGCAAATTTCCTTAGGAACTTCTTGTCATTTACGGAAGCTCCTTCGGGATATTCTCTAGTCTGGAGATACCTTTTGATTTCGTGAAACCAGGGTTGTTCCACTATTTCTTCGGTATTAATCTCGTGACAATGCGCAGGTTCATCCATTCGCTCGATGGTGATTTGGGGAGCCTCGTTATCCCAGTTGAGTTTAAACATAGAGGACATTGTTGCCAGAGCATCTGCTAGCTGATTCTCTTCTCGTGGGAAATGCTCGAAGGTAATTTGCTCGAAATGAGGCAACAATGTCAAGACATGTTCTTTGTATGGGATAAGATTAGGATGTTTGGTATCCCACTCTCCTTTAATTTGACTGATAACCAAAGCCGAGTCCCCAAATACGATCAAAGATTTGATACCCAAGTCTAAAGCAGCCTTGAGACCAAAGATGCAAGCTTCATATTCCGCCATGTTGTTTGTGCAGCTGAAGCAGAGTCGAGCCGTGAAAGGAGTGTGACAACCTTCCGGGGAAATGAGTACCGCACTGATACCGTTTCCAAGTGCATTTGAAGCACCATCAAAGTACAGGGTCCATCAGGATCCCTTTTCAGGTCCGTCATACGGTCCGTTACCTTCGATGTTGTCCAAATTCATGATGTCCTCGTCTGGGAAGTCAAATCTCATGGATTGATAATCTTCGATAGCTTGATGAGCCAGATGATCAGCTAGTACACTCCCTTTTATAACTTTTTAAGTGGTGTACTGTATGTCATACTCCGTTAGGATCATTTTCCATCTAGCTATTCTTCCCGATAAAGCAGGCTTTTCGAAGATATACTTGATAGGATCCATTTTGGAAATCAACAAGGTGGTATGAGTCAACATATACTGCCTTAGTCAGCGAGCAGCTCATACCAAAGCGCAGCAAGTTTTCTCGAGCAGTGAGTAGCGAGTCTCACAGTCGGTAAACTTTTTGCTAAGGTAATAAATAGTGTGCTCTTTTCGACCAGACTCGTCATGCTGGCCCAAAACACACCCCATTGAGTTATCCAAGACGATCAGATACTTGATCAATGGTCTTCCTTCGACAGGAGGCATCAGAATAGGAGGTTCTAGCAAATACTCCTTGATCTTATCAAAAGCATCTTGGCAATCGTCGTTCCACTCGACTACCTGATCCTTCTTTAATAACTTGAAAATTGGCTCACAGGTAGAAGTTAGATGAGAGATGAATCTGGCAATATAGTTCAAGCGCCCCAAGAACCCTCTGACCTCCTTTTCAGTGCGGGGTGCAGGCATCTCTTGTATTGCTTTCACTTTTGCTGGATCGACCTCAATGCCTTTGTTGCTGACAATAAACCCTAGAAGTTTACCAGATCTAACTCCAAAAGTACACTTACTTGGATTCAGCCTGAGTTTGTACTCTTTCAACCTGGCAAACAGCTTTTCTAGATGCTCAAGGTGCTCCTCCTCTGTTTGTGACCAAGCTATCATATTGTCTACATAAACTTCGATCTCATGATGTATCATATCATGAAATAAAGCTACCATGGCGCGTTGATAAGTTGCCCCTGCGTTCTTTAGTCCGAACGGCATCACCTTGTAACAAAAAGTACCCCATTGTGTAACAAAGGTTGTTTTCTCCATGTCCTCGGGGTCCATTTTAATTTGATTGTAGCCCGAGAATCCATCCATGAAGGAGAACACTTTGTGCTGAGCTGTGTTGTCAATCAGAATGTCAATGTGCGGTAGCGGAAAATCATCTTTGGGGCTGGCCCTATTCAAATCCCGGTAGTCTACACACATCCTGACCTTGCCATCTTTTTTAGGAAGTGGCACGATGTTAGCAACCCATTGCGGATAGGATGTAACAGCCAGAAAGCCAGCGTTGAATTGTTTCATCACTTCTGCTTTAATCTTCTCAGACATGTCGGGCCTCATTCGGCGAACTTTTTGCTTGATCGGTGGATAATCTTCCCTGGTGGGGAGACGGTGAACCACGATGTTTGTGTCTAAACCCGGCATGTCTTCATAAGACCAGGCGAAGATTTCAACGTATTCATTTAACAGCTGTATCAGGCGCTCCTTGACACTTGGTTTCAGATTGGCACCCACTTGTACTTCCTTCCGGTCTTCCTCTGTTCCTAAGTTGACGGTTTCCAACAACTCTTCGTGAGGCAAGATGGTCCTTTCCTCTTGTTGTAGAATTCTGGCTAGCTCTCCCGGTACTTCACAATCTTCGTCATCTTCATATTCAGCCTGATTGATCAGATCTTCAGAGTTATTGAAGGACATAGCAGAATAGTCACCCATAGAATCCAGAGTGGACGGGTACCTGCATTTGTGAGTGTGGGTGTGTGTAAGGGATATCCATCCTTAAACAAACAAAAATGCAAAAAGGAAAGAAAATGAACACAGCAGTTTATCAATGAAAAAAACGTCCAATGAATCATTAAACATGGCATATGGATATGCAGATAATCAAAACCCTTACAAATGGACCTACATGCCCCGGGCAAGGCATGAGGTGAAAAAGTAGTGTACGGATTGTTCAAAAGTAATTATTACAGACCAAAGGAAATGTTTGACAGATAATTACTGATTAATAAAAGTAATGGGGACAAAGTCCTTTGCCTCCCAGTTGCGTAATCCCCCTTTGATGGTTGGGTAGATCCAATCCTCAATGTTGGCATCTTCGTCTTCACTTTCCAAAGCATTAATCCCGTAAGGAGAGATCTTGATGGGTGCTCTTTCGACCTTTGAACGGCGCATAGCTTTCTGCCCCGCAGCAGTGAATCCTAAACCAAACTTGTTTGTTTTATGAGGAATATCCGGCAACTGCCCCCATGTTGAGCTCTTCCCTTCCTTCATTGCAGCCTTCGCGTCTTTTAGAGATGCCATCCTGGCCATCTGTCTTGGTACCTCAGCTACCACTTTTGCTACTTCCACCTCAGGAGAGACTTCCTCGAAGTGTTGGAACGGCGTCTCAATGAATTCACCCTCCACCTCTACATATCAGAAAGAGTTCAGGTGGATGATCATATACTCCTCTTCATCGTGGACGGTTATGATCTTTCCTTTGATAGGGTACTTCAGCATTTGATTAGGGAAGAGGTGACTGCCCCAGCATTGTGTATCCATGGTCTCCCCAATAAGCAAGAGTATGACGGACGGATGTCCATCACATAGAAAGTTGAGGGGAAAACCTCTGTACCAACCTTAATGGGAATGTCTACCTCCCCATGTACCATTCGCTTTGACCCGTCAAATGCCCTTACAATGATATTACTTGGCCTTAACTCCAAGCCTTCACAGTCTAAACGGTCGAGGGCCTTCTTAGGCAGTACATTCAGAGAAGAACCAGTGTCGACCAGAACATAGGCCAGAGTAGTTCCTTGGCATTCCACTGACACATGTAACACGTCGTTGTGTTTCCTTCCTTTTGAGGTTAGGTCAGCATCAGAGAAACCTAAACCGTTGTCTGCTGTAAGACTGGCTACACAGTTTTGGAATTGGTCGGCCGAGGTTTCCTGAGGGACATGGGCTGTCTTTAGGAATTTGATCAATGCTTTGGCATGCGCCTCAGAACAAAGCAGTAATGCCAACATGGAGATCTTCGAGGGGGTTTGCCCCAGTTGCTCTACCACGTCATAATCACTCTTTTTAATTATCTTCAGGATCTCCTCCATCTCTTTCTTAGAGGTCTCCGGGATGACCAAAGGTTGAGCCCTCGTCCGGACGAGCTCATCTTGGGTCCCTTTACCTTTATCAGCAGAAGTAGGAGGGACAATAACAGTTTCTTCAATCAATGGAGTTTCGGAGGAAAGTCTTATTGGTGCAGGATTAACTTTGGCAGCAGCTGAGGGTCCAAAGGTTGCCTTTGGGGGGGAAATCTCTGGAGAAAATATTCTCCCGCTTCGGGTGATCTTGCTTGTACCAGCAATGTTTCCAATGCCGACCTCTTCTTCATCAGAGCTTTCTTCGGTCACTTCGACTTGTTTAACACCATGGTAATAGATGTATCCACCATAATTCCATGGTATTGACTTGTCAGAACTGTAGGGGACCGACCCAGGCATAGTTATTTTCAATGGAACAATCTTTGTAGCTGATGTAATCTTAACAGGCTTTCTGACGGCCTTGGAAAGATTGGCGTGAATGGTGATAATTGAGACATCTTCAGTAAGGGTTGGAATAGCAGGAACCTTTTCAAACAGAATTTGTTGACTGTCCATCAGGCCTTAGATGCCTTTCTTCAGTGATGGGCAGTCAAACGGCAGAGAGTAACAACAGTAGCAGTCTTCTTTGCATCCCGGGAAGATCCCGACCTTTAACAGATTTAACTTGATGGTTAACAACGAAGTTATTAGGTCATTGACATCAGAAACATACAAATCTTCTTCGATAGCATGGACATTTCGACCGTGCTTCGGCATCGGAGCAGATATCACGTTTGGTTTCTCTGGAGCATTGAACTCCACTTCCTTTGCATCTATTAAGTCTTGAATTTTATTTTTCAACGCCCAACAATTATTCGTGTCATGTCCGATGCTATCGGAATGGTAGGCGCATTTGGCATTGGCATTGTAGGCTGGTGAGGTTGTATTCACATTTTTCGGCGCTTCTTTGATATTTGTGAGAATCAGCTTTAACAAGTGTGGAAGAACTTGCGCGGGCGTCATATTAATGCGGGTGAACTGCCGTGGTGGCCGTTCTCCCCATTGCTGTTTAGGTCTGGACAGGTTATTGCGAGGCTGATCACTTGGTGGATTTTGGATCATTACGGCCCCCACAGTCGGCCTACGCTCACTTCTTCCTGCTCCCCTTTGAGAATACACAACAGGTGTTTCTTTCTTCGCTGGAAATGGTCTCTTAGCAATTGTAGACACAGAGGCATCCTTCTGAATCTTCCCATTCTTGATACCGGCTTCTACCCGCTCGCCAGTCAGAATTAATTCGGTAAACCCCGAGGAAGAGCTACCGATCATATGATTAAAGAATGGACCAGACGGGGTCCCCAGGAACATATCAACAAGTTCTCTATCAGAAAGAGGTGGCTGCACCCTTCCAGCCAAATGACGCCATTTTTGGGCATACTCCTTGAATCCTTCACCTGAGGCCATTCCCATACTCTACAGCTGAGTGCGGGTTGGTGCCAGGTCATAGTTATACTGATATTGGCGATAAAAAGCAGCTGCCAGATCCTCCCAACTACGTATCTCCGACCTTTCCAGCTTGTAAAACCAATCTAGCTGAGTGCCAGACATACTATCTTGAAAGAAATGTACCCAAAGGTTTCTGTCAGATGTGTGAGGTTGGATTCTTCGAACATATGACCTTAGGTGCATTTTTGGGTAGGACAGCCCGTCATATCTTGCAAAAATAGGCACTTTGAACTTCGGGGGGATCACAACTCCGACAATTAATCCCAAATCTTCGAAATCCAAGCCTGGAACTCTCTGCAGCTCCATAGCTGCCAACCTTTCTTCCAAACCTTTGTACTTATCATTGGCGGGCGGGTATTGTTGATCCGAGTAGTCTTCGTCCTCTTCAGCCTCCTCTTCTTCCATATCGAACTCGGAAGGTACTGCATCCACATTCCCTTTACTGGTTCCCTCTTCAGATGTAGGGGGAAATTCAAGCACTCTTCTGACTTCACCTTCAAACCTTCTCCCCAAGGTAGCCACCCCGACTCTCTTCTTCTTCTTCTTCTTCTTTACTTGGTCTTTGTTCCCAAGAAGGATTTTCAGATCCTCTTGACCCTTAGCCAAGGTCATCAGGAGTTGTTGAAACTGTGCGTTTTGAGATTGCAAGTCCTTGACCGTTTGCTCGAGATCCATCTTACTGAAATAAACAGTAGAAAGATAAGGAAACCTGGTGTGGAGACCTGCTTATGCACATGATGAATGGTATGCTTTTGTATGCAATGCATTCAAGGATTTAGAATATTCAAAATTGTTGCAAACAAAAGAGAACGCACGTCATATTAATAAGAAGAAATTTGTTAGTACATAAATGCCCCATGGGCCAAATATTACAAAAACTTCTCAAGGTAAAAAGACATTTCACATCCTCTTTGGTGCGATGTAGGTGTTGAAGGTCTCTTCCTCATTGTTGCACCCCAAAATTTGCCCTCCCATATTCTCCAAGAAATTGCCAAGCCAAGTCACAAAATTCCCCAAGGGTTGTACAGTGCAAGGGTCCCCTATACAGTCAAAACTAGGGTTTGTGTTCTGATCAAGAAATTGAATGTTTCAAAGGCCCAATCAAGTCTCATATGCCTACAAATATGGTCAAGCATCCTCATATCAAGTTTCAAGGCATTCAGCTCAAAATTGCACAGTCAAAACCCTAAATTGCACTACAGTCAACTGTAGGGGCAAAATGGTCATTTGACAGTCAAAAGTTCAAATTTTTGGTCAACATATCATTTTGAAGCCACAAACATCATTTGACCAATGCTTGATCATGATTCTCAAAATTTGGCTCAGAAATAATCAAAGATGCAAAAGTTACTATATTTGGACAGCTGAAAAAGTCAACTGAAATTGACCAGGGCATAACTTTCACATGGATTATCAGAAAAATTCCATCCCAAGCTCATTTTGAAGAGAAAGACATTTCCTACAACTCATCTTCATACTTCAAGTCCAAGAAATGCTCCCACAAAAAGCTATCAATTTCAACATTATAGGTCATTTTCAAAAGTCAACAAAAAGGAACTTTAAGTCAAAGGCCATAACATGAGATTGGTAAATCAAAATGACATGGGACCAAAGGCATTGGTTAGAGGACTCAAAGACCTTTCCAAAATGTCCAAGAACATGAGAAAAGCTTAAAAATTGAGCAAGTTATGCCTTGTGGAAGTTGGGAAATTTTTGGATATTTTGAAAAGTCAACTTTGATCCAAATGACCTAAAATTGCTAATGGGCCCATTTTTCTTCCATGATTCATCATTCCAAGCATATACACGACCACTTGGCCCAAAGGGAAGTATTTTCTCATTTTTTATTTATTTATTTGGATTTTTATTTATATTAATTCAATTAAGTCAATTAAATATATGAAAAATGTTTAAATTAACCAAACCAATCTTTTTATACATGTTTTAAGGTCAAGATTTCGTGCACATGCTGATTAGGAAAGAATTGGAATAATTGGCATGATTTGAACAAAGAACACATGAAAAAAAAAGATATGAAAAGATCTTTAAAATCAAATTTTCAAAAATCATCAATGCCATGGATTTTATTGAGTTTTGTTGACCTAATGCCTTCACTACAAAGCCATGAACACAAACCTAATCGTTCTAGACTAAAAGCTGCGCAGAAAGAGCCATTGAAAACTTGGAAATTTTGTCAAAAAAAAGCAATTCTGGAATCATTCTTCCAGGGCGATTCAAGGCCTAATTCCTGTTCCATTAGTTTCCTCAAACATTGCTGAACGTATCACAATCAAAAGCATCAAAGATAGTCCCTTGAAACGCTGTACAGAAGTCAATCTTTTGCCATTTTTTTTCATTATCGTGCTTTGCATTTTAGACACTTTCATAACATTTGATTCATGGATTTATATCCCTTATGATGTGCTGATGCTAACCAATGCCTTTAATTGCATTTTTATGACATACACGCGATTTCACCATGTTAGCTTTCTAGGGTTTGCAGGTTGTTGAATTAGGGGTTTCCACCCAAAGCAAAATTGGACCACCACAGTTCCATCATTGTACTCAGCGCATGGAGACGAAGAAGAATTCACCCTCGCGCCTAATTTATGTTTAGAGATGAGCTAATCGCTATTTTTCGTAAACCGGCCTAAGAGCACGCCATAGAAACCGTTGCCATATGTTTTTGTTTTCAGGAACGCATGGAGAAGATGGAGTCGTGGCATCAAGTGATTGGCTTGTTTAAAAATTTGCGCGCGTTTCCATGCGTTGATCCATTTTCTTTTATAATATTTGTTTGTCTAATATATGTAAAACGCGTTAATTGGCACAGACGGCAGGCATAAGGATTGGCATAGCTCAAGACCTGGGTTCGAATCCCAGGTCTACATTATTTCTATATTATTTTGCAAAGCGTCTTCCCATGCAATTTCAAAGGTGGAGCGCATGATATACCACCATCATCCAGACGTCCACGTGCCTATGAGAATTAATCAGAGTGCCACGATCAAAGGTGTACCATAAACGCAAGTCAACGCGTTAGCACACAAACTGAAAAAGTCAAACGGATCAAAAAGCTTGCTGGGCCAGAATTTCACATTTAACCTCCACTTTGGGGCCTGAACCCCCCCTTGGTTTGCAATTTTCTTTTTATTTTTTATTTTTAATTATTATTTTATTTGCTTCATTGTTTTTAATTTAATTAATTATTTTTACCAAATTATAAAATACACAAAAAAATCAGAAAAAGAGCAAAAATGTAATATTTATTTTAATTGTTTTTATAAGTATTTTCACATGTAAATAAATTTAGTATTAAATAGGTTTTAATTTTAATTCTTTTTTAATAACTAAAAATCCAAAAATATAGAATTAGGTTTAATAACTTTTTATTCCTTTTTTGTTTTCTTTTTTCTTTCTAATAATATTATTTATTTATTTTTATAATTAATTGTACATAAAAAATTAGGTTTAATTTAGGTTTCAATTTAATACTTTCATAATAAATTTAAAAGCCATTAGAATTAGGGTTTGACGTTTTATTTTAATTTTAATTAATTCTCTTTTTCTACTAAAACTAAAAAACACTAAAAATACCAAAAACATTTGCTTTTAACATTAATTTTAATTCCTTATTAATTTTAATATTTTGCCAAAGGGTCCAACGCCCATATTTTTAATTGTTTAATTTCGCGTATTTATTTTATTGCTTAAATAATTATGTATCTCTCCCAAAGCGTTGTAACTTAAACTTCTCGCACTTTTATTTCTTTTGCTTTATTTACTTTTCTGTCAAATCGGGTCCGGTTTAATTTTGGCGATGTGGACCCGCGCCATTTGTAATAGCTTTAGTTTTATTTTCCTCGCAACTTTTAAACTGTTAAATAAGCATGCAAGAATGAATGGACTTAAATCAAATCAAGCGTAGAACACCAATGAACATGACAAGACAAATATCAATGAAAACGACACACGAATCGCACACACCACCCCTAGGGTACGCCTCACTGTTGCCTTGTCTCGAAAGGTGATCGTCGAGTAGAGGACGTCTTAGTAAGTCCTCATGATCCGGGAACCTGGCATGAGGGTAGCTTCTAAGGTGTCTTCCCATTGCTCTGGTGATCACCATGTCCCGAATATCGAATTGACCCGAACACCTCCAACGGTGGTGCTACCTACCTCTCAATGGTGGGATGGCACTACTTTAAAGGACTTTTACACAGACGAATTCCTTAGGGTAGGTAGGTTCTCAAGGATACTTGCTCTAATTTCAAACAAAAATACTTTTCACACCAACACATTTTCAAAAAGCTTTCGAAACAATTTTTCAAACACTCTGACGCATGAGTCGAACTGAAATTTTCAAAGAAACTTTTTAAAACCCACAGTTGAAAAGCAAACAAACCATTTTTTGAAAACACAATGAGTAAGTATCTAAGAGCCCATGGATAACCATGGATAGAAAGGGTGCTAACACCTTCCCTTTCTATAACCTACCTCCCGAACCGAGAGCAATCTCTTTAAGGAATTTTTCTGTGCTTTTGTCCTTTCCATTTGGAGAAAATAAAAGACGGTGGCGACTCTTCCTTCCGCGACATTTCGCGAACCAACGTTAAACAGTCAGTTCCAGATCCACCGATCACAGAACTGGCGACTCTGCTGGGGATTTATAAGTGAGGTGTACCTTAGGGCTAGCTCATAACTATGTTTTCAATTGTCTTCTTTGCTTGCTTTATTATTGTGGGTTGCTTGGGAGTTCTATAGATCCTAACCCGGATCTGGGGATACCTTTCTTAGAAAGTAGCAACAAGGCTGTGAGGGAACTGTGCGGGGTATACCGACATGGTTGAAACAGTCTGCTACGTTGATGTGGCACTTTGGTGTGTACCGGTAACCCTTGAGTTCAGTCAAGGAGAGTACGGGGCCTCCGCGTGGTGTCGTGAAGCATCAACAGACCTTAGGAACCTTAATTGAACTATCTTGGCCTCTTTAGGGTAGTGAGATAACTGACTTTGGTGCAGTCCGAGGTTGGTTGATACTCGATACTACGCTCAATTGAGGGTTGCTTTCCTGGAATATTTCGGTCGCCAGTTCAGTGGCTAAATCGAAACGATGAACAATGAAAGCAATCCCGTGATATTGGGAACCTTAGAACCCGGTTACTTTGATTAGGACAGGTTGAACCCACCAACTTCATGAGGGTACTACCCAGACCCCATGCTGGCCTTAAACCCTAAGGGCTTGTCTTGTGTGCCTTGTGTGCCTTACATGTTTGTCTTTGTACATATCTGTGGTGTGTTTAATCATAGCATCATGACATCATCCAGCATCATATGCATTGACTAACCATTTCAGGGGTTCGAATTTTCATCTTTGTTCTTGTTTTGTAGGACATGGAAACCGCTCGTAGAAAGACAATTCAAGTCAGTCTTGTAAGGATCCCTCCTCAGCTTAAGGAGCTTATATCCAGGATTCCAGAGAATTCTTCATTCAGTGAAAGGCATGGAAGCCTCATCAGCTTGGTCAACACCAACATTGAGGAAGATATGATTAAGGTCTTGTTCCAATTCTTTGACCCTCTGCATCACTGTTTCACCTTCTTGGACTATCAGTTGGTACCTACATTGGAGGAGTTCTCCCGGCTCCTGAAGATCCCAATCCTTGATCAGCTACCCTTCAACGGTACAGAAAAGAAACCTAAGCTTGAAGAGATTGCTAAAGCCTTGCACCTACAATCATCTGACCTCAAGGGACATTGGGAAGTTAGAAGTGGTATCAAAGGGTTCTTAGCCAGGTTTCTGTTTGAAAAGGCCTATGAATGCTGGAACTCCCTTGACTTGCAAGCTTTCGAAGAGGTTGTGGCCCTCCTTGTTTATGGTTTGGTGTTGTTCCCTAACCCAGATCAGCTTATTGATATCAGTGCTGTCCAGATCTTTATGTCCAGGAATCCTATACCTACATTGCTGGGGGACATCCTTCACTCATGTTACACTCGAACCATGAGAAAAAGAGGTGTCCTTATGTGTTGCACTCCTCTCCTGGGAAGGTGGTTTATTTCGCACCTTCCACAATCAGTCTTGAAGAATGAGCGGGGTTTGAGATGGTCACAACGGTTGATGACTCTTACGCATGCAGATATACATTGGTGCCCTAGGTCCAGAGAAGATGTCACTATCATTGATCGTTGCGGGGAGTACCCTAATGTTCCTTTACTTGGAATCAGAGGAGGTATTACTTATAGCCCATGCCTGGCTTGGAGACAGTTTGGTTATGCTCGGAAGGATGGTCCCCATGACATGTTAATTCCTGACATAGTTTTTGATTTCGACAACGATACTCAAGGACTTCGCCAGAGATTTATCAAAGCTTGGAGGATGCCCAGTAGGATAGACAGCAAGACACTGGGGCATAGGAATTCCATCCCGTTGGAGCCTTATCTCAAGTGGGTACGCGCCCGCTCCCAGAAGTTAGTGATGCCTTATCCTCATATGCTCCCAGTAATCAAAGAACCAGTCTTGGAAGGGGAAGTGTCCCATACTATTCAGCACCCTGATATGCCCACATCCTGGGAAGAGATGCAGAAGAGCTGGATCCAGCTTAAGGAAGAGCGGAATTCTCTTGAGACTAGTCTGCATGCCAGTGAAAAGAAGGTCTTGGAGCTCACCCGCCTGTTGCATGAGGAGAAGAACCTCAACACTTACATAGCTCCGAAGAGGATGCGCAGTGTATTCTGGGATTGATTTGATTTTTGTATTATTTTGCCCATGAGGCTTTGATGTATTAAACAATGATTCCTTTAATGATAACGTGTGTTCCTTCTTTGTCTACAACAAATTTGAACTTCCGAACCCTTGAATGCATTGCATACGCATTTCATACATCATGTGCATAGCAGGTTTTTCCCCTTTTCAGGTTGCTTACAGTTCTTCGCTGTTTATTTCAGCATCATGAATCCCGAATCTGCATCAACCGAGACATCAATCAAGGCTCTTCAGGCGCAGAATGCGCAATTCCAAGAATTAATCAAGGGTCTGGCTAAAGGCCAAGAAGAACTGAAGGCTATGCTCCTGAAGAAGGAGAAGAAGAAGAAGAGAAGAACTGTTCTGTTCAACTCGGGCCGAAGGTTTGGTAATACTCTGCAGCATGAAGAGGCTGGTTCTTCTGTTGGCAAGAGTCCTTCTCAGGCAGAAGTAAAGGTCCCTAGTCCGGTGGTCTCCGACAACGAGACCGATTTTGATGAAGAGCAGTACCCTCCTGTGGATGACAGATATAAACAACTGGAGGACAGGTTGAAGGCTATGGAGGTCCAACAGGTACCTGGGCTGGATTTCGAAGATCTGGGTTTGTCGACTGGTGTGATTATCCCGCATAAGTTCAAAGCACCATCCTTCTCGAAGTATGACGGGGCGTCTTGTCCCAAGCTGCATTTAAGGTCCTATGTTCGGAAAATTCAGCCGTACTCTGCGGATAAGAATTTATGGATCCACTTCTTCCAGGAGAGTCTTTCAGGGACTCATCTCGAATGGTTCTATCAGCTGGATGGGACCAAAGTTCGTAACTGGGAGGAGTTGGCTACTGCTTTCTATAAGCAGTATCAATATAATGCCGACCTTGCCCCCACACGTACCCAACTCCAGGGTATGGCGTTAGGTGCAAGCGAAGGTTTTAAGGAGTACGCTCAGAAGTGGAGAGACCTGGCTGGCAGGGTGCAACCACCATTGACTGATCGGGAGTTGGTGGACATGTTCTTGGGGACCCTATCTGGGCCATTTTTTAACCATCTCATTGGGAATTCTTCTGCTGGGTTCACTGATTTGATCTTGACTGGAGAAAGAATTGAAGCTGGGTTGAAGTCTGGAAAGATTGCAAAGGGTGCATCGTCTAGTTCGGAAAAGAAACCATTCAAGAAGGAGTCTAGTGCCGTGTATGGTTCTAGGAAATCAGAGAGACCTGAGCACCGCCAATCTGTCAATGCGGTGATGATTGCTAAGCCTGCTGCCGCTCCTCGGCCAAACAATCCTCAAAGGGCTGAAAGACCCCGGAGAGAGTTTACCCGGTTAGGCATGACCCTATCACAGATCCTGCCACAATTGCTATCCACTAACTTAGTGACTGTCAGGGAGGCCCCGAAGTTCCCCAATACTACATCTCCCAAGTACAACCCGAATGCTCGTTGTGCTTACCATTCAGAAAGCCCGGGGCACTCTACCGATGACTGTTGGGCGTTAAAGAACAAGCTGCAGGACCTCATTGACGCCAAGGAGGTACAGTTTGAGGCATCTGACAAGCCTAATGTGGTGACAGCCCCCCTGCCTGCTCATGGAGTAAATGCTATTGGGGACGAAGACGAAGTGGACGATGCTGAATTTGATAGCTGGATCTACCCGGCAGCCGACGGCGGATCTAACAATTGGAGTGCAAAGGAAAACTTATCTGTTTCTCTTGTTACTAAGTAATAAATTTCTTTGTTTCGTTATTTTGTAATAAACAATGATAAACTCTATGGCCCGGTGCCTTACCCGAGGCACCGTGGTTCTATTTGTGAGGGCATACAAATTGTCATTTCATATACCATGAATGAAAATCTTGGACGTTTTTCGCATTGCAAATATTGCGCTCCTTTTCTGTCTTTCTTTTCCTTTACATAATTTTCAAAACAGCTGTATTTACACACACACTCACTCATACAGGTTTCAATCCACTCTGGATCTCACTGATAACAACTCTGCTACTGCCAATTATGACTTCGAAAATCCGATCAACTTAGCCGAAGACGAAGGTGAAGATGATTGCGAAGTGCCTGGCGAGCTTGCAAGACTGTTACTTCAGGAAGAGAGGGCAATTCAACCCCATGAAGAGCCAGTGGAAACCATAAACCTAGGTACAGAGACAGACAGGAAAGAGGTGAAGATTGGTGCTAACCTAGAGCTCAGCGTGAAGCAACGGTTAACCAAGATGTTACATGACTATATGGAGATCTTTGCTTGGTCCTATGAAGACATGCCCGGGTTGGATACCGATATTTTGGTCCATCACTTGCCAACTAAGGAAGACTGCCCTCCAGTTAAGCAAAAGGTCCGTCGGATGCGTCCAGAGATGTCCGAGAAGATTAAAGCCGAGGTCATGAAACAGTTTGATGTTGGGTTCCTTGCAGTGACTTCTTACCCTCAGTGGGTCGCCAATGTGGTGCCGGTACCTAAAAAGGACGGTAAGGTCAGAATGTGTGTCGACTACAGAGATCTGAACAGGGCCAGCCCCAAAGATGATTTCCCCTTACCTCACATTGATGTCCTTGTTGATAATACGGCTCAGCACAAAGTGTTCTCTTTCATGGATGGCTTTTCAGGCTACAATCAGATCAAGATGGCACCTGAAGACATGGAAAAGACTACATTTGTTACTCAGTGGGGCACCTTCTGTTACAAGGTCATGCCATTCGGGTTGAAGAACGCTGGGGCAACCTACCAACGTGCCATGGTTGCCTTATTTCATGATATGATCCATCATGAGATAGAAGTGTATGTGGACGACATGATCGCAAGGTCCCAGACTGAGGAAGAGCATCTAGATCATCTACAGAAGTTGTTTGACCGGTTGAAACTGTACAAGCTGAGATTGAACCCGAACAAGTGCACCTTCGGGGTAAGATCTGGGAAGTTGCTAGGCTTCGTAGTCAGTGATAAAGGTATTCAAGTGGACCCTGCCAAGGTCAAAGCTATTCAAGAGATGCCAGTTCCTAAGACAGAAAAGGAGGTCAGAGGCTTTTTAGGACGCCTGAATTACATTGCTCGATTCATCTCTCATCTGACTGCTACCTGTGAGCCAATCTTCAAGCTGCTGAAGAAAGATCAGGTAGTACGTTGGAACGATGAATGTCAGGCTGCTTTTGACATAATCAAAGAGTATCTCCAAGAACCACCTATCCTTATGCCACCGGTTGAAGGGAGACCTCTGATACTATATCTGACAGTGCTTGACAACTCAATGGGGTGTGTGCTGGGGCAGCATGACGAGTCTGGCCGAAAAGAGCATGCCATTTATTACCTTAGCAAAAAGTTTACCGACTGTGAGACCCGATACTCACTGCTTGAGAAAACTTGTTGCGCTTTGGTATGGGCTGCTCGCCGGCTGAGACAGTATATGCTGACTCACACTACCTTGTTGATCTCAAAAATGGATCCTATAAAGTACATATTCGAAAAGCCTGCTCTATCTGGGAGAATTGCAAGATGGCAAATGATCTTGACGGAATACGACATTCAATATACAACCCAGAAAGCCATCAAGGGGAGTGTATTGGCAGACCACCTGGCACATCAAGCTGTAGATGATTATCAGTCCATGAACTTCGAGTTTCCGGATGAAAGCATTATGATAGTAACAGACTGTGAAGTACCTAGACCGGATGAAGGACCTGAACCGGGATCCCGATGGTCTATGCACTTTGAAGGAGCCTCCAATGCTTTGGGAAATGGTATCGGCGCCATCATCATATCTCCTCAAGGTACTCATACTCCACTCACTGCCCGGCTATGTTTCAACTGTACCAACAACATGGCAGAGTATGAGGCGTGCATCATGGGTCTTCAAGCTGCGATCGACCTAAGGATCAAATTTCTGAGTGTCTTCGGAGATTCCGCTCTTGTGATCAATCAGATCAAAGGAGAGTGGGATACGAAACATCCAAAACTGATTCCTTACAGAGAATGTGTGTTGACCCTGATTCCCCACTTTACAGAGATAACCTTTGAACACTTTCCAAGAGAAGAGAATCAGTTAGCGGACGCGTTAGCTATAATGTCTTCAATGTTCAAGGTCAAATGGGATAATGAGGCTCCCTGGATCATCATCTGGAAACTGGACGAACCGGCATACTGTTGTGATCTCGAAACTGAATTGGTGACTGAGAAACCTTGGTACCACGAAGTGAAGAGATATCTGGAAGCTCAGGAATACCCTGAAGGTGCATCTGTCAATGATAAGAAATTCCTGAGGAGGTTCGCAGCAAAATTCTTCCTAAGCAACGGCATCTTGTACAAGAGAAACCATGATTCAACCTTACTGCGTTGTGTGGACAAAACTGAAGCAGAACGAATCATGGAAGAGCTACATGAAGGGACCTTTGGTACACATTCCAGCGGGCACACTATGGCTAAGAAAATCCTACGGGCAGGATATTATTGGTCCACAATGGAAGCTGATTGTTACCAACATTCCAGGACATGCCACAAGTGCCAGATTTATGCAGACAAGGTGCATGTTCCTCCGGTTCCCCTGAATGTTCTGACTGCGCCTTGGCCGTTTGCAATGTGGGGCATAGACATGATCGGCGAGATTAAACCTACGGCATCCAATGGGCATCGCTTCATTCTGGTAGCGATTGATTATTTCACAAAGTGGGTCGAGGCAGCCTCCTATGCTACGGTAACCAAGACTGTTGTGGCACGATTCATTCGACATAATCTGATCTGTCGGTACGGTGTCCCTGAGCGGATTATTACAGACAACGGTACCAATCTGAACAACAAGATGATCGCTGAGCTCTGTGAACAGTTCAAGATACAGCACCACAATTCTTCTCCTTACAGACCGAAGATGAATGGGGCTGTAGAAGCAGCGAATAAGAACATCAAGAAAATCGTGCAGAAGATGACAGTGACTTACAAAGATTGGCACGAGATGTTACCATTCGCACTGCATGGGTACCGTACCTCAGCTAGGACGTCAACCGGGGCAACTCCTTTCTCTCTGGTTTATGGCATGGAGGCAGTCTTGCCAATCGAAGTGCAAATTCCCTCTCTCCGGATAATGAAGGATGCAAATCTGAACGAAGATGATTGGATCCAGACACGACTTGATCAACTCAACCTCATTGATGAAAAGAGACTTGCTGCTATCTGTCATGGTCAGACGTACCAAAAACGAATGATCAGGGCATTTAACAAAAAAGTCAGACCACAGGAATATCAAGTCGGGGATCTGGTGATCAAGCGAATCATCCTTCCTCAGAGTGATCCAAGGGGCAAATGGACCCCTACATACGAAGGGCCATTTGTGGTTAAGCAGGTGTTCTCAGGAGGAGCAATGATATTAACCAATATGGATGGTGACGACCTTCCTCACCCCGCCAATGCAGACATAGTTAAAAAATACTACGCATGAAAAAGACCCGCTAGGCTGACATGCCTAGGCAAAAATTAGGGCTTCCCGTCGAACCAAAAGGGTTCGGGCAAAATGAAGGGATGAAATGAAAAAAAAAATCTGTACACCCGGCAAGTCGAAAACCTGAAAAGGCGGCTTGGGCAAAAATGGGTATCCCGGTGGACCGAAAACCCGAAAGGGCGGTCCAGGCAAAAATTAGGGATGAAAGCGTAATACTATGTCTCATTGGATCACTTTGCATCCAGAATCCGGTATCTGCATCAAGTTCAAACGGCATCGATCAGTCAGCTTCACCTTCAACCAAGGTCATCAAGTGATGAGACGCTCAGAGTTATAAAGACAATAGCAGAGTTGAAACCCAGTGGATCATTCATACTTCACACAGCTGTTTTATTTTCTTTTGTACAAAATTTGTATAAACTCTCTTGTTCGGCGGCGTACCTCTTACTAGGACGTCAGCCTCTTGTACACAAAAACGCCTATTCACAGGCCATTCAAAATCAATACAAATACATTTTCAGTTAAACGTGCCAAGTGTTTTTCTTTTTCCTGTTTTGTTTTGCGAAGAACGTCCAAGGTTCAATTTGTGATATATGCATTGACAATAGTTTGCTAACTCATAAATATTTGCATACGAAACAAAGGAATTAATTGCAGGTGACACTAGAAACATGGGCAATAAAGAGTTGTCTGAGCAGTCTAATTGTTCTATCCTCCGAGGTACTAAGGTAGGCTCGGCTAAAAAACATAACCAGATTCCTTAATTCCCCAGAGAGTGGTTCAGGTCAATACATTCTTCTCCAAGCAGAGTTGACAAATCTCAAGGAAGTTGAGTATCCTCCAGTCGATCTCAATACTTCCCCAGCAGCATATACTCTTAACAAGCATCCCCGGCAGTCTTGGTCTAAAGATTGTTTCCCCGGCGGCATAACAACATTCAAAGGAATCCCTTCCCCGATATAATTCCAAACTTCCCCAAGAGAGTCCAATCCAATTCCCCCAGGAAAATTGGAACTCATCTCCCCCAAGAAGTAAGCTTATCCCCAGTAGATTCTGGAAGCTTATCCTTCGCAGAGCACGAACGCGTCGCCCGGCTTTATTTAAAGAGTTATTTCCTTAACAGGATATAACTGGGTTATCCTCAGCCAAAAGCCATGGAAAGATCGTCCCCGACAAAGTCTCCTTAACCCCAACGAAGTCCATCAACACTTCCAACAACAAGGGTATCCCCAGCAAATTATTATCTACACTCAGCAAGGTATCCCTCTTCCCACAGAGTATTGCTTCCCAGCATGGTCGCTAGAGTATCTTCCTCTCCCCGCAGAATCCTCCATTTGCCAAGTTTATTCCGCAACGGAGTCATCTTCTCCTACCGGTATTCTTGCAGTTATCATCCCCAGCGGAAGCGAAATCTATTCTCCAACAGCAGCCCAGGAGTGACTTCCCGGCACCCGTCAAGGATTTACTTTCCTAAACGAAAACATTCATAAAACATCACATACATACATCATTATAGCATGCATGGACGCATCATATCATACAAATCTCATTTATGTTGAGAACATCATTGCTTGATCCATATCATGCATTGCATATGACTGACCTTTACCTTTCAGGAAAGATGCAGCTGAAATTCTCAACATATTTCAAGACCTCCTCTAGTCCAGCTAAATCGATTCCCAACAGATTTTTCTGATAAAGACTCAGCAGAAGTTATGGTCCCCTCTCCGACAAGTGCATGAGGTGGTAATTCCTTCTTCAGATGTTTCCCTCTCCGACGGTGAGTGTGAGGTAATAGTCTCTTATGGTCCCCTCTCCGACAGGTGCGTGAGGTGGTAATTCCTTTTTCAGATGTTTCCCTCTCCGACGATGAGTGTGAGGTGATAGTCTTCTATGGTCCCCTCTCCGACAGGTGCGTGAGGTGGTAATTCCTTTTTCAGATGTTTCCCTCTCCGACGATGAGTGTGAGGTGATAGTCTTCTATGGTCCCCTCTCCGGCAAGTGCGTGAGGTGGTAATTCCTTCTTCAGATGTTTCCCTCTCCGACGATGAGTGTGAGGTGATAGTCTTCTATGGTCCCCTCTCCGACAAGTGCGTGAGGTGGTAATTCCTTTTTCAGATGTTTCCCTCTCCGACGATGAGTGTGAGGTGATATGTCTCCTATGGTTCCCTCTCCGACGGTGTGTGAGGTGGTAAGTCCTTTTCAGATGTTTCCCTCTCCGACGGTGAGTGTGAGGTGATAGTCCCCTATGGTTCCCTCTCCGCTGGTGTGGGAGGTGACAATTCCTTTTCCTATGATTCCCTCTCCGACGGCGAGTGAGGTGATTCCCTTTCAGATTATAATAGCCTATGGTTCTCGTTCCGATATTGCAAAGATGGTAATTCCCGCCAAGATTTTTCTCAACGAGCGTTGTTGAAGTTAAAATCACCCAAGGTTCTCTTACCATTCATGCTAAGGCAGTAACCATACCTGGTTCATTCATCATCTTTTGAAGCTCCAGATCCAGCTCCTGTAACCAGTCAGGACACATCTATGCCAAGCATCTGAAAACCAGCTCCTGCAACGTGTCAGGTACTCATTTTTTCTTTTGCAGGTATGCAGGTTCTCGCCAAGGAACCTCTTACGCGATCAACGTCCAGATGGCATCTATAAGCCCATCATCCTATCCAGCAACCTCCCAATGGCATCTATAAGCCCATTCCACTATCACTGTTACTATGTGAGCGCAAATTTCTGGGCACTCTAGTGTTCAATCATCTTCTACCCTCGGATTACGAAAGGCACGTCCGCCAATCTGCATCCTCAGGTCTAAGAAGATTGAACAGGGGCAACTGTTGCACCCCAAAATTTGCCCTCCCATATTCTCCAAGAAATTGCCAAGCCAAGTCACAAAATTCCCCAAGGGTTGTACAGTGCAAGGGTCCCCTATACAGTCAAAACTAGGGTTTGTGTTCTGATCAAGAAATTGAAGGTTTCAAAGGCCCAATCAAGTCTCATATGCCTACAAATATGGTCAAGCATCCTCATATCAAGTTTCAAGGCATTCAGCTCAAAATTGCACAGTCAAAACCCTAAATTGCACTACAGTCAACTGTAGGGGCAAAATGGTCATTTGACAGTCAAAAGTTCAAATTTTTGGTCAACATATCATTTTGAAGCCACAAACATCATTTGACCAATGCTTGATCATGATTCTCAAAATTTGGCTCAGAAATAATCAAAGATGCAAAAGTTACTATATTTGGACAGCTGAAAAAGTCAACTGAAATTGACCAGGGCATAACTTTCACATGGATTATCAGAAAAATTCCATCCCAAGCTCATTTTTAAGAGAAAGACATTTCCTACAACTCATCTTCATACTTCAAGTCCAAGAAATGCTCCCACAAAAAGCTATCAATTTCAACATTATAGGTCATTTTCAAAAGTCAACAAAAAGGGACTTTAAGTCAAAGGCCATAACATGAGATTGGTAAATCAAAATGACATGGGACCAAAGGCATTGGTTAGAGGACTCAAAGACCTTTCCAAAATGTCCAAGAACATGAGAAAATCTTAAAAATTGAGCAAGTTATGCCTTGTGGAAGTTGGGAAAGTTTTGGATATTTTGAAAAGTCAACTTTGATCCAAATGACCTAAAATTGCTAATGGGCCCATTTTTCTTCCATGATTCATCATTCCAAGCATATACACGACCACTTGGCCCAAAGGGAAGTATTTTCTCATTTTTTATTTATTTATTTGGATTTTTATTTATATTAATTCAATTAAGTCAATTAAATATATGAAAAATGTTTAAATTAACCAAACCAATCTTTTTATACATGTTTTAAGGTCAAGATTTCGTGCACATGTTGATTAGGAAAGAATTGGAATAATTGGCATGATTTGAACAAAGAACACATGAAAAAAAAAGATATGAAAAGATCTTTAAAATCAAATTTTCAAAAATCATCAATGCCATGGATTTTATTGAGTTTTGTTGACCTAATGCCTTCACTACAAAACCAAGAACACAAACCTAATCGTGCTAGACTAAAAGCTGCGCAGAAAGAGCCATTGAAAACTTGGAAATTTTGTCAAAAAAAAGCAATTATGGAATCATTCTTCCAGGGCGATTCAAGGCCTAATTCCTGTTCCATTAGTTTCCTCAAACATTGCTGAATGTATCACAATCAAAAGCATCAAAGATAGTCCCTTGAAACGCTGTACAGAAGTCAATCTTTTGCCTTTTTTTTTCATTATCGTGCTTTGCATTTTAGACACTTTCATAACATTTGATTCATGGATTTATATCCCTTATGATGTGCTGATGCTAACAGATGCCTTTAATTGCATTTTTATGACATACACGCGATTTCACCATGTTAGCTTTCTAGGGTTTGCAGGTTGTTGAATTAGGGGTTTCCACCCAAAGCAAAATTGGACCACCACAGTTCCATCATTGTACTCAGCGCATGGAGACGAAGAAGAATTCACCCTCGCGCCTAATTTATGTTTAGAGATGAGCTAATCGCTATTTTTCGTAAACCGGCCTAAGAGCACGCCATAGAAACCGTTGCCATATGTTTTTGTTTTCAGGAACGCATGGAGAAGATGGAGTCGTGGCGTCAAGTGATTGGCTTGTTTAAAAATTTGCGCGCGTTTCCATGCGTTGATCCATTTTCTTTTATAATATTTGTTTGTCTAATATATGTAAAACGCGTTAATTTGCACAGACGGCAGGCATAAGGATTGGCATAGCTCAAGATCTGGGTTCGAATCCCAGGTCTACATTATTTCTATATTATTTTGCAAAGCGTCTTCCCATGCAATTTCAAAGGTGGAGCGCATGATATACCACCATCATCCAGACGTCCACGTGCCTATGAGAATTAATCAGAGTGCCACGATCAAAGGTGTACCATAAACGCAAGTCAACGCGTTAGCACACAAACTGAAAAAGTCAAACGGATCAAAAAGCTTGCTGGGCCAGAATTTCACATTTAACCTCCACTTTGGGGCCTGAACCCCCCCCTGGTTTGCAATTTTCTTTTTATTTTTTATTTTTAATTATTATTTTATTTGCTTCATTGTTTTTAATTTAATTAATTATTTTTACCAAATTATAAAATACACAAAAAAATCAGAAAAAGAGCAAAAATGTAATATTTATTTTAATTGTTTTTATAAGTATTTTCACATGTAAATAAATTTAGTATTAAATAGGTTTTAATTTTAATTCTTTTTTAATAACTAAAAATCCAAAAATATAGAATTAGGTTTAATTTCTTTTTATTCCTTTTTTGTTTTCTTTTTTCTTTCTAATAATATTATTTATTTATTTTTATAATTAATTGTACATAAAAAATTAGGTTTAATTTAGGTTTCAATTTAATACTTTCATAATAAATTTAAAAGCCATTAGAATTAGGGTTTGACGTTTTATTTTAATTTTAATTAATTCTCTTTTTCTACTAAAACTAAAAAACACTAAAAATACCAAAAACATTTGCTTTTAACATTAATTTTAATTCCTTATTAATTTTAATATTTTGCCAAAGGGTCCAACGCCCATATTTTTAATTGTTTAATTTCGCGTATTTATTTTATTGCTTAAATAATTATGTATCTCTCCCAAAGCGTTGTAACTTAAACTTCTCGCACTTTTATTTCTTTTGCTTTATTTACTTTTCTGTCAAATCGGGTCCGGTTTAATTTTGGCGATGTGGACCCGCGCCATTTGTAATAGCTTTAGTTTTATTTTCCTCGCAACTTTTAAACTGTTAAATAAGCATGCAAGAATGAATGGACTTAAATCAAATCAAGCGTAGAACACCAATGAACATGACAAGACAAATATCAATGAAAACGACACACGAATCGCACACACCACCCCTAGGGTACGCCTCACTGTTGCCTTGTCTCAAAAGGTGATCGTCGAGTAGAGGACGTCTTAGTAAGTCCTCATGATCCGGGAACCTGGCATGAGGGTAGCTTCTAAGGTGTCTTCCCATTGCTCTGGTGATCACCATGTCCCGAATATCGAATTGACCCGAACACCTCCAACGGTGGTGCTACCTACCTCTCAATGGTGGGATGGCACTACTTTAAAGGACTTTTACACAGACGAATTCCTTAGGGTAGGTAGGTTCTCAAGGATACTTGCTCTAATTTCAAACAAAAATACTTTTCACACCAACACATTTTCAAAAAGCTTTCGAAACAATTTTTCAAACACTCTGACGCATGAGTCGAACTGAAATTTTCAAAGAAACTTTTTAAAACCCACAGTTGAAAAGCAAACAAACCATTTTTTGAAAACACAATGAGCAAGTATCTAAGAGCCCATGGATAACCATGGATAGAAAGGGTGCTAACACCTTCCCTTTCTATAACCTACCTCCCGAACCGAGAGCAATCTCTTTAAGGAATTTTTCTGTGATTTTGTCCTTTCCATTTGGAGAAAATAAAAGACGGTGGCGACTCTTGCTTCCGCGAAATTTCGCGAACCAGCGTTAAACAGTCAGTTCCAGATCCACCGATCACACTCATGGAGTCGGCGGGTGAGCTCTAAAACCTTCTTCTCGCTGGCGTAGAAACTGGCTTCAAAAGTGTTCTGTTCCTCCCTGAGTTGAATCCAACTCTTCTGCATCTCCTCCCACGATGTAGGCATGTCAGGATATAGGATGGTATAGGGAACCTCTCCTTCCGTAACGGGCTCTTTAATCAAAGGGAGAACATGAGGATAAGGCATCATTAGACTCTGGGCCCGGGTTCGTACCCACTTGAGATAAGGCTCAAGAGGAATGGAGTTGTTGTGCCCCAGCGTCTTAGTATTTACCTTGCTAGGCATCCTCCAGGCTCTGATGAATCTTTGGCGAAGTCCTTGCGCATCATTGTCGAAGTCAAAAACTAGGTCAGGAATCAACATGTCATGAGGGCCATCCCTCCGTGCATATCCAAATTGTCTTAAAGCTAGACAAGGGTTGTAAGTAATGCCTCCCCTAATGCCAAGTAAAGGAACATTAGGGAATTCTCCACAACGATCGACGATGATGACATTTTCTCTGGACCGAGAACACCAATGTACATCAGAGTGAGTAAGGGTCATCAACCGTTGTGACCACCTTAGGCCTTGGTCATTCTTCAAGACAGATTGTGGAAGGTGCGAAATAAACCACCTTGCAAGGAGAGGAGTACAGCACATGAGAACACCCCTCTTTCTCATTGTTCGAGTGTAAAATGAGTGAAGAATGTCCCCAAGCAATGTTGGTATTGGATTTCTGGATAAGAAGATTTTGACGGCGTTGACATCTACAAGCTGGTCAAGATTTGGGAACAAGACCAGCCCATAGATAAGAAGGGCCACAATTTCTTCAAAGGCTTGTAGGTCCAATGAATTCCAACATTCTTGTGCCTTCTCAAACAAGAAGCCTTTGACACTGCTTCTAGTTTCCCAATGCCCCTTGATGTCAGATGGTTGTAGATGTAGTGCTCGAGAAACATCTTCAGGCTTTGGCTCCTTTTCCATACCGTTGAAAGGTAGTTGATTAAGGATAGGAATTCTCAGGAGTTGAGAAAATTCCTCCAAAGTGGGAACCAACTGGTAGTCAGGGAATGTGAAACAGTGGTGAAGGGGGTCAAAGAACTGAAACAACACTTTCACCATGTCCTCCTCAATGTTGGTGCCGACTAGGTTGAGCAGTCTACCATGTCTTTCACTGAAGGGAGAGTTTTCTGGAATTCTTGATGTGAGCTCCTTGAGTTGAGGAGGGATCCTCACAAGGTTTACTTGGATGGTTTTCCTGCGAGGAACTTCCATGACCTACAAAACAAGAACAAAGATGAAGATCTAAACCCTTGAAATGGTTAGTATATGCATATGATGCTTTAGGATGTTCATGATGTATGCACAAACATATGTACAGGCAAATCACACAAAACCCTAGTTTCAGGCTTGCATGGGTTTCATAGGTAAGTACCCTCTTGAGTGTAGTTGGCTTAAAACCTGTCCTATAAATAGTAACCGGGTTCTATGGAGCTCAATATCATTGGATTGTTTTCAATGTTCATTGTTTTGGTTTAGCCACTTAACTAGCGACCAAAATATTCCAAGAAAACAACCCTTAATGAGTGTAGTATCGAGTATCTACCAACTTCGGACTGCACCAAAGCCAGTCATCTCACTACCCCTAATGAAAGGCCAAGATGGTCAAGTAAGGTTCTAGGTCATTAGTGCTTAGTGACATCACTCAGCGGCCCCGTACTCTCCTTGATTGAACTCAAGGGTTACCGGTACTCACAAATATGTCGCACTAATATAGCTATTGCTTCAACCGTGTCGGTATACCCCACACAGTTTCCACAACGTATTGCTATCTATGAATGTTTCCCAAATCCAGGTGTAGGATTTCAAGCCTAAACAAGAGAACCACAAAGGTAAAGCAAACAAAGCAAACAATTAATCATGCAAGAGGGTGATCTAAAAAACCCTAAGGTAACCCCACTTTTTTTTTCAATTCTCCCCAGCAGCGTCGCCAGTTCTGTGATACGATGGGAGAACTGACTTGAGTTTCGCGTTTGTATTCGCACTTGTTCGGTTTAGCAAGAGTCTCCACCGACTTTTTATTTTATCCTAAAGGAACGGTTAAAAAGCACAAGAAAAACCTTTTTGAGATGTTTCGTGGGTTCGGGGGGTAGATTATGAAAAGGGAAGGTATTAGCACCCTTTTCATCCATGGTTATCCATGGGCTCTTAGTTACTTGGTTTTTAGATCACTTGCCTTGATTTTTGATTGCTTGAAGATGGTGTGTGTGTGTTTTGAAAATGTTTTTTGAAATAGACGCCTTTGTTTCGGCAACCATTGTAATGACTCGTGTTTGAGTATATACAACGGTGTGTATCTTTTCGAAAAGATGTTTCAAAATGGTTTTGGAAGTTTGTTTGAAAGTGTGTATGAAGTGTGGTTTTTGAAAAGGAGGCAAGTGTTTTTGCAAGTTTGATCAAGTAACTAAGAGTTTGTCTACCCCTATTGTACTCAAAGGTTTTTCTCATGTTTTAACCCTTTTTAACAGTTTTGTTCCACCATTATATTTGGTGGACAATCTTGTGTTTAGGATGTTTAACGGGACAGGCGCGGGTCATCGTATGGACCATGAATGCAATGGTGCGAAGTGTCTTTGGCAATTTTGCTTGAAGGGACTATGATCATTTTGATAGGCAACTTTCGAAAGCGTCATCGAGGGACTTATGATCATTTGAATTGTTTTGCCAAAGAAAATCGACGTGCAAGCATGGCCCATTTTGGAAGGCAACATGTGGGATTACCCTATGGGTTCAAGTGTGATTGTGTATTGATTTCATGTATTTGTCTTGTATTAGGTTATCTAGCGTTCGATTTTATGTACATACAAACCCTAGGTCTAACCATGGTATAATTCGAAAGCGATAAACTGCGGGAATTTAAAGTCTAC
This sequence comes from Vicia faba, assembly GCA_948472305.1. NCBI lineage: Eukaryota > Viridiplantae > Streptophyta > Magnoliopsida > Fabales > Fabaceae > Vicia > Vicia faba. The sequence goes on from OX451736.1 coordinate 526,758,924, forward strand.
GCTATTACAAAATAGTATCCGGGAGTGGGGGTACAAGTATACACAAGTGGAGATGAGACTTAAATAATTACAACCAAATCGAATCGCGATCAAATGTAAGCAATGTAATGTATAGCAATGTATAAGAATAGCAAATGTATAATGTATCAAATGTAAAATGTATTATGTAGGTGTAAGTGTAATTTATTTACAAGTTGAGCAATGTGAGTTTAAATGTATTATTAAGTATGTTTGATTTAAATTTGTATTTTTATATTTTTTGTTTAATACGTGTAAATCAAAAGTTTTAACTTTAAGGAAAGAAAAAATATTAACTTTTAAAGAAAAAATTATGTAATTATGTACAAAGAAAGTATTTTTTAGAAAAATGAAAAGTATTATCTTAAGAATTATTTTTATGTATTAGTATTTTATTTACAAAGCCTTTTTTAGTTAAAAAGAATACTCAAACTAAAAACCTATTTTTTTTACGTATCTTTTATAAATGTTTTAAGTTAAATTTACCTTAAAAATAAAAAAGAGTTTTAATAAAAGAAAAAGAAAAAAAAGTTTTAAGTTTTAATTATTAATATAATTCAGTATTTTTTTAAAAAAAGGGGTTAGTATATTTTTTTTTATCAAGAAAAAAAAGGGTTAAGTTATGTATAAAAGAAACGGGCTTAAGGGTGGGTCATCTTGGCCCAAACATGATTAAAACAGAAGCCAAGGGAGGGGGTATGAATTGGAACGTTTTGGGCTTAAGGGAAAGAATGGGGCGAGGCCCATCAGGTCTCATAACATTTTTGTTTAGGGTTTGTGAAAGTTGTTTCACTTGGGAAAACTCAGGGTTTGTTAACAACGCAGAGGCGCCTTCGTTCTTCTTCGTTTCATCTTCGTTCATTCATCTTCTCTTTGCCATGGAGTCTTGAGTAGCGTCCTTCTCACCCAAGCCACCAACGCCACCGCCTAGATTCCTCTATCCACAGATATGTACAAGGGCGCCAAGAGACGGTAAAGCATCCTTCCGTTTCTTTAAGATTTCGACCTTTTTATATGTTGCATGTTTTATGTTTTATCGTGTTCTGATCTTAAGCGTTTGTTATTGTTTGTTAATGGTGTCGTGGAAAGGGATGAAAATAATTACTACCTTGACGGAGGAGGAGGAGGGATTTGGAGGCGTTTGAAGGCTTGCCGGCGGGGAGGTTTGATGATGCAGCTAGCTTGCTTGGATTCCTGGTTTATGTATTCTTTGGCCCTTTGTTGGTTTGATGATGACAAGCTGAAAACCTAGTATATCTTTCTTTCTTTTTCTTGCTTGCTGCCTCGCCCTTGCTTATGTATACTTCTTTATCTCCTTCTTCTGGTTGCCTCACTTACTTGCATTTTTTGATGATGAATATGGTTGTTGGTATCGAATCTTGAATGCTGATGTGTTTGATTCGTGGTGCTTGAGTATGCCTGCCCCAATGATGAACACAATTCTGAGGGGGTGTGTTGCCTGACTTTTGAGTTGCCTAGTTTGATGCCTCTGAATGCTTTCGTATGTTTAAACTGGTAAGGCTTGATGCTGTTTAGGTCTTTGGATTCTGGTTGAGGGCTTTGCAGGTTATGGTCTTTTTGGGCAGGCTGGATAGGTGAGGTTACAGGCCTTGATTGTTTAGATCTTGGCTTTAGCTTGAAAAGTTTGTGTTGTTATGATATCAGTTTAGGCCTGTATATTTTGAGCTTTGTTGAATGCAGGCTATGGCTTTGTGGTATGCTGAGTTTGTATTTTTTGGTTTTACTGGCTTTAGGTTATTACAGGTTTGGTTGACAGTTTTTGTGTTTTCTGTTAAGGCTTGTGAGGCTTGACAGTTTGTGGTTATCTGGACTGGTTTAAGGCTTGTGCTGTCTTTTATATATGTTTAGGCTTTTGGCGCCTCTGATTTTGAATGCTTCAGGTTTGATATATTTTCTTGGTCAAACTGGTGGGCAGGTTTGCAAGGCTTGAGAATTTCACTCTTTGTGATCACCTCTGCTGCATATGTTCTGTCTCTTTTTGCATAGCTCTGATACATGCCTTTTTTAGCCTTCAGCCTGCTGTAACATAATCTGCTTTCCTCTCTCTTTCTCTCTCTTGACTAATTTTAAGCATTTAATATTGTTTACATTTGTCTTTTCTGAAAAAACAAATGGTTGGAAAGTGATGAAATGGAACTAGCTTGCTTGCATAGGTAGTTTTGTCTCTGTACTGCTTCCATATTTTCCTGCATCTTTGTGACAGTTTTTTGATGCTTTGGCATCTTGGGTATCTTTTGGGCAGCGTTGCACCTTTTGGCAGCTTTTTGACAATTTGCTTTGACATTGGAACTCAGTTTGCCTTTGGATTTATACTTGCATATGCTGTTTGTTTTGAACTATGCAGGTTTTGAATTATGCAGCATGCTTAAGAATTTTGAATTTGTGCAAAACTCATAACTTTGTGCATTCATGTTTCATTGCAAGCATTCCATCCTTCTTTGTGAACCGGGAGAAATCCCGCGATTTTCAAAGAGGGTAAAACTGATTCCGACCATTTGTTTTTAATGATGAACCTCTTTTATCTGTCTGCTTTAACTATTTTTCTCTGCTTTGACTTTTTTCTTCTTTTCTTATTCTTTGCAGATAAAAATCAAAAGAGCATCAAGGGAGCATTGGATAGAAGATGAAGATTTAGAATTTTTAGGACATTGCTTTATTTCCAATTAAATTACTGTAACATTATTATTGTAAACATTTTTGTAAACAATAACAATTATACAAATAATTTAAAGATAAATAAAAGTCCTTTTATTTACCAATCAAATCTTTTTATTCCCTTTCAATTATTGTAATCATCATTAGAATACTTTGTAAAATACTGTATTCAAATTATAATTGTAACGAATAATTGAAGATAAATAAAAAATCCAACTTGATCAATTAAGTCTTCTTTCAATTCAATGTTCATTTAATTATTTGAAATTCTTAAAATTAAAATAACTGGAAGTATCCAATTATTCTGACTTTAGAAAAATAATTAACGAACACTGTGGCCTTATCATTGAATCAGTAATAAACCTGGTGCTTCAAGTATCCGATGCACAGTTAATCAAACCAATATCCAGATATTTATCCTTTTACTGATCAAATCAATCACTGTAGATTCTCAATTTAAGCGCCTCAACTTTTATCTCATCTCCAATCAAATGCTTTAGCCTTTACTGATTAAACAACGATCTGCAATTTTCTTGATTCAAACGCCTCAATCCAAATTTCAGAGTAAACTGAAAAGAAATGGTAAAGATAATCTTTTCTGAGAAATACACGCACAAAAACCCTAGTTCTTGATTAAAAGCCAAAGAAACGTCTTCCTGATCAAAACTTGAGCTAAAATCAACCAAACCCTAAGCCAAATGTTTGAACTGTTCCAGAGCCATGAAAATCAATGAAATCCCTAATTTTGTCTGACTGACAAGAAAAGTCAGCTTGACCGATTCTTGAGCCAGTCTGAAAAATCAGGAAAAGCCTGAAGCTGTGATTTCTTGTGGAAAGATACGAGGGCAAATTTTGGGGTACAACAGTAGGGCTGTGAGAAGGAACCTGGATAGTAGGGTTACTTCAATATGAAAGACTGGATAGTACGGCTGTGAGAAGGAACCTGGATAGTAGGGTTACTTCGATATGAAAGCCTGGATAATATGGCTGTGAGAAGGAACCTGGATAGTAGGGTTACTTCAATATGAAATCCTGGATAGTAGGGTTGTGAAGAAGAACCTGGATAGTAGGGTTACTTCGATATGAAAGCCTGGATAGTAGGGTTGCTTCGATATGAAATCCTGGATAGTAGGGCTGCTGAGAAGGAACCTGGATAGTAAGGTTACTTCGATATGAGTTTGGGTAAAACTGCAGAAGGAACCTGGGTAAGGTTGCTTTTGTCGCACTGATGATTAGTTTGTTTAGCTTCGAGTGTTGATCATGGACCTGCTGGAAATTGTTGATAATAATTGTCTTTCCTGAAAGAAATACAGGGTTAATTATGTGTGATGCATGAGATGCATTGTGATGAGGTTATCAAGATAACTGAGACCATGTTATATGTAATGTATGCACATGTCATGATGTATGAATATGAAATGCTGACGTAATAATCTGAGTTCGGGAAAATAAATCCCTGACTGATGTTTGGAGAGTATGAGAAATGGTATTCTTGACTGCTGTAAAAAACCATAGTTCCTCTATTTCTATAGGGGATGGTGAACAAAGATGGCTATGCTAGGGATTTGCCCCTTGTTTACGGATATTCCGCCAAGGAGAAGCTCTATTTGAGAACCACTCTGCGGGAAAATAACTCTGTTGGAGAGGAGATACTCTGTTGATAGATCTGCTGATTTGGAGAAATAAACTCCACCGGGGATGAATTTCCGTTGCTGGTGATAATGAATTCTGTTGGAGATTGCATTTCTGCTCGTGAGAGAAATAAACTCTGCTTTGGGGAAAAGTTTACTGACTCACTCGCGATTGTGAACCTCAGCTAGGGCGATTTGTGTCCTGTTCGAGAAAGCTAACATCACTATCTTCAGATACTTTTTACTCTGTGGGGAGTGTATGTACCACTAGTCATATTCTCAAGCTGGCTCTATCCCGACACCTAATGGGCAGAGTAACTGTAAGGTTTGGGCATTTCTTGTTTTTCCCTGTTCCTGGAATTACGAGTAGTTGTCTTTTGCTTTTTATGTAAATATTTATAAGCAGAAATTATTCTCAAATGCATATATCAAAAATGAATCATTGGACGTTCTTGCAAAACAAAACAGAAAAAAACAAATTGAAATTTCTTGTAAAAATGAATTGTATTAATTTTTGAAGTTGGCCTGTAATAAGCATTTTTTACAAAGAGGCTGACGTCCCAGTAAGAGAATGCCGCTGAAAGATGGAGATTATACAGTTTGTGTAAAAGAAAGAAAAACAGATATGTGAAACAATCCCATTGAGTTCCAACTTTGCTATTGCCTTTATATCTTCAAGCGTCTCATCACTTTGCTACTTGGCCGAAGGTGGGCCAGATTGATTGGCGCCATCTGAGCTTGATAGTTGATACTGAAGTCTAGTTGCAAGATGATCCAATGATACATAGTGATACGCTTTAATCCCTAATTTTTCCCTGGATCGCCCTTTCGGGTTTTCAGTCCACCGGGATACCCTTTTTTGCCCATGTTGCCTTTTCAGGTTTTCGACTTGCCGGGTGTATAGTTTTTTTCATTTTCATCCCTACTTTTGCCCGAACCCTTTTGGTTCGCCGGGAAGCCTTATTTTTGCCTAGGCTAGTCAACCTAGCGGGTCCTTGATTATGCGTAGTATCTTTTCACTATGTCTGCATTGACAGGGTGAGGAAGGTCGTCACCATCTATGATGGTTAGAATCATAGCTCCTCCCGAGAAAATGTTCTTAACCACGAATGGGCCTTCGTATGTAGGGGTCCATTTGTCCCTGGGATCACCTTACGGTAGTATGATGTGTTTGATCAGTAGATCCCCGGCTTGATACTCTTGACGTCTGACTTTCTTTTTAAAGGCCTTGATCATTCGCTTTTGATACGTCTGACCATGACAGATAGCAGTAAGTCTCTTTTCATCGATTAGATTCAGCTGATCAAGCCGGGTTTGGATCCAGTCGTCTTCGTTCAAACCCGTATCCTTCATAATCTTGAGAGAGGGTATCTAGACTTCGATGGGTAGGACTGCTTCCATGCCATACACCAAAGAGTAGGGTGTTTCCCCTTTCGATGTCCGTGCAGAGGTACGGTACCCATGAAGAGTGAATGGTAACATCTCGTGCCAGTCTTTGTATGTCACTGTCATCTTCTGCACAATCTTCTTGATGTTCTTATTAGTTGCTTTAACAGCCCCATTCATCTTCGACCAATAGGGAGAAGAGTTATGATGTTGTATCTTGAACTGTTTACAGAGCTCGGTGATCATCGTGTTATTTAGATTTGTACCATTGTCAGTAATAATTCTCTCTGGGACACCATATCGACAAATCAGATTGTGTCAGATGAACCGCGCCACGACGTTCTTGGTTATTGTAGCAAAGGAAGCTGCCTCAACCCACTTTGTGAAGTAATCAATAGCCACCAGAATGAAACAATGCCCGTTAGACGCAATAGGTCTGATCTCGCCGATCATGTCGATGCCCCACATTGCAAAAGGCCAAGGAGCTATCAAAACATTCAGGGGAACCGAAGGTACATGCACCTTATCAGCATAGATTTGGAACTTATGACAGGTTCGAGAGTACTGATAACAATCGGCTTCCATAGTGGACCAGTAATATCCTGCCCGTAGGATTTTCTTTGCCATGGTATTTCCACTGGAATGAGTTCAGAAGGTACCTTCATGTAACTCTGCCATGATTCTTTCTGCCTCGCTCTTGTCTACACACCGTAGTATGGTTGAATCGTGGTTATGCTTGTAGAGGATTCCATTACTGATGAAGAACTTCGCAGCAAACCTTCTCAGACACTCCATAACATTAACAGATGCCCCCTCGGGGTATTCTTGAGCTTTAAGATACCTTTTTACTTCGTGAAACTAGGGTTTATCTGCTACCTCTTCAGTCTCAATGTCACAGCAGTATGCGGGTTCGTCAAACCTCTCAATGGTAATCTGGGGAGCCTCGTTGTCCCACCTGACTTTGAACATATAAGACATGGTAGCTAGCGCGTCCGCCAACTGGTTCTCTTCTCGTGGGAAATGTTCAAAGGTTATCTCCTCAAAGTGTGGGAGCAATGTCAGTACATACTCTTTGTAAGGAATAAGATTCGGGTGTTTCGTATCCCACTCTCCTTTGATCTGGCTTATCACCATAGCAGAATCTCCGAATACATTCAAAAACTTAATCCTCAGGTCAATAGCAGCTCGAAGACCCATAATACATGCTTCATACTCCGCCATGTTGTTGGTGCAATTAAAACATGATCGGCCGGTGAATGGAGTATGACAACCCTCAATAGATATGATTACAGTGCCAATGCCATTACCCAATGTGTTCGAGGCTCCATCAAAATACATAGACCATCAGGATCCCTCCTCGGGTCCTTCATCTGGTCCAGGTTCTTCGCAGTCGGTTACCAACATGATATTCTCATCCGGGAACTCGAAATTCATGGACTGGTAGTCATCCACGGCCTGATGCGCCAAATGATCTGCCAATACACTCCCCTTTATTGCCTTTTGGATTGTGTATTGGATGTCGTACTCGGTTAATATCATCTGCCATCTTGTTATTCTTCCAGATAAGGAGGGCTTCTCGAAAATATACTTGATTGGATCCATCTTTGATATCAACAAGGTAGTGTGAGTCAGCATATACTGTCTCATCCGGCAAGCAGCCCATGCCAAAGCGCAGCAAGTTTTCTCTAGCAGTGAGTATCGGGTCTCACAGTCGGTAAACTTTTTGCTAAGGTAGTAAATGGCGTGCTCTTTTCGGCCAGACTCGTTATGTTGCCCCATCACACACCCTATTGAATTGTCTAGCACTATCAAGTATAATATCAAAGGTCTTCCTTCAACTGGAGGCATCAAAATTGGTGGTTCTTGAAGGTATTCCTTGATTCTTTCGAAAGCGGTTTGGCATTCATCATTCCACTTTACCACTTGATCTTTCTTCAGCAGCTTGAAGATTGGCTCACAAGTAGCAGTTAGATGTGAAATGAACCTGGCGATATAATTCAGACGTCCCAAAAAAAAACCCTAACTTCCTTCTTTGTGCGGGGAGCCGGCATCTCTTGTATGGCTTTTACCTTTGCAGGGTCCACCTGAATACCCTTATCACTGACAACAAAACCCAGAAGCTTACCAGACGTTACCCCAAAGGTACACTTGTTCGGATTCAACCTCAGCTTGTACGTCTTTAACCTGTCAAACAGTTTCTGGAGATGATTAAGGTTCTCTTCCCCAGTCTGGGACCTGGCTATCATGTCATCGACATAAACCTCAATCTCGTGATGAATCATAACGTAGAACAAAGCGACCATGGCGCGCTGATAGGTTTCCCCAGCATTCTTCAACCCAAAAGGCATTACCTTGTAACAGAAGGTGCCCCACTGCATAACGAAGGTTTTCTTCTCCATGTCCTCAGGAGCCTTCTTGATCTGGTTGTAGCCAGAAAAACCATCCATGAAGGAGAAGATCTTGTGATGCACGGTATTGTCGACCAGAACATCAATGTGAGGAAGTGGGAAGTCATCCTTGGGGCTTGTCCTGTTCAGATCTCTAGACTCCACACAAATTTGTACCTTGCCGTCATTCTTAGGTATCGGAACGATGTTGGCAACCCACTGCGGATAAGAAGTGACAACTAAGAATCCTGCGTCAAACTGTTTCATGACCTCTGCCTTGATTTTCTCTGACATTTCAGGGCGCATACGGCGGACCTTTTGCTTTACCGGAGGGCAGTCTTCCTTAGTCGGCAGGCGGTGTACCACAATATTAGTGTCCAAACCAGGCATGTCTTCATTGGATTAGGCGAAGATCTCAACATAGTCGTGTAGCATCTGTGTTAACCATTGTTTGAAACTAGGCTCCAGATTTGCACCTATTTTAACCTCTTTTCTGTCTTCCTCTGTACCCAAATTCAATGACTCAACTGGTTCTTCATGAGGCTATATGGCCCTTTCTTCCTGCTGTAACAGTCTAGCAAGTTCTCCAGGAACCTCACAATCATCCTCACCTTCGTCCTCGGCTTGATTGATCTTATTTTTAAAGTCATAACTGGCAGTAGCAGAGTCGTTATCAATGGGATCCAGAGTGGATATGGATCTGCATTATGATACGTGAGTGTGTGTAAGAGAAAAGTTGTTTTGATAAAGTGAGAGACAGGAAGGAAAAACAAGGAGCACAAAATTTGTAATGCAAGAAACGTCCAATGCTTTATTAATGATATATGAAATGACCAATAATAGCCCTCACAAGCAAAGCCAAGGTGCCTCGGGCAAGGCACAGGGCCGTAAAGTTTCAAACTATTTATTATAAATCTTAAAACAAAAGTCAATTATTGCGGAATAAAAGAAACAAGTATGAAGTCCTTCGCCGTCCAGTTATTCAATCCACCGTTGGTCGTTGGGTATATCCAGCTGTCGATGTCTGAATCCTCTTCACTATTTTCAATTGCATTAACTTCCCGGTTGCTGATTGTCGTACCCTAAATTTTCCATATCTCTTTTATTCTTGTCTGGCTTCAAACTTTGCATTCCATTTGCATCATTTTATCATTCAGTCATTTGCATATCCCGCATCTCAGGGAATCAGGCGCTTTGGTTTGAAGTATTAGGGCTACGCCCTCTTTTTGTCTAATCTTGTTTTGAGGTTTTCTTATAAGGTAAAAAGGAAGCGCATCTGGTTCTCGATTAGTGGATTGTGGAATGAATTTTGTCATCACGTTACAAGTTTGGTTCTCGCTCAATTTTGTCAGAGCCTGGATTAGGGTTTATTTCCCTATGTGTGCTGGTCAAGATGCTAAGGTTTCGAGTTTTTGGTTTTTGTGAAGATTTTTCAGTCGCCTGCCTCGAGGGTGGCTCAAAGCTCAGTGTATTAGGCCTTTCTCACAAGGATTCTCAGGGTTTAAGTTTGCACAAGTGCATTGGGATCTTCCAGTACTAAATTTAAAAGGAAACTGTCAAAAAGAGAGAAAACAGATAAAAATATTATTTTGACAAATTTGGAGGAAAACAGGTCTCCTTCGATTCAGCACGCTTCGATTGACTCTTAGCCTCCTTCGATTCAGCACCCTTCGATTGACTCTTAGCCTCCTTCGAATGCAACTTGGGCATGTCCTTCATTTTGAACTTAAAGCCTCCTTCGAATGCAATTTTAGGTACATCCTTCGTTTAGATTTGAAATCTCCTTCGATTCAGCACCCTTCGATTGACTCTTAGCCTCCTTCGAATACAACTTGGGCATGTCCTTCATTTTGAACTTAAAGCCTCCTTCGAATGCAAGTTTAGGTACATCCTTCGTTTGGATTTGAAACCTCCTTCGATTCATCCTTTCGATTGGACAAGTGTGCTGTCTACATGCTTGCAATCACAGGCCATGACATGTTGGCCACACATGCCCCCTGCAAGGAAACCTTTTCAATTCACCAAGCGTGCTGCCTGCAAGCCTACTTCGATTTGGACAAGTTTACTGCCTACAAACCTGCTTCGACTGGACAAGTTTGCTGCCTGCAAGCCTACTTCTATTTGGACAAGTTTACTGCCTACAAACCTGCTTCGACTGGACAAGGTTGCTGCCTGCATGCTTGCTTCGTTTGGACGAGTTTCGATGGGAAAAAGTAACCATCTCTATGCATCCTTCGAATCCACTTGCACCAAGGGCCTCTTGCATACTTTGCTTCATACAAGCTTCGTTTGAGACAAGAGGTATCTTCATACAAGATTTGACTAAGTTCTTGCTTCCTTTGAAAAAGCGCCCTTCAGTTTAGAAGCCAGGAACTTCCCTCATGCTAAAAAGACACAAGACAATGACTCCCTTTATGTTTGTTTCGATCCACATGCTTCGATTGGGCAATGTGCTTCCTTCGAGCTTGAGCTTTCGATTTGACAGTATGTTTCCTTCGATACAAGCTTCGACTGGGCATTAGTTTGTTTCGACCATAAGCTTCGACTGAGGGAAAGGCTTCCTTTGAACAAGTGTGTTTCGATCTCATTCTTGCATTCGACTCAAGACCAAGTCTCATTTTCAATGCTAAGCTGTTTCCAAATCTTTACATAATCAGAGGCTTACACAAGTTTGTGATACATTTCCTAAGGGTTCAAAGGTTTATTCATTGGATAATATCATTCTTGGATAAATTGGCAAAAAAACTATGTACCCTTTTTTTCAATAAAAGGTACTTTAGTCCAAAATAGCCAAATACAACACTCCAAAAATCTATTGTTGCTGCTCCAATGCCTGCTGTAAGATGCCAAAACAACATAAAAAACTGCTGCACAGCAGTCCTGAAACACTGCCCCATTCTTGCACCGAAATAGCATACAAGCATTGTCCCTCAAAGGCTGCAAAGAGCAGTTTACTCAAATTGTTAAAATTATTTTGTTTTCCCTCCAAAAGCTTCAGCCAACTTTTCCTATAAGTAAGAGGCTCCAACACATGTTTAAGGGAGGATCTTTGGACCAGAGGAACGAATCCCCCAAATATTCTCAAACACAACAAAACTCTCAAGTTCATCAACACTTGAGAAATTAAAAAAAAACAGAATCCCAAACACTCACCTCTTTGATTCTGAAGAACACCCCACACATAAAAGTTTGCTCAAACTCAAAGACAACCTTCTGTGACAACTCTTTGAACCAAAAGCGAACCCCCTGTGACTACTCTTCGAATTCCAGAAACATCCAGGTAGCAGTTCAAGTTCGAAACCCACATCCATTCAAGGCCTGAAGCAAGGTAAGTTATTCTTACCTTTGAACTTTTTGTTCCATGGCATAGTAATTTTCCCTTTCGTTTGAAACATGTACATACCATTGTTCCTTTCGTTTCCACCCTTTTTAACATATTTTTTAGAGCTAAGCCTTTCGGTTTTCTTTCTGTTTACCTGAACTTGCTTTAACTATTAAACTGTTTACAAGACAAATACTAGCATGGCCTCAGGACATGTTGCCATTTAATGCTTGAAATGAAAGAAACAGGAAACAGGAAATAGGAAACGAAGCTTCTGGCTTCTACCCTCTTTCTCCAGGTCAAACGAAAGAGACAACCAGGAGGAAAACCATGTTAACTTCTAGGCCCAAACGAAAAGTATGCCTTCACTGACTTCCAGGCTCAGTCGAAAGGCATTCCCTCACTGCTTTCAACGTCCAGTCGAAGAAGACAACAAGGCAACAAGGCAGAACCAGAAGGCTTCGCCATACACTGACTTCCAGGCCAATCGAAGGCCATGACCTCACTGGTGCCATCCCCAATCGAAGGAGGCCAACAAAATGCAAGTCGAAGGGTGCTACTGCCTGGGTCGAAAGACACTCATTTTTCTTACTTTTATCTTATTTTTTCCTTCATATTTTTTATGCCTTTTGATATGGTTGTAATAGCGTAGGATTTTATCTTTCTGCATTTTATTTACTTTGTACAAATGCTAGTAATTAGGCGTGTATGGCAAGATAAAATCAACAAGTAAACAAACCAAAACATCCAAAAACACTCTTTAATCATTACTTGAATATATCTTAAAACCCGCAAAACACTCAACAAATCAAAACTCCCCCCAAGGGCATGTTATCTCCATTCTACCGCGATACCGGCCGTGCCTATTGCTAGAATGCGTGCGTTAATGTCGCCCACTAAAAAACACAAACAAATCTACCTTTTTCTAGAGGAACTACGGTGTTCTGATTCCCTCATTGGATACGTAGGCAAAGGGTCGCGAAACCCTCACGAACGCAATAATCAAAAACCATCCATTTCCCCTTAAGCAAGCATAGTTGTAGATAAACACACCCTTTAAGACCAACAAACAAAATGGATCCCGTTGAGTACAACGTATGTGAGGGGTGCTAATACCTTCCCCTCGCATAACCGACTCCCTTACCCTTTCTCTTGGTCGTAAGACCATCTTATCCATTCCCTTGTGGTTTTATTGATATTTCCCCTTCCTTCGAAATAAATAAAGTTCGGTGGCGGCTCTGTGTTTTCTGCCGGTGGTTTCAGCTGGCGACTCTGCTGGGGATTTTTAGCGAGTATCTCCTAGTTTTGTTTATTTGTATTTTTGGGTGTTTATTTATTTGCTTTACCTTGCTTTACTGTTTTATTTCTTTATTTCTTTATTTTATTCTTTTGTATATATTGCATATATTGTTGCTACTCACATATTCTGGATACATTGTGATGTTGGGTTTGGTGACTACTTTTGATAAGTCCTCTACCCGGACTTGGGTTACACATAGGATTAGGACGGCCGGTATAGTCATGTTAACATTGAGGGAGTAATCCCGAAGAAGGAGGCATGAGAATCCCCCACTCAGTGGAGGTCCCCTTGAAAGTAATGATGTTCACCGAGTAATCGGGAAGATGTTGTTGCTTTTGACCTGGGAGCTCGAGAAGCTGAGGGCCGTAGAACCATTAACCCATATTGGCCTTTTAGGTGCAATGCGGAGACTGTAATGGAGTAATCCGGAAGTAGTTGTCACGCGATATTGCACTCGGACGAGTTTTTCCTGCGAATATTGCTAATTACCAAGTAATTGGGACGCCGGTAATATCCAAAGGAAGAGCGTAGACTTTGAGAACTCTTTACAACCTTGTTCGGCAGGTGATAAACCCTTAGTACACACCTCGTGGGTGGTTACTCTGACTCCATGCCTATGACGTCGAACTTTTGATCCTGTTACTTTCAGCCTGTGCAACGGACTACGCAATGGTTATCCAGAATATGTGGAGCTGAGACTTCATACCATAGCATACCATAACATCACATCATCATGTATATATATCTCATATCTAGAGAAATCCAAAGACAAGTCTTGTTGATATAACTTTTCAAAAGGGAAATTTTAAAAAGATAGACGAGTCTTTGGGTCTCATTAGAAATGAAGATAAAGCATTCATCCATATTACCATGCATTCATTTTTTCACAACAAAAACTCATTGGGGTCCCCTTTCTCAGAATCCAGTAAACAGCAAAGACAACTCATAAACATCAGTACACACAGAAAATTGTATGTTCAACGAGCACGATCTGAGTCTTTTCAGCCGAGTCATCAACCCCATGGGCAACAAGGAAGAAAGAGGAAGAAAGTTATTGAAAGGAGGGTGGATCCCATTCCCATGTCTTATGCTCAACTTTTCCCTCAGTTGTTTGCCAATCAGTTGGTTCAACTGCGTGAACTTGGTCCAACACCAAATCCTCTCCCACGAGGGTATGATGTCAGTGCTCGTTGCGAATTCCATTCAGGGGATCCAGGCCACACAATTGAGAATTGTAGGGCATTAAAATAAACAACGTTCAAGACCTCCTTGATGCCAAAGTTATCATGTTCACTCCAAAGGGTCTGATAATGGATTGAATCCCCTTGATGAGATAAGTGTCAAGACTGCAAGAGCGTCTCCTCAATTGAGCCAAGGCTAAAGACGTCTCCTGAGCATGGAAATCTCTAATTTCATTTGCATTATAATTTGTAACTTTTCTTGTTTTGTTCAGTACCCATTGTATGCAAAATTGTTTGTCTTTTTATACTGAATCACCATGCATTGACTGTGTTTGTCTTGAACTAATACATTCGTATTCACTCATTTACGTTTTGTTATTGTACTTGCTTTTGATGCTTAACTCTTTTTAATTTAATTTAAAGAAAAGAAAAAAAACAACTCTTGGGGGAGGATGATGAAGATCTGATACTTAGATTCTCAAATGGTATGCTTTTGAATAAAATCTTGCCGATGATGTACAAGCATTGTTTTAAATCCCCAAACACCGGAGTTATAAGGAAGATAGACTCTCGTCAACCCTTTCGAGCTTTGAAGTAGGAATTTATTTTACACAAAAAAACCCTCATTTTTAACCCCGGGGAGGGTAGATTTCAGTTAATCCGATCGAGCATCCAGAACTCGTCAAGAGGGAGTTCCTAGCGATACAACAATGGTTATCCATCAAAGGGCTAGGAGAAGTCAACACCACAATGATAAACCATCACCTACCTGTAACATGCATCGAAGAGAACGATATCCCGATGGGTATCTCTTGCACAATCAGGAGGTCAGCAGATGACGATACCATAACAGTTATTCTTCATCTATCCAGGACTCAGACAACCACAACCATTTCCAACAAATCAAAGATGGCACAAAGATCAATAACTTGTTCAAAAAGAAAGAGACAAAAAGCCCAGTTAAGTCATAACTTAAAAAACAAGAGACTTAGGCAAAAGTCAGGGCATCCCGCTGGACTGCAACTTCAAAATCAAGAAATTGTCCAGGAAAAATTAGGGAAAGAGAAATAAAAAAAAAAAAATCCTCAGCAAAGAACAAGATCAAGTGATCAGACGCCAAGAAGCCAGTGATTGTCGGGTCTTAGAAACCCCTGTGGTTCCTCAATCATCGCAAACTCTCTTCTCAGGATATCAGTGCTCGTATCAAGTTAACTGAATATAGGAATGGAGAACATCATGGAGAATGGGTGGGTACCAAATAATTTTGAGCCTTAAATCCTTTTTTCTAAAACCGTGAACCAGACCACGTTACAACCCTTAAAAGTCCTAACTGAAGCATGGGTTAATTCAAAAGCAATACTGTAGCGAGAGTACGGTAACCTGACTCCTCAGAGATGTACTAAAATTTGATTTGGTAACATGTCACCTATTCTTAAAAACAAAAAAAAATGGATGCTTCGACATCATTTCAATAAAATTTTTTCGAACTTCAAGACAAGCATAGAATTTGCATTAGAATCATCATTCTTAGACAAACATTTGTTGCATATAAATAAGTTTTTGAACATCAAGTAAGCTTGCGTGATGAGCATCAATGGAAAACATGGTCTCGAAGGACGATTGCTGCAGAAACTTGTCAAAAAACAAAGATAGATCTTATTCTGGGGCATTCCCTCAAGCTGCCAATCAGAGGCTATCACGTCGATGAATCTCTTCCATATTTTGCCAGTCAATCAGAAGAAACCATATCGATAAATCTCTTTAAACTTCAAACTGGGGGAATCAGGCTCAATAACCTATTCAAAATTAGTGCAACCTGGGGCAGTTACGTCGAGATTCGACAAATCTCTACAAGAATCCATGATTAGAGGCAGATATTGGGGCATGCCACATTGCGCCGTATTATGACATGAATCTTCCAGCATTCCACTCGAAGAGATACTTGCAGACAGGGGCATTCCTCCTCCCCTCTTAGGGAGCTATTCAAGCAAATTTCTGTCATTCGTACAAATTCAATCAAGCTAAAAGCGTCATGACGTTCACTTTGGTTTAGTTAGCGTCCTCGTAATCATCATCATTCCCTGCAAATGTTTAAACACGCAACTCCCCAGCAATGAAGTGAACTCGGGGCATCTGAAGACACTAATGTCCATTTCCTAATCCCCAAGTGGTTCGTGAAGTAAGGAAAGTCAGACAGGGCCCTTTCCTCCCTAGCAATAGAGAAAACTTGGGGCATTTGATGAGATCCATGTCTCTATTCAGTCATTCACAAGAAGTCCAACACATGAAGGAAGTCAGATCAAGCTACTCCTCCTCAACAAGATTTAATCCCCAGTGAACTCGGTGGGGCTAACTCTTTTCTCTCAAATTTCAAGCACCGGTCCATGTTGGTACCTCAAGATGACGGACAACAGATCCCAATGAGTTTTTTAACATTTTGTACACAATAATCATCACGACATACTGCATTGCATCCTCAAACGCACATCATATCCATGGATCATCATGTCACACTTCAAATGCATATGAAGCATAAGCCAGATCAATCCCAAATCAACAAAACATCCTCACAAAGAATTTCATCCTCATAATTTCCAGCTAACATCTGTTATTACACTACCAACTAAAATAAACCATGGTGCCAGTACGTCGTACTCCCCCAACTATCAATCCTCACGTTATCTTTCATAGGGTCGTAGGTTGCTCGTAGGTCTTACCCCCACGTTATCTTTCATAGGGTCGTAGGTCGCTCGTAGGTCTTACCCTCATGTTATCTTTCATAGGGTCGTAGGTCGCTCGTAGGTCTTACGCTCACGTTATCTTTCATAGGGTCGTAGGTCGCTCGTAGGTCTTACCCTCACGTTATCTTTGCTAGGGTCGTAGGTCGCTCGTAGGTCTTACCCTCACATTATCTTTGCTAGGGTCGTAGATCGCTCGTAGGTCTTACCCTCACATTATCTTTTATAGGTTCGTAGGTCGCTCGTAGGTCTTACCCTCACGTTATCTTTACTAGGGTCGTAGGTCGTTCGTAGGTCTTACCCTCACGTTATATTTCATAGGGTCGTAGGTCGCTCGTAGGTCTTACCCTCACGTTATCTTTGCTAGGGTCGTAGGTCGCTCGTAGGTCTTACCCTCACATTATCTTTCATAGGGTCGTAGGTCGCTCGTAGGTCTTACCCTCACGTTATCTTTGTTAGGGTCATAGGCCGCTCGTAGGTCTTACCCTCACGTTATCTTTGCTAGGGTCGTAGGTCGCTCGTAGGTCTTACCCTCATGTTATATTTCATAGGGTCGTAGGTCCCTCGTAGGTCTTACCCTCATGTTATCTTTTCATAGGGTCGTAGGTCGCTCGTAGGTCTTACCCTCACGTTATCTTTTCTAGGGTCGTAGGTCGCTCGTAGGTCTTACCCTCACGTTATCTTCTCATAGGATCGTAGGTCGCTCGTAGGTCTTACCCTCATGTTATCCTTGCTAGGGTCGTAGGTCGCTCGTAGGTCTTACCCTCATGTTATCTTTGCTAGGGTCATAGGTCGCTCGTAGGTCTTACCCTCACGTTATCTATTATAGGGTCGTAAGTCGCTCGTAGGTATTACCCTCACTTTACCTTTCTCTTGGGTCATAGATCATACGTTTATCTTTACCCGTTGTCTTTACTTTTCTCTTACGTCATAGATTATACGCTGATCTTTACCCATTATCTTTACCTTTCTTTTTGGATCGTGAAATACCGCTTGATAGATTCTCTGTCGTCATCAAGTTCTACTCATTGCATTTAAGTTATCATTTTGTCAAGTAATTCTACTTCCAGTCATCACGACATCGTCAACCATATCCTTTCAGTCACTATACCGCCCACTCCCTCAAGAACCTTGTATTGGCACCGTTACCCCAGCACAAGCTACCCTTTTTCAACCATGTTTTATCCATCATGACCAGTCCACCAGAAGACCAGTTTGTCTTTCTCCAGCAGACATCCACACCAGTAAATAACACTTACACCATCTCTCCAGGGCAAATTTCGGGTCCTGGTATTTAATCATCTTCCACCTTGAACTCTCGAAAGGCTGACGCCAATCTCGCCTTCAGGTTTAAGACGATTAAATAGGGGCAGCTGTCGTACCCTAAATTTTCCCTATCTCTTTTATTCTTGTCTGGCTTCAAACTTTGCATTCCATTTGCATCATTTTATCATTCAGTCATTTGCATATCCCGTATCTCAGGGAATCAGGCGCTTTGGTTTGAAGTATTAGGGCTACGCCCTCTTTTTGTCTAATCTTGTTTTGAGGTTTTCTTATAAGGTAAAAAGGAAGCGCATCTGGTTCTCGATTAGTGGATTGTGGAATGAATTTTGTCATCACGTTACAAGGTTGGTTCTCGCTCAATTTTGTCAGAGCCTGGATTAGGGTTTATTTCCCTATGTGTGCTTATCAAGATGCTAGGGTTTCGAGTTTTTGGTTTCTGTGAAGATTTTTTAGTCGCCTGCCTCGAGGGCGGCTCAAAGCTCAGTGTATTAGGCCTTTCTCACAAGGATTCTCAGGGTTTAAGTTTGCACAAGTGCATTGGGATCTTCCAGTACCAAAATTAAAAGGAAACTGTCAAAAAGAGAGAAAACAGATAAAAATATTATTTTGACAAATTTGGAGGAAAACAGGTCTCCTTCGATTCAGCACCCTTCGATTGACTCTTAGCCTCCTTCGATTCAACACCCTTCGATTGACTCTTAGCCTCCTTCGAATTCAACTTGGGCATGTCCTTCATTTTGAACTTAAAGCCTCCTTCGAATGCAAGTTTAGGTACATCCTTCGTTTAGATTTGAAATCTCCTTCAATTCAGCACCCTTCGATTGACTCTTAGCCTCCTTCGAATACAACTTGGGCATGTCCTTCATTTTGAACTTAAATCCTCCTTTGAATGCAAGTTTAGGTACATCCTTCGTTTGGATTTGAAACCTCCTTCGATTCATCCTTTCAATTGGACAAGTGTGCTGCCTACATGCTTGCAATCACAGGCCATGACATGTTGGCCACACATGCCCCCTGCAAGGAAACCTTTTCGATTCACCAAGCGTGCTGCCTGCAAGCCTACTTTGATTTGGACAAGTTTACTGCCTACAAACCTGCTTCGACTGGACAAGTTTGCTACCTGCAAGCCTACTTCGATTTGGACAAGTTTACTGCCTACAAACTTGCTTCGACTGGACAAGGTTGCTGTCTGCATGCTTGCTTCGTTTGGACGAGTTTCGATGGGACAAAGTAACCATCTCTATGCATCCTTCGAATCCACTTGCACCAAGGGCCTCTTGCATACTTTGCTTCATACAAGCTTCGTTTGAGACAAGAGGTATCTTCATACAAGATTTGACTAAGTTCTTGCTTCCCTTGAAAAAGCGCCCTTCAGTTTAGAAGCCAGGAACTTCCCTCATGCTAAAAAGACACAAGACAATGACTCCCTTTATGTTTGTTTCGATCCACATGCTTCGATTGGGCAATGTGCTTCCTTCGAGCTTGAGCTTTCGATTTGACAGTATGTTTCCTTTGATACAAGCTTTGACTGGGCATTAGTTTGTTTCAACCACAAGCTTCGACTGAGGGAAAGGCTTCCTTCGAACAAGTGTGTTTCGATCTCATTCTTGCATTCGACTCAAGACCAAGTCTCATTTTCAATGCTAAGCTGTTTCCAAATCTTTACATTATCAGAGGCTTACACAAGTTTGTGATACATTTCCTAAGGGTTCAAAGGTTTATTCATTAGATAATATCATTCTTGGATAAATTGGCAAAAAAACTATGTACCCTTTTTTTCAATAAAAGGTACTTTAGTCCAAAATATCCAAATACAACACTCCAAAAATCTGTTGTTGCTGCTCCAATGCCTGCTGTAAGATGCCAAAACAACACAGAAAAAACTGCTGCACAGCAGTCCTGAAACACTGCCCCATTCTTGCACCGAAATAGCATACAAGCACTGTCCCTCGAAGGCTGCAAAGAGCAGTTTACTCAAATTGTTCAAATTATTTTGTTTTCCCTCCAAAAGCTTCAGCCAACTTTGCCTATAAATAAGAGGCTCCAACACATGTTTAAGGGAGGATCTTTGGACCAGAGGAACGAATCCCCCAAATTTTCTCAAACACAACAAAACTCTCAAGTTCATCAACACTTGAGAAATCAAAAAAACCCAGAATCCCAAACACTCACCTCTTTGATTCTGAAGAACACCCCACACATAAAAGTTTTCTCAAACTCAAAGACAACTTTCTGTGACAACTCTTCGAACCAAAAGCGAACCCCCTGTGACTACTCTTCGAATTCCAGAAACATCCAGGTAGCAGTTCAAGTTCGAAACCCACATCCATTCAAGGCCTGAAGCAAGGTAAGTTATTCTTACCTTTGAACTTTTCGTTCCATGGCATAGTAATTTTCCCTTTCGTTTGAAACATGTACATACCATTGTTCCTTTCATTTCCACCCTTTTTAACATATTTTTTAGAACTAAGCCTTTCGTTTTTCTTTCTGTTTACCTGAACATGCTTTAACTATTAAACTGTTTACAAGACAAATACTAGCATGGCCACAAGCCATGTTTCCGTTCAATGCTTGAAATGAAAGAAACAGGAAACAGGAAATAGGAAACGAAGCTTCTGGCTTCTACCCTCTTTCTCCAGGTCAAACGAAAGAGACAACCAGGAGGAAAACCATGTTGACTTCTAGGCCCAAACGAAAAGTATGCCTTCACTGACTTCCATGCTCAGTCGAAAGGCATTCCCTCACTGCTTTCAACCTCTAGTCGAAGAAGACAACAAGGCAACAAGACAGAACCAGAAGGCTTCGCCATACACTGACTTCCAGGCCAATCGAAGGCCATGACCTCACTGGTTCCAGCCCCAATCGAAGGAGGCCAACAAAATGCAAGTCGAAGGGTGCTACTGCCTGGGTCGAAAGACACTCATTTTTCTTACTTTTATCTTATTTTTTCCTTCATATTTTTTATGCCTTTTGATATGGTTGTAATAGCGTAGGATTTTATCTTTCTGCATTTTATTTACTTTGTACAAATGCTAGTAATTAGGCGTGTATGGAAAGATAAAATCAACAAGTAAACAAACCAAAAAATCCAAAAACACTCTTTAATCATTACTTGAATATATCTTAAAACCTGCAAAACACTCAACAAATCAAAACTCCCCCCAAGGCCATGTTATCTCCGTTCTACCGCGATACCGGTCGTGCCTATTGCTAGAATGCATGCATTAATGTCGCCCACTAAAAAACACAAACAAATCAACCTTTTCTAGAGGAACTACGGTGTTCTGATTCCTTCATTGGATACGTAGGCAAAGGGTCGCGAAACCCTCACGAACGCAATAATCAAAAACCATCCATTTCCCCTTAAGCAAGCATAGTTGTAGATAAACACACCCTTTAAGACCAACAAACAAAATGGATCCCGTTGAGTACAACGGATGTGAGGGGTTCTAATACCTTCCCCTCGCATAACCGACTCCCTTACCCTTTCTCTTGGTTGCAAGACCATCTTATCCATTCCCTTGTGGTTTTATCGATATTTGCCCTTCCTTCGGGATAAATAAAGTTCGGTGGCGGCTCTGTGTTTTCTGCCGGTGGTTTCACTGATGTGCAGAGGAGGTCTTCCAATCCATGCGCGCCTAACAGCCCTTTGAGCCCCTTCTTAAATTACAGCCCTGGCATCCTTGAGAGAATCCATCTTCAGTGGAGGTTTGTTGGTAGTAACTTCAGTTGACGCCAAAGTCTGAGGGACCTCTTCGAAGTTCTGACAAGGAGTTTCTATGAATTCCTCGTCCATCTCTACGTAGCGGAAGGAATTGAGATGACTTACCATATACTCTTCTTCACCTCGCACCGTGATAATCTTCCCCTTCATCGGATATTTCAGCATTTGATGGAGTGTGGAAGTAACTGCACCAGTCTTATGGATCCAAGGACGACCCAGCAAGCAAGAATACGATGGCTTGATATCCATTACGTAGAAGGTGGACCCAAAAGTATGGGAACCCACTTTGATAGGGATGTCCACTTCCCCATGCACCATTCTCTTTGATCTGTCAAAAGCCCTCACCACAATGTTATTCGGCTTTAAAGTCAAACCCTCACAATCCAAATGGTCTAACGCTTTCTTTGGCAAAACATTCAACGAAGACCCGGTATCTACCAGCATATGGCCCATAGTGGTACCCCTGCACTCGATCGAGACATGCAGAGCATCATTATGATTCCTCCCCTTAGGGGTCAGATCTGCATCTGGAAAGCCTAGCCCATTGTCAGTAGTCAGGCTAGCCACACAATCTTTGAACTGATCTGCTGAAGTTTCCTGTGGTACATGCGCAGTCTTGAGAAATGCAATCAAAGCCTTCGCATAGGCTTCCGAACACAACAACAGGGACAAGATGGATATCTTTGATGGGGTCTTCCCCAGCTGCTCGACCACATTGTAGTCGCTCTTCTTGATAATCTTCAGTGTTTCCTCTATTTCTTGTTTAGAGGCTTCTACAACGATTTTCTTAGGTGCCTCCATCCGGGCAGGCTCACCTATAATTTCTTTGCCATGAGTCCCAGATGGCTCAGCAGCAAGGGTGACAACTGGAGTAAGAATAGGAACGGTAGCAGGTGTAATAACTGGAGTAGGAACAGGAGAAATGTCTGGAGTGCTGGTTGGAGCAGTAGTTGGAATAACAGTAGGCTTGATGATAGTCTTTGGGGAAATCTCGGGAGAGAAGACCCTTCCACTTCGGGTAACTTTACTGGTCCCGAAAATATTACTGACATCAGTATCACCTTCTTTATTCTTCAGATCTTACTTAATGTCAGGATAATACACGTCAGCGCCGTAATGCCATGGGACAACCTTATCTGAGGTGTACGGGATGGGACCAGGAACAATGATTATTAGCGGAGTGATTCTTTGAACAGGTGTAAACCTAATAGGTCTTCTCGAGGAAACCTTGGAAGGATTGGCGGAAATGGTTATAATGGCAACATCTTCATTGGGAACAACAAGAGTCATAGTCTTCTCAAACAAAATTTCTTTATTATCCATCAGGCGCTGAACACCTGACTTCAACAAACAACAACCGGATGGTATAATTGAACACATGTGGCAACCTTCACCACAACCCGGTAATAAACCGACCAAAAACAAATTCTTCTTAACAGTCATCAGAGGCGTAGAAATTTCTTCAACAGAAGTCACAAACAAATCAGTGTCAACAACATTGACTCCACGACCGTGTTTGGGCATGGGAGTAGTTATAACATTCGGCTTTTCTGGAGCATCAAACTCTATCTCCTTGGCTTCGAGAAAATCTTGTACTTTGTTTCTCAGAGCCTAGCAATCATTTGTATCATGGCCAGGACACTCAGAATGGTAGGCGTACCGCGCGTTGGGGTTGTATCTGGGAGAAGTAGTGTTTGGATTCTTGGGAGCCTCTCTCAAGGTCGCCAAGTTGGATTTTAGCAAGTGAGGCAGAACTTCATCCAAAGTCATGTTGATGCGGGTAAACTGCCGTTGTGGTCTTTCCACCCTTTGTTGATTATTGCATTGTGGAGCAACTGTGGGTCTTGGTATCACTACAACATTTACCGTTTGACGGTGTTCAGATCTGTTTTGGCCCCTCGGGCTATAGACTGCACTAGCTTCCTTCTTACCAGCAAAAGGCTTCTTCTCGAACTCGAAGAGGCATCCTTATGTATTTTACCACTTCGAATGCCAGCTTTTACTCTTTCTCCAGTCAAAATCAACTCATTAAAACCAGATGACGAGCTGCAGATCAAGTGATTGAAAAATGGACCAGATAGCGTCCCTAGAAACATGTCAACCAACTCCCTATCAGACAACGGGGGTTTGACTCTTCCAGCCAAATCTCTCCACTTTTGAGCATAGTCCTTAAAACCTTCACCTGCACCCATGGACATACCCTGGAGCTGAGTACGAGTGGGAGCAAGGTTGGCGTTGTACTGATACTGCTTGTAGAAAGCAGCAGCAAGATCTTCCCAGTTTCAGACACTAGCTCCTTCCAACTGGTAGAACCATTCAAGCTGAGTCCCTGACAGACTATCTTGAAAGAAATGCACCCACAAATTTCTATCAGCAGTGTGGGGTTAGATTTTTCTGACATACGAGCGGAGATGGAGTTTTGGACAGGATACTCCATCGTACTTGGCAAAAACCAGAGCTTTGAACTTATGAGGGATGACCACTCCCGATACCAGTCACAATTCTCCAAAATCCAAACTAGGGACCTTCTGAACTTCCATAGCACTCAGACAGTCTTCTATCTGCTTGTATCTATCCTCAGCAGGAGGATATTGCTCATCGTCATAATCAGTATCGTTGTCAGAAACTGCAGGACTAGGGTCCTTTTCCCTTTCTTAGTTCTCCCCGTCCTTGGATGAAGAGGTCAGATCAGTTTGATGCTTCAACCTTTCTCCGAATCTTCTACCCATATTTAGAATACCGACCTTCTTCTTCTTCTTCTTCTCTTTTAGAATAAGGGTCTTCAAATCCTCCAGCCCCCTTAGCCAGACTTAAGAACATCTGTTGGAACTGGGCGTTATGTGCCTGAAGATCTTTGATGACTTGATCGGAATACATTTCTGTTGAAATAAACAGCGAAGAAGATGAGAAACCTGTGGGGGTACCTGTAATGATGTGTATGATAATGGGATGCGCATGTAATGATTTTAAAGTCTTTGGGAAATTTAAATTTGCAAACCAAAATAAACAGAGCTTTATTAGCTTAAACTTTGAAGGTTCAAAATGCCTTTAAGGCTTTACAAAATAAGAAAATAAAATAAAATATAAAACTAGAAAAAGCAAAATCAAAAGTCCCCTGGACGCCTCCTCTTTGTGCTGATATAGTCATTGATCACTCTTTCTTCCTCGACCTGCCTAGTGAGCTTCAGAATCTTCCTTTCCTACTCATGGTACTGTTCTCGGTAAGTATCTCGCTCATCCCTCAATTGAATCCAAGACCTCTGTAACTCTCCAAGATCAGTAGGCATGTAAGGATAGAGAACCGTGTAAGGAATGCCTTCTTCGTTAGTGGGTTCCACAATCACTGGTAATACCTCCTCATAGGGTATTCCAAGCTTCTGGGCACGAGCTCGGACCCATTGGAGATAAGGCTGCATAGGAATGGAAGTCTTCAGTCCTAATCTTCAGGGTTAGATCTGTTTACCATGCCCCAAGCCCGTATGAACCTTCGGTGATGCTCCTTAACATCCTCCTTATAGTCAAATACAATGTCCTCAAGAAGTAACTCATGGGGACCATCTCTTCGAGCATGACCAAATTGTCGTAACGCTAGGCAAGGATTGTAAGTTATACCTCCTCTGATTCCAAGCAATGGGACACTAGGGTATCCCCCACAGCGGTCAATAACAGCGGTGTCTTCCATAGCCCGGGAACACCAAAGAATATATGTATGAGCAAGTGACATTATTCTCTACGACCAACCCAAACCTTCTTCGTTCTTCAGTACAGACTTAGGGAGGTGAGAAATAAACTACCTCGATAGCAATGGCATGCAACACATAAGAGTCCCTCTTCTCCTCATAGTACGAGTATAGAGAGCATGCAAGATATCTCCCAGCAAGGTAGGCACAAGAAAGGAAAATCTTGACAGCATTCACATCTATAAAGGAGTCCGGGTTAGGGAAGAGAACCAAACCATAGATAGGAAGAGCCAAGACATCTTCAAAAGCCTGAAAATCCAAATCATCCCAGAATAGCTGAGCCTGGTCCATCCGAAATTTGGCTAGAAAACCTTCGACCCCGCTTCGTGTTTCCCAATTGGATACTACATCAACCCGTTTTAAATGCAGAGCTGAGGCAATGTCTTCTGGTCTAGGAACTTCTTCCATACCTGTGAAGGGTACCTGTTCAAGGATGGATATTCCCTATAGATGAGAGAACTCTTCCAAGGTGGGTACCAGTTGGTAATTTGGAAAGGTGAAGCAATGATGCACGGGATCAAAGAACTGGAAAAGTACGCTCATCATCTGTTCATCAAGGTTTGAAGTAACCAGGCTGAAAAGTTGACTGTGTCTCTTAATGAAAGTATACGTTTGAGAAACTCTTGATGCTAACTCTTTAAGTTGGGCAGGTATTTGCACAAAGTTGACTCAGATGGTATTTCTATGCACGGAAGCCATGATCTGCAAAACAGAACAAAGATAAATCCCCTTAGTATTTGAAATGGTTAGTGTAATGAAGTATGAATGCCATGTTATGATGCATGATGTCATGATAAACCACAGGTATAGCAAACAACAGGTATTGCAAACACAGTCAAATCACACAAAACCCTTAGGTTTAAGGCTTGCATGAGGTCAAAGGTAATACCCTCTTGAAGTTAAGTTGGTTCAAACCTGTCCTAGAAAAGTAACCGGGTTCTAGAGGATCTCAATATCACTGACCATCCTCCATCGGTCATGGTTTCAGCTCATGCAATCTTTTCTTGCGGCTAGAACTATTCCGAGAGAAGGGCCTAATGAGTGTAACATCGAGTATCAACCAATTCTCAGCTCTACACCGAGTCCGGCTATCTCACTACTTTCTAATGGCCAAGTTGGGAGATTAAAGGTTCTAAGGTCAGTAGATGCTTAACGACACCACACAGCGGCCCCGTATTCTCCTTATTTCTCCACAAGGGATACCGGTACCAACCAATGTTCCACACCAACGTAGCTACTACTTCAATTGTATGGGTCAATGCTGTACAATTCTCTCACAGTCTATTGCTACTTACCTAAAAGGTATCCCCATATCCGAGTTAGGATCTATAGTAACTCCAAACAAACCCTTAAAAGTAAATCAATCAAAGCAATCAAGAGAAGAAATTATGATGAACTAGATCCTAAGGTATACCCCACTTATTAAGTCTCCACCAGAGTCTCCAGTTCTGTGATACAGTGGCAGAACCGACTGTTAATATTGGTTTGCGTTTTGCATTTTGTGTTTGCAAAATGTCGCGGTAAGCAAGAGTCGCCACCGACTTTTATTTCATCTAACCGGAAAGGAAAAAAGTATAGAAAAAATCCTTTTTCGAGATATTCTGAGTATGAGGGGTAGATTATAGAAAGGGAAGGTGTTAGCACCCTTTCTATCCATGGTTTTCCATGGGCTCGTAGGTACTTGCTCATTTTAAACTGCTTGTGTGTATGCTTTGTTTTGAAAAGTTTGACTTTGTGATAACCCTTGTATCAGTCCTCAAGGGTGTGACAACGTTGTTTTGAAAACTGTTTTGAAAGGTGTTTGTGTGAAAAGTTTTGATTTGAGCAAGTACCTACTAGCATCTACTTACTCGAAAAAGGATCGTTTCTATTCTTGTTTCCTTTAGACAGCGCTATCCTACTATTGAGAAATAGGTAGCACCGTCGTTGGAGTTGTAAGGGTCAATTCGAAAGGGACGTACAATCACTAAAGCAATATTAGGACACCTTAGTAATAACCCTAGAGTCTTAAGATCAGATTCGAGGCAACATTTTCGAGGCAACATTCAGACGGAACATTTGATCTTTTTTAGACAGGAGGGCAACCACTAAGACAACCTATACTTAATGATTGTTTACCGAAGGCAACTGAAGTGAGAGTATACCCTAAGAGTGATATGTGTGAGTGATCTATTTTCAGTTATTTAATCTTTGTACATTAGGGTTTTTTAACCGTGTTAATTTGTCATGCATTCTTGCCATACAATCCTATTAGCATACATCTAAACAATTTAAATATTTGCAGAAATTAAATGTGCGAGAAAGTAAATCTACGCATTTACAAGGCTTCCGGGGGGGATTAATTACATAGCCAAAAACCTCGGAAAAAAGAGATAAGTAAAAGGCCCTAGATTAAACTATTACAAACCATGAACAGTTACAAAAATATTGACAAAAATAATAAACGCGCGGCGAAATCACATACGAGACAATTAGGGTTTTGACCCTTCACTAAACCTATTGACGATTGACTAAAAAAGTTTTTTTTGTCATGTTTTAAGGAAATAATGAAATAGTTAAATAAAAAATAAAATCCTAATTCTAATTAATTTTAAATTAAGAAAAAATAAATTAATTTATCCTAAAAACCCTATTTTTTGTATTTTTATTTATTTGAGAAAAAAGAGAAAATAAAATTAAATCGAGAGTTTTAACCTAATTTCTATTTGATTTTATTTATGAAAATAAATTACAATTTCCCTAAGTTAAACTAAATCAAATTAATTTTGATAATGATAAAAAACTAATCCTAATTTTTTTGTGAATTATTGATTTTATGATTTTATGGAAAATAGTTAATTTATGAATTAAGAATAAATAAAATAAATATTAAAAGAATTAAATAAAATAAAAGAAATAAGAAAAGAATGACAGGCCTGCTAGCAATTATGGGGGTATGCTTGTTGAAATTCTGGGCCCAAATGATCCAAGCCCGTTTGACTTTGCATGATTCAGTATGACTGTTGACTTGAGGTGTACGGTGGGTCTCTTGCTCCCTGAGGGTTGGATCCAGCTTGCTGGTGGATCTGATGGTGGAATTTGGATGGCCTATGGTAGACGCTGGAGGCTGCAGTGTACCTGATCTCCTAAAACAAAATAATATGAACAAAGTTTGGGACTTGGGGATGGAACCCAGGTCCTCATGCTAATTCCCAATACCACGCTACCAACTGTGCCACGCGCTCCATTTGTTCATATAATAACAATAAAGTAATATAAGCAAAACAAATAAATATATTCAGAAAACGCGCTAAAATTCAAACCACCCAACCAAGGAGTGCCACGCATCGTCTTCTTCACCAAACCGTCATTTTAGGTAAACAAGCTTTTACCTATGGACGTTTCGTTGTAGGTAATGACCTTGGCCTATCAAAAATTGTTCACAAGCAAGATAAATGGAATTCAAAGGTACCAATCAACTCGTCTCATCTTCACGAGTATCAGGGTACCAGAATCAACGCTCAATTTAACCTGTATCAAGAATCCCTAAATCGTGACCTCAAACCCTAGCCATGGAAATTGTCAGTATACACATCAAAAACTTAATTGAACATAACCAACACGTTACAAACACAATGACAAACATATATATGCTATTAAAATATTCTCATAATGCATGAATCATGATAATCAAATTTCAAAAAAACATGGCAAACCGTGACACCCTTACAAGGCATTTATGTGCGTGTTATGACTTGTAATTGGTTGGGATAGCTTCAGAAACATTCTAAGATGCGATTAGGAGTGTTGGAAGGCTTTGAATCTTCCTCTAGGGTAGAGATCAAATCACCACTTTTTTTACCAAAATTTGAGTTTTTGTTCTTGGCTATGCACGACAGTCAACCCTTTTTCATGCCTTGGATACCTTCTGTATATGTAATGAAACACATTAGGTTAACAAAAACGAACTGAATCTTTCCCATTATGAAGATTTGATTTGGTCTTTCATGGCATATGATATCCTTCCAAATTTGCTTCAACCCAATCTTTTTCAACCCAAATCAATCTTGCACGAATCAGTTATCCTGCTAGCTGTACATAGACTCAAAAGATGCACAAAAAATCCAAGATTTGATTTGATTTTATTATTTTACCATTTAATTTGATTTATTTTGATTTAAATGAATAAAAAATCAAAATAAATGATAAAAATAATAAAATAATAGGTGGAAAAGCTCAGGGGTTGTGGGTCCTATTAGAAACATGTTTCAAACAAGAAAACATTTGTCCCTTTGGAAAGAATGCAAATTTGATCAATGTTGACTTTTGGCAATTTTGCAAAATGGGTCAACTTGGCCAATGCATAACTCTCTCAATTTTGACCCTAGAGAGGTGTTCTTGGACTTTTTAGAAATCTTAGGATGTCCCCTAAGCATCCTTTTGGTCTCATCTCAATTGAGTCTTCCATGTTCATGTATGAAGCTTTGACCCAAAAGGTGTTTTTGTTGACTTTTCAAAATGACCTATAATGTAAAAATTCATATCTTTTTGTGAGTGCATATTCTGAACTTGGGAGCTGAAGATAAATTGTAGGGAATTGAATCCTCTTCAAAATTAGCTTTGGATGGGTCATTTCTGATAAGGTATGAGAATGTTATGCATAGTCAAAGTTGAGTTGACTTTTCCTACAAAACCCCAATTTAGCAACTTTTGGGTTTTGATGAATTGTGAGCAATCCTTGATGAATCATGATCAAACCTTGATCAAATGATGAATGATAATTCAAAATGAGGATGTTGACCAAAAATCTTGAAGTTTGACTGTATGTGGGCCACAATTGACTTTTGACCTAGCATAATCGCTTTTCAGGCCTTTGAGCAGTTGACTGAGCAAACTTCTTATGCAAGGCTTGGAACTTGACCTAGATGATCTTGAGAACATATTAGGACAATGGTGAGCATTTGAGTCCTTTGTGGTTCATATATTCTGATGAAAAATGAAACCCTAGTTTGAGGTAGACTGCCTTAGGAGAGAGTTTGTCTGGTCAACTCTAGAATTTCATTGAGCAATTTTGGGACCTCATGTGATACGGTGGGAAGAACTGACTGTT
This sequence comes from Vicia faba, assembly GCA_948472305.1. Lineage (NCBI taxonomy): Eukaryota > Viridiplantae > Streptophyta > Magnoliopsida > Fabales > Fabaceae > Vicia > Vicia faba. Next base: position 526,789,400 of record OX451736.1, read on the forward strand.
TTTGGAATGCTGGTTTTCATTTTGCGTTTGTTTTTGCAAAATGTCGCGGTAAGCAAGAGTTGCCACCGACTTTTATTTTATCCAACAAGGAAAGGAAAAAAGCACAGAAAAATTCCTTTTTCGAGATTTTCTAGGTACGGGGGGTAGATTATAGAAAGGGAAGGTATTAGCACCCTTTCTATCTGTAGTTATCTACGAGCTCTTAGGTACTTGCTCATCATTTTCAAAATTGTTTTCTTTGTGTTTGTGCGAGTGTGTTGTTTTCAGTTTATTTTTATCTTTGCACGTGTTAAGGGTGATCTAATTTGATTTTAGATTAAGCATTCATTCTTGTCATGCAAACCCTATTATCAAACATCTAACAGTTGTATAATTTGCGGAATTAAAATGCGGAAATTAAATTACAAGGCGTCAGGTATTTACATCGCCAAAAGTAACCCTTTGAAAATAAAATAAAGCGGTAAAATAATTAAATGTCTTAATTAACTATTACATACCGGAAGCAGATACATTAATTGGATAAAATAAAATAAAGCACGACGCGAAATTAAATCGAATACGAATTAGGGTTTTGACCCTTTTAAAAGAAAATGCTTTTTTTGTTGTTTTTATTTTAAGAAAAGAAACTAAATCCTAAATTAAATACTAAATTAATTATTAAATTAATTAAATGAAAAAAATAATTAATGACATGTTTTTGGAGTTTTTGATATTTTAAGAAAGAAATTAAAATAATTGAATTAGAATTAAAACCTAATGATTTCTAATTAATTTTAAATATTTACAAAATAAATTAAAGTTATTCTAGAATTAAAAACCTAATTAATTAATTAGTATTTATTAAATAAAATTCTGAATTAAAAAGTATTTTGATGATTTTTTGATAAAAAAGAAAATTGGTTTATTGGTTAGAAAATTAATTAAACAAAATAAAAAAATTAAATTAAATAAGTAAAATATAAGAGAGTAGAGAAATGGGCCTTTTTTGGAGGTGCAGGAAGCAATTCTGTTGGCCCAATAATGCTGATCCGATTGACTTTTTGGGATCCTGTGCACACGTATTGAGAGGCTTACGGTGCGCCTTCCAAGCTTGACCACCAGATCTGGCCATTTGGCCATCTGGTGCGCTGAGGAGTGAGGGAGTATGATGGATAGCAAGCTTAAGCATACACATGATTTCCTGAAAAATAACAAGAAAATGCAATTTGCTGGAGGCAGGGATCGAACCCCTGACCTCCAGCCTTGAGAGCCTTAAGCGTTGAGGTGTCTACCACTGGGCTGCCTTGTTGTTTTGTTAATAATAATACAAACATAATGTAATATATACAAACAAAATCAATTGCCAGAAAATAAAAAAAAAGCACGCAATTATTTGAACCGGCCTATGGATGGATGACACGAGTTCGTCCATGTCCTCTAAAACTTGTAACTTTTACCTGCGGATTATTATCCGCAGCTAAAAGCATAGCTTCTTTCTAAAATCTTCCCCAGTCCATATAAACGCATTCTAAGAACATGGTTGAGTTCGTCTCAACCCCCTGATCACAACCATGGCCAATATTAAGGCTGATTTTTCCTGAAACAAAAAAACCCCAAAAACAAATGACGAAACCCTAATAATGGTGGGTCTCGTTACAGGTCACGGAAACGCAATTGAATGATACCAAATGCTTGCAAATGATTTGTAGATTCAAAATATGCTATCAATTCATATCAACCATGCTTAAATTGCAAAATGCGAAATCAAGAACAGGGCCATGTTACGAATGACTTACAGCGTGTATGAGGGTCTGAGAAGGCGTGATTTTGATTGGTTTAGCTTGTGAGGGTTGCCAGGAAACGATTGAGATACTTGCCAAGCCCTGAAATGACATCTATCCTTGATTTCGATCCCACACTTTTTCTTTGTTTTTGCAAGTTTGGTTCTGCCTCTCCAATTGATCTCCAACCCTTGTAATTGTCTGCACACGACCTTTATGTATTGCTCAATGTATTAGGGTAACAAACTTTGTCCAAATCTTCCTACATTGATGATTGAATATTTGATTTGATCTTCTTTTACAACCTTCCAATTTTGGCCTAAATCTAATCTCCTTGTGCATAATGACATTGATACGAGTTTGATTGCAATGCTAGCTGTAGTTGGAGCCTGAAATGATCACAAGATCTTTAGTTTTCAATGTTTTTGATTTTATGTGATTTAATTTGATTTAAAATGAATTAATTCAAATAAAAATAACATTAAATAATAAAAATATAGTATGAACACATGGCCAAGGCTAGAGCACCTGGGCAATAATTCAAACTCAAAACAAGTGAAAAAGAATGGGCCCATTTGGCAAAATTTGAAGTTTTGGGGATAGTTGACTTTTGGCAATTTTGCAAAAAAGTCCAACTTCAACAATGCATAACTTCCTCAATTTTAAACTTTTGGAGATTTTCTTGGAATTTTTAGAAAGATTGCGATGTCCTCTAACCAAACCTTTTGGTATAATATCATTTTGATACTCAATGCTCAAGTTAGAAGCTTTGACAAAAAAGGTGTTTTTGTTGACTTTTCAAAATGACCTATAATGTCAAAATTCATAACTTCTTGTGAGTGCATATTTTGATCTTGGGGTATGAAGATTGATTGTAGGGAATTGCATCCTCTTAAAAATTAGCTTTGGATGGGTCATTACTCATAAAGTATGAGAAAGTTATGCTTGGTCAAAGTTGAGTTGACTTTTCCTGCAAAACCCTAATTTAGCAACTTTTGAATCTTGATGAATTTTGAGCAATCCTTGATGAATCATGATCAACCCCTGATCAAATAATGAAATATCCTTCAAAATGAGAATGTTGACAAAAAATATTGAAGTTTGACTGTATTTGGGTCACAGTTGACTTTTGCCCTAGCACAATCGATTTTTGGACCTTTGAGCAATTGACTGAGCAAACTTTCTCTGAAAGGCTTGAAACTTGACATGGATGATCTTGAGAACATATTAGGACAATTTTGAGCACTTGGGGTCACTTGTACTCAAGGATATTGATGCAACACAAAACCCTAATTTGAGTAGACTGTCTTAGGAGAGAGCTTGTATGGCCAACTCTTGGGCTACTTTGAGCAACTTTGAGATCTTTCTTGCAATGTTTTGAGAAATATGGGAGGGAAAATTTTGGGGTACAACAGCTGCCCCTGTTCAATCTTCTTAAACCCGAGGATGTAGATTGGCTTTCGTTCCTTTCGTGATCCGAAGGTGGAAGAGGATTGAACACTAGAGTGCCCAGAAATTTGCACTCGCATGAAGTGGTAGTTGCTTTGTGATGTCGGGCATGGGCTTACAGATTCCATTTGGATAAGCGTCGATCGCATAAGAGATTCCTTAGCGAGAGCTTGTATACCTGCTGTTGAGGAATATTCCGTTGGGGAAGTCTGATCTTTGTTGAGGAAAAGGAACTCGCCCGTAATTCAACTGAGGCGTCGAGATTTAGGAACTTGTCCGTAATTCAACTGAGGTGTCAAGATTTAGGAACTTTCCTGTAATTCAACTGGGGGAAACATCTTCGTCGATATTTAAGAACTCGCCCGTAATTCAATTGAGAAAACTTCTCTGCTGAGATTTAGGAACTTGTCTACAATTCAACGGAGGAACTTTGTCGAAATTTAGGACCTTGTCTGTAATTCAAATGAGAAAAACATCTCTGATGAGATTTAAGAACTTGTCAGTAATTCGACTGGAGGGAAACATCTTCATCGAGATTTAAGAACTCACCCGTAATTCAACTGAGAAAACTTCTCTGCTGAGATTTAGGAACTCGTATGTAATTCAACGGAGGAACTTTGTCGAGATTTAGGACCTTGTCTGTAATTCAACTGAGAAAAACATCTCTGCTGAGATTTAAGAACTTGTCAGTAATTCAACTGGGGGAAACATCTTCATCGAGATTTAAGAACTCGCCCGTAATTCAACTGAGAAAACTTATCTGCTGAGATTTAGGAACCTGTATGTAATTCGACTGAGGAAAAAGCTTCATAGCTTTGAATTTTGTGAGTATTTAACCGCATCCTTCCTGAAAGATAAAGGTTAGTTGTATGTAATGCATGATATGTATCAAGCAAATGATGTTCTCAAAATAAATGAGATTGTGTTGTATGATACGTATATGCATGTGTCATGATGCATGGAAATGTGATGTTCTTAGCTGGGGAAAATAAATCACAGATAGTCGCTGGAGAAAAGAGTTGAATTCTTCATTTCCTCTAGGGATAACGAATGAAGATGATTGTGAGAATAAACCTGTAGGAGAGGATAACTTCGCTGGGGAATAAACTGATGAGGAGATTACTCTGTGGGGGAAGAAATGCTCTGTTGAGGATTCCTCTGATAAATTCACCTGGGGATAAAATTACCGTTGCTGGTGACACTGAATCCTGTTGGGGATTCGTGTTTCTGCTTGTGAAAGGAATGAACTCCGCTGGGGATAATTTTTCCAATAGCGACCTTACTGGGGATAACCTTTTAGGCTCTACTGGGGACAATCTGCCAGAGTCTACTGGGGATGATTCTCCGAACTTCACTAGGGAAACTTTTTCAGACTGCGCTGGAGAAACTTTCCAAACTCCACTGGGGATATTTTATACTCCGTCAGGGATAATAAGACTTTTCAGTGCCGATGATGGACAAACTCTGCTTGGGGAGCATATTACTGATTCATTCACAGTTGCGAGTCTCATCCGGGGAGAGTTGACATTGCTGTCCTTTTCTTACTTTGCGGGGAGTGAAAGTATTTCAGCCATGTTTTTCAGCTGAATTTATCCTTGTACCTGGTGGACAGAGCAACTGTAAAGCTTGGACAATTCTTAATGCCCCTATTTCTGATATTACGAGTAATCGTCTTTTGTTTCGCATGTAGATATTCATGAGCAGCAATTAATGTCAAATGCATATATCAAAAATGAACATTGGACGTTTTTTGCAAAACAAAATAGAAAAAGGAAAAACAGTTGAAATTTCTTTGAAAATGAATTGTATTGATTTTGAAGTTTGGCCTGTAAATAGGCGTTTTTGTACAAGAGGCTGACGTCCTAGTAAGAGAACGCCGCCGAACAAATAGAATTTATACAATTTGTAATAAACCAAGAAAAACCGCTATGTGAATAATCCCATTGGGTTCCAACTCTACTATTGCCCTTATGTCCTCGAGCATCTCATCACTTTGCTACTTGGTTGAAGGTAGATCAAATTGATTAGTGTCATCCGAGCTTGATAGTCGATACCGAAGTCTGGTTACAAGGTGATCCAATTAGACATAGTGTTACGCTTTGATCCCTAATTTTTTCCTGGACCGCCCTTTCAGGTTTTCAGTCCACCGGGATACCCTTTTTTTCCAAAGCCGCCTTTTCAGGTTTTCGACTTGCCGGGTGTACAAATTTTTTCATTTTCATCCCTTACTTTTGCCCGAACCCTTTTGGTTCGCCGGGAAGCCCTTATTTTTGCCTAGGCCAGTCAACCTAGCGGGTCTTTGATTATGCGTAGTATTTTTTCACTATGTCTGCATTGACGGGGTGAGGAAGGTCGTCACCATCCATGGTGGTTAGAATCATAGCTCCTCTTGACAAAATATTCTTAACCACAAATGGACCTTCGTACGTGGGGGTCCATTTTCCCCTGGGATCACCTTGAGGTAAGATAATGCGCTTGATTACCAGATCACCAACTTGATACTCTTGTCGTCTGACTTTCTTGTTAAATGCCTTGATCATCCATTTTTTATATGTCTGACCATGACAAATAGCAGTAAGTCTCTTTTTGTCAATTAAGTTCAGCTGATCAAGCCGGGTCTGGATCCAGTCATCTTCTCTCAAACCTGCGTCCTTCATAATCCAAAGAGAGGGTATCTAAACTTCAATGGGCAAGACTGCATCCATGCCATAAACCAAAGAATAGGGTGTTGCCCCTGTTGACGTCCGTGCTGAAGTACGGTACCCATGAAGAGCAAAAGGTGACATCTGGTGCCAATCATTGTACGTCACCGTCATCTTCTGCACAATCTTCTTAATGTTCTTATTAGCCGCTTCTACAGCCCCATTCATCTTCGGCCGGTAAGGAGAAGAGTGGTAATGCTGTATCTTGAACTGCTTGCAGAGTTTAGTGATCATCTTATTATTGAGATTTGTACCATTGTCTGTAATGATCCTCTCTGGTACTCCGTATCTACAGATCAGATTGTGTTGAATGAACTGTGCCACAACGTTCTTGGTTACGGTAGCAAAGGAAGCTGCTTCAACCCACTTCGTGAAGTAATCAATAGCTACCAGGATGAAACGATGCCCGTTAGATACCGTAGGTCTGATCTTACCGATCATGTCAATGCCCCACATTGCAAAAGGCCAAGGAGCTGTCAAAATGTTTAGAGGAACTGGAGGTATGTGCACCTTATCGGCATAAACTTGGCACTTGTGACAGGTCCGAGAATGCTGATAACAGTCAGCTTCCATTGTGGACCAATAATATCCTGCCCGAAGGATCTTCTTTGCCATGGTGTGTCCACCAGAATGAGTCCTGAAAGTACCTTCATGTAACTCTATCAAAATCCTTTCTGCTTCGTTCTTATCCACACAACGCAGTAAGGTGGAATCATGATTACGCTTGTAAAGAAAGCCATTGCTGATAAAGAACTTTTCTGCGAACCTCCTCAGAAACTTCTTATCATTAACAGATGCACCCTCAGGGTATTCTTGAGCCTCAAGATACCTTTTCACCTCATGAAACCATGGTTTATCTGCTACCTCTTCAGTCTCAATGTCGCAACAATGTACAGGTTCGTCCAACCTTTCAATGGTAATCTGGGGAGCCTCATTGTCCCAATTGACTTTGAACATAGAAGACATTGTAGCAAGCGCGTCCGCTAACTGATTCTCCTCTCTAGGGAAGTGCTCAAAAGTTATCTCCTTGAAATATGGAAGCAACATCAACACATACTCCTTGTAAGGAATAAGATTAGGATGTTTCGCATCCCACTCGCCTTTGATCTGACTGACCACAAGAGCGGAATCTCCGAATACACTTAAGAACTTAATCCTTAGGTCAATAGCTGCTCGAAGACCCATGATGCACGCTTCATACTCCGCCATATTATTGGTGCAGTTGAAACATAGTCGGGAAGTGAATGAAGTATGAGAGCCTTCAGGAGATATGATCACGACGCCCATGCCATTACCCAAAGCGTTTGAAGCTCCATCAAAGTACATAGACCATCGGGATCCTTCCTCAGGTCCTTCATCCAGTCCAGGTTCCTCACAGTCAATTACTATCATGATATTATCATCCGAGAATTCAAAGTTCATAGACTGGTAATCATCCACTGCCTGATGTGCCAAATGATCTGCCAACACCCTTCCTTTGATTGCCTTTTGGGTCATGTACTGGATGTCATACTCAGTCAAGATCACCTGCCATCTCGCTATTCTTCCGGAAAAGGTAGGCTTCTCGAAGATATACTTGATTGGGTCCATCTTTGATATCAATAGAGTAGTGTGAGTCAGCATATACTATCTCAGCCGGCGAGCAGCCCATGCCAAAGCGCAACAAGTTTTCTCAAGCAACGAGTATCGGGTCTCACAGCCGGTAAACTTTTTGCTAAGGTAATAAATAGCATGCTCTTTTCGGCCAGACTCGTCATGCTGCCCCAGCACGCACCTTATTGAATTATCGAGTACTGTCAAGTATAAGATCAAGGGTCTCCCTTCAACTGGAGGCATCATAATATGAGGCTCTTGGAGATACTCTTTGATCCTTTCGAAAGCGTCCTGACATTCATCGTTCCATCTTACCACTTGATCTTTCTTCAGTAACTTGAAGATTGGCTCACAAGTAGCAGTCAGGTGTGAGATGGATCGGGAAATATAGTTCAAATGTCCCAGAAAGCCTCTAACTTCTTTTTCTGTTCGGGGAGTTGGCATTTCCTGTATAGCCTTCACCTTTGCAAGATCCACTTGAATACCTTTATCACTTACGACGAAACCCAGCAGCTTACCAAATCTCACCCCGAAGGTGCACTTGTTCGGGTTTAACCTCAGCTTGTACAACTTCAACCTATCAAATAGCTTCTGAAGATGGTCCAGATGTTCTTACTCAGTCTGGGATCTTGCAATCATGTCATCAACGTATACCTCAATCTCATGATGGATCATGTCATGGAACAAAGAAACCATGGCACGCTGATACGTTGCCCCAGCATTCTTCAATCCAAAAGGCATGACTTTGTAGCAAAAGGTACCCCATTGAGTAACAAAGGTTGTCTTCTCCATATCCTCGGGAGCCATTTTAATCTGATTATAACCGGAGAAACCATCCATAAAGGAAAATACCTTATGTTGTGCAGTGTTGTCAACCGGAACGTCGATATGAGGCAGAGGGAAATCATCCTTGGGACTTGCCCTGTTCAGATCCCTATAGTCAACACACATTCGAACTTTACCATCCTTCTTCGGCACTGGAACCACGTTGGCAACCCACTATGGGTAATAAGTAACTGCTAGAAAACCGGCGTCAAATTGTTCCATAACTTTGGCCTTGATTTTCTCAGACATCTCTGGGCGCATTCGGCGGACTTTCTGTTTTACTGGAGGACAGTCTTCCTTGGTAGGAAAGCGGTGAACCAAGATATCAGTATCCAACCCTGGCATATCTTCATAAGACTAGGAAAAGATCTCAACGTAGTCTCGCAACATCTGAATCAACCGTTGCTTAAAACTAGCTTCTAGATTTGCATCGATCTTGACCTCTTTCTTGTCTATCTCTGTACCCAGATTCACTGTTTCCACTGGCTCTTCATGCGACTGTATGGCCCTCTCTTCCTGAAGTAATAGCCTAGCAATTTCATCAGGCACTTCACAATCATCTTCACCTTCGTCTTCGGCTAAGTTGATCGGACTTTCGAAGTCATAACCGACAGTAGCAGAGTCGTTATTAGTGGGATCCAGAGTGGATGTAGACCTGTATATGCGAGTGTGTGTAAAATAGTTGTTTTGCAATATAAAGAAGAAAAACAAGGAGCGCACAATTTGAAATGCAAGAAAACGTCCAATGCTTTTATTAATGATATATGGAAATGACACACATAATGCCCTTACAAACAGAGCCACAGTGCCTCGGGTAAGACACCGGGCCGTAAAGTTTAAAAATTGTCTGTTACAAATTCAGAACAAAAGTCTCATTACTGGGTAATAAAAGAAATTGGGAAGAAGTCCTTTGCCGTCCAATTGCTTAGTCCGCCATCAGTAGTCGGATAGATCCAACTGTCGAACTCAGATTCTTCAACATCGTCTTCAATGGCATTCACTCCTGAATTGCTGATAAACAGGGGAGGTCCTCTGATTCGTGCACGCCGAACAACCCTTTGAGCTTCTGCAGTGAAACCCAAACCAAATCTGTTAGTCTTATGTGCAAAATCAGGGAGTTGGCCCCAATTTGCACACCCACCTTTCTCAACAACAGCCCGAGCATCCTTTAGGGAAGCCATCTTCATTGGAGGATCTTCAGTAATAATTTCAGTTGATGCCAGCGTCTGGGGCACTTCTTCAAAATGTTGAAACGGGGTCTCAATGAACTCCCCGTCCATCTCCACATACCGAAAGAGTTGAGGTGGCTCACCATGTACTCCTCTTCTCCTCGTACCATAACAATTTTCCCCTTGACTGGGTATTTCAGCATCTGGTGAAGTGTAGAAGTCACTTCCCCAGCTTTGTGGATCCACGGGCGATCCAGTAAACAAGAATAAGATGGCCGAATGTCCATCACATAAAAAGTAGACGCGAAGATCTGAGAACCAACCTTAACTGGAATATCCACTTCTCCATGTACCATCCTCTTGGACCCGTCAAAGGCCCTAACTACGATGTTACTTGGCTTCAGCTCCAACCCTTCACAACCCAACCAGTCTAAAGCTTTCTTAGGCAAAACGTTCAACCAGGACCCAGTATCCACCAACACATGAGCTAGAGTAGTGCCCCTGCACTCAATGGAGACATGCAGGGCATCATTGTGATTCTTCCCCTTGGCAGTCAAATCAGCGTCGGAGAAACCCAACCCGTTATCTTCTGTCAAACTAGCCACACAATCTTTAAATTGATCAACTGAGGTCTCCTGCGGTTGGTGCGCAGTCTTCAGGAAAGCAATCAAAGCCTTAGCATGGGCCTCTGAACACAACAATAAAGATAACATAGAGATCTTCGATGGGGTTCGCCCCAGCTGTTCGACTATATTGTAGTCGCTTTTCTTGATGATCTTTAAAATTTCCTCTATCTCTTGTCTAGAGGCTTCAACAGTAATTTTCTTCGGTGCCTCCGTCTGGGCAGGCTCACCGGTGGTCCCTTTGCCCCGAGTGTCAGCTGACTCGGTGACAGGGGTAAGAATTGGAACATGAACAGGAACAGTAGCAGATGTACTGGCAGGTGTAATAATAATAGGCTTCCGAACAGTTGGTGGAGAGATCTCAGGGGAGAAAAGTCTTCCACTTCGAGTGACTTTGCTAGAACCAACAATATTGCTGACGTCAGTATCAACCTCTTCAGCACTCAAATCTTGTTTAACTCTGTGATAATATATGTCAGCCCCGTAGTGCCATGGGACAGCTTTATCTGATGTATATGGGATAGGCCCAGGAACAGTCAAGGGAGCGATTCTTGGAACAGATGTAATTCTAACAGGCTTTCTCGAGGAAGCCTTGGAAGAATTGTCGAAAATGGTGATTATAGCAACTTCTTCAACATGGACCAAAGGAACAAAAGTCTTCTCAAACAGAATTTCTTTATTATCCATCAGGCGTTGGACACCTGACTTCAAAAGATGGCAACCAGTAGGTAGGACGGAACACATACGGTAACCTTCTCCATAGCCCGAAAATAATCCGGCTAACAAAAGGTTCTTCTTGACAGTCATCAATGAAGTAGCAATGTCTTTTACGGAATTCATAAACGAGTCTTCATCTACAGCATTCACTCCATGCTTGGGCATAGGAGCAGTCATAACATTAGGCTTTTCGGGAGCTTCGAACTCAATCTCCTTAGCATCAATCAAATCCTGTACCTTATTCTTCAGGACCCAGTAGTCATTCGTATCATGCCCCAGGCTATCAGAATGAAAAGCACAGCGGGCATTTGGATTGTACAGCGGTGATGTTGTATTGGGATTCTTCGGAGCTTCCTTCGGAATCAACAAGTTGGTCTTTAACAACTGCGGCAGAATCTGAGACAACGTCATATGGAGCTGAGTGAATTGTCTTCACGACCTCTCGGCTCTTGGCTTATTGTTGCGTTGCGTGGCAACAATTGGTCTTGATATAACAACCGCATTGACCGCTTGGCGGCACTCAGGTCTATTCTGGCTTTTTGAACTGTAAACGGTGCTGGATTCCTTCTTAAAAGGCTTCTTTTCGGTACTTGATGAAGCATCCTTCTGTATCTTACCGCTCTTGATACCGGCCTCAACTCTTTCCCCGGTCATAATCAGCTCAGTAAACCCGGACGATGAACTTCCAATCAGATGGTTGAAATACGGACCAGACAAGGTCCCCAGAAACATATCCACTAACTCCCTGTCAGCCAGCGGGGGTTGTACTTTTCCAGCAAGGTCCCTCCATTTCCGAGCGTAGTCTTTGAAACCTTCGCTCGCACCCATAGACATACCCTGAAGTTGGGTACGCGTGGGAGCGAGGTCGACATTGTATTGGTACTTGTGATACGGTGGGAGAACTGACTTGGGATTTTGCATTTGTATTTGCAAATGTTTCGGTTTAGCAAGAGTCGCCACCGGCTTTTTATTTTATCCTAAGGAAAGGTCAAAAAGCACAGGAAAGACCTTTGAGATGTTTTCTTGGGTTCGGGGAGTAGATTATAGAAAGGGAAGGTATTAGCACCCTTTCTATCCATGGTTATCCATGGGCTCTTAGTTACTTGCTTTTCTTTTCAATTGTTTAAAATGGTTCTCTTCAATTGTTTGAAATGGTGCTTTGTGTGTGGTTTTGAAAGATGTTTTGAAAAGAGGCCATCATTGTGGAAACCTTTGTAATGATTCTTGTTTGAATGTATACAAAGGTGTTTTTGTATTTTGAAAAGTTTTTCAATGTTTGAAAGTAGGGTTTTGAAATTGTGTTGTGAAGTATGTTTTGAAAATAGCAAGGATGTTTTTGCAAACTTTGATCAAGTAACTAAGAGTTTGTCTACCCTATTTTACTCAAAGATCTTTCTTATGTTTTTAACCCTTTTAACAGTGTTGTTTCACCATTGTATTGGGTGAACAACCTTGTGTTAGGATGTTAACGGAACAGGCGCGGGTCATCGTATAGACCATGATAGCAATTGTGTCAAGTATTTTTGGAAATTTTCTTAAGGGACTTGATCATTTTGTTTAGGCAACTCAGATAGCGTCATCGAGGGACTATGATCTCTTGTTTGTTTTTGTTTTTCCAAAGTACTTGACATGCATACCATGGCCCATTTTTGAAGGCAACAAGTGGATTGAAACCCTAGGGGTGCAAGTGTGCATTGTGTTTATTTTCATGTCTTGTTATCTTGGATTAGGTCAAACTAGTTGTTGATTTTATTTTGCATACAAACCCTAGGTCTAATCATGGCATAATTGAAAGCATTTAAAGGTGCGAGAATTTAAATTCTACACTATTACAACATGATATAGGGAGGGGGGGTACAAATTTGAATTGGGGGTTATTTTGCAAGAAATTAAATTCTAAATTATTACAACCAAATCGAATGTATAGGATACAATATTTAAATGTACAATAATTAAATAAAATACAATAAATAAATGTTAGATAAAATGTGTTATGCAAAAAAAAATATATTTTTATGTATATAAAAAGTATTTTTAAATGTGAAGTGTAAATAAATAAAAAAAAGTCAATTTCAATTATTTTATTATTTAGGGAAAAAACCCTAATTTCTTAAATAAATCACATTATTTATTATTTATATACAATAATGTATCAATTTGTACAAAAAATAAAAGTATATTGTAAATAAGAGTTTGTCTACCCTATTTTACTCAAAGATCTTTCTTATGTTTTTAACCCTTTTAACAGTGTTGTTTCACCATTGTATTGGGTGAACAACCTAGTGTTAGGATGTTAACGGAACAGGCGCGGGTCATCGTATAGACCATGATAGCAATTGTGTCAAGTATTTTTGGAAATTTTCTTAAGGGACTTGATCATTTTGTTTAGGCAACTCAGATAGCGTCATCGAGGGACTATGATCTCTTGTTTGTTTTTGTTTTTCCAAAGTACTTGACATGCATACCATGGCCCATTTTTGAAGGCAACAAGTGGATTGAAACCCTAGGGGTGCAAGTGTGCATTGTGTTTATTTTCATGTCTTGTTATCTTGGATTAGGTCAAACTAGTTGTTGATTTTATTTTGCATACAAACCCTAGGTCTAATCATGGCATAATTGAAAGCATTTAAAGGTGCGAGAATTTAAATTCTACACTATTACAACATGATATAGGGAGGGGGGTACAAATTTGAATTGGGGGTTATTTTGCAAGAAATTAAATTCTAAATTATTACAACCAAATCGAATGTATAGGATACAATATTTAAATGTACAATAATTAAATAAAATACAATAAATAAATGTTAGATAAAATGTATTATGCAAAAAAAAAAAGATTTTTATGTATATAAAAAGTATTTTTAAATGTGAAGTGTAAATAAATAAAAAAAGTCAATTTCAATTATTTTATTATTTAGGGCAAAAACCCTAATTTCTTAAATAAATCACATTATTTATTATTTATATACAATAATGTATCAATTTGTACAAAAAATAAAAGTATATTGTAAAAAAGATATTTTTAGTTTAAAATATTAATAAAAATGAAAATGTATTATTTTTGTATTATTGTCCTAATTATTTAATAAAATAAAATATATAAGTATATATATTGTATATATATATATATATATATATATATATATATATATATATATATATATATATATATATATATATATATATATATATATATATATATATATATATATATATATATATATATATATATATATATATATATATATATATATATATATATATATATATATATATATATATATATATATATATATATATATATATATATATATATATATATATATATATATATATATATATATATATATATATATATATATATATATATATATATATATATATATATATATATATATATATATATATATATATATATATATATATATATATATATATATATATATATATATATATATATATATATTAAACATATTAAATGTATAAAAATAAAAATTAATTATTTATAAAAATGTGTATATTTCAAGAAAATATTTTCAAATGTGAATAAAAATAATAAATGAAAATAAACATATTTTTTACATTATTTTTAGGTTTTAATAAATAGAATATAAAGTATTTAAACATTTTTATACTAGTAATAATTAAAATAAATTTCAAATAAATACAAAAATTTATGAAAATAATTTTTAAGTATTTTTTATGTTAGAAAATGAAATATCAAAATCAGAAATGAAACAAAAATGCAAAAATGATAAATGTACAAGAAATGGGCCAGGGAGTGTAAAAAGAAAAGAGGGGGGTGCCAAAAGCAAGCCTGTACAGGCCCAACCCAAACCAACTTCATCTTCTTCCTTTGAACAAAAATACACGCGCTTCTGTACACAAATGCTATCTCCTGATTCCTTGCTTTTTTGACAAAACTCATAACATGAAACTTGTAGAGCATCAAACAACGAATCTAACCATATAAAAAACTTAAGCTAACTCTCAAAGACCATAGAGAATTTCTCTGGCCCTAATTCTTAACCTAGTTTTTTCAGAAAGTTCATGAACAAAATTCTCCTAGCACGATTAATATAAATGAAAACTAAACACATGTATGGTTTCAGGGCTATGAATACAACATCTTTCATTCACAAACCTAAGCCTAACTATTCCCAAATAGAGAGATAGAACTTCATGAAATACCTGTTTCAATTGACTTTGAGCTGGACAATGCAGCAACTTCCAAGGGTGCTTGAGGCTCTTTTGAGCTTGCTTGAGGTCCAATGAAGCTTTCCCAATGCTTGGCTTGTTTTGAAGGAGCCTGAATCGTGCTACAGAACTCAACCTGCAAAGCTTTGAAACAAAAATGGCAATGTGTGGTAATGGTGTTACAGCTAGCAATGGAGGTCTGGAATAGTTCAGGTGAGTTGAATGGAAGGTATTGGAACAAATTTGAGGCAAAACACATGAGGGAAAGTGGAGATGGAGGTGGTTCTGCAGGGCTTGCCCTGTTTTGCAGAAAAACAGTGATTTTGTGTACAAGGAGGTTTGAGTGGTGAAGGGCTAGTGTTTATGACTCAAAGGGTTGTATGAAATGTGTTTGCAATGTTTTTGTAAGCTGACTATGGATGGTTCTTGAGTTTTGAAGATTTTGGACCAATTTCTCTTGAAGCAAGAGTGTATAACTTGTCAATACAGGCCTGTAATCCCTATCTTGTATGCTGCATCTTTTTTTCTTGATACTTGCAATTTGTGGACTTGATCTTGCCTCAGAGATATGGCCCCATGCCTCAAAGATCTTGGTTTGACATAAAGTATAGCTTTTCAAAAATGGCAATATACCTTTTTCCAAATAGGGATTAGTTTTGTGTGAAATGTCCAAATGGCCAAGATAATGCATTAGCTCAGTGGATTTGCATTCAATTAAGGAGTGTAAAATGGTTTAGAGGCCTGCGAGCTAGTACAAAGCATGCTGATTTGAAAATGCAAGTTGTATGAACATGTATTGGCCATGGATCAAAGTGAGTTTTTGCCAACTTCAAGCATTCGATTCTCCCTAAACACAAAGGTGTTTGAGTAGTTCTTTGATAATTTGGAAACATTGCAACATGTACTACAATCCATATTTGAAATCAAACTTTAAACTCCAAGTGGAACTATGTGAAAAATGGCCAAGAAGATGGGTCAAAATCCTGTCTATACTAAGGCAAAAATTTTCTAAGTTAAAAGTTTTAGGTACCCTTGTTGCAAAAATTATAAATTGAGATACATGCTTATTTTTAGAAAACATTGTGAATCAAAGTTTTATAATTTGTGATGGACTACAACTTTCATGTTGCAAGTTTTGTTTGAATCCATTTGCATCTTGGTGAAAAAATGGGACAAAGTTAGGAAAAAAATAAGAAAATTTTATAACTTAGAAAAATTCTAAGTTATGAAATTTTTCCATTTTAAACCCTAATTTGCATTTTTGGGTTTCTTGATGAACAAGATTCATAATTTGACATGTCTTGATGAAAAATGACCTTTGGCACTTGATTTTGACCAAAAATTCAAAGTTTGACTTTTCAGTATACAGTCAAATTTTGATCAGTTGACTGAAAAATTCATCTGTCAATCCTATGCATTTGAGATCTTTTGAACTTATTGAATGGGTCAAGACAATGTCATTTATTCCTTGAGTCCATGGTTGAGCTTGATTTGCCATTGGCTAGGTCAAACAGTCAAAAATTTCCTTTGTACAGTCCAAACCCTAAAAATGACCATTTTCCCCTTTTGGTGATCTGATCAAATTTCTTGTGGAATTGTGATCCAAACTTGGTCAAATGGTTCATATGAGTTCATAATGTTCATGTGGGTCAAAATTCATGATGTTTGACTGTAAATTGGCCACAGTTGACTTTTCCCCCAGTACAGCTGATTTCTGGGTCAACTGTCCAATTGACTGGGCAGAAATTTGAATCAAGGCTTGAAACTTGGTATGGACAAACTTGTGAGTCCAACATGAAGTATGAAAGTCACTTTGGGTATTGTAGTTCAAAACATCACTGTGCAAACTCAAACCCTAATTTAGTTCAACAGTGCAAGGAGGTATCTTGAGCAGAGCAAACCCTAGCTTGACCTTGACTTCCAAGATCCTTGTGATGAGAAATGTTGATGAAATAAGAGGGCAAATTTTGGGGTACAACAGTTGCCGCTGTTCAATCTTCTTGAACCTGAAGAGTTAGATTGGCAAGTTTGCCTTTCGCGACTCGAAGGTAAAAGAGGATTGGACACTAGAGTGCCCGTAAATTTGCACTCGTCAAAACATAGATGAGGGAATGGGCTTAGAGATGACATTTTGAGATGGTAGAATCTTGCTGGAGATGGGCTTAAAGATGCCATCCAAGAATGTTTGTTGAATTGCAATGTGGTAGGTCAGAAGAATGAGCATTAAAATGGTATCCGTGTTTGGAATGCATTTGAATTGTATCTTGGAGACTGGGTCTGTATGAGCAAAAGAATGGAGTACGTGTCTGGAGCCTATCTGAGTTGTAACTGTATTTGAACTTTGAATGAATATTAGAATGACTGTCGTGTCTGGAGTGTATCTGTATTGTATCTGAATCATGAATGGGTGACAGAGAAACATCTGTGTATGGAGCATCTTTGGGCTGGGGATAATTTTCGAATGAGTGACAGAATGGAAACCGTGTTTGGAGCGTATCTGGACTATATCTGAAGTTTAGATCTGTATGAGTAGCAGAATGACTTCCGTGTCTAGAGTGTATTTGAGACTGTAACTGGGATCTGAATAAGTGATAATGACTTCTGTGGCGATTGCACTGGGCAGAATCAAACTGCTGGTGTAAGGGCCAGAATGACATCCGTGTTTGGAGCGTATCTAAACTTGTGGTTGATAGTTGAATCTTAATAAGAGATAGAATGGATACCGTGTTTGGAGTGTATCTGGTCTGTATCAGATTGCTGAAGTCTGAACGAGTAGTAGAATGACCGCCGTGTCTGGGGTGTATCTATATTGTACTTTGACTTGAAATTGTGAATGAGTAATAGAATGACCGCCGTGTCTGGGGTGTATCCATACTGAAAAGGGTAAAATGTTAGCTAAAACACAAATTTATGTTGCATGATATGTATGATGCAATGAATTGTATTTATGATATACTGGAGATAACGAAATCTTTGATTGCTGTCGGGGAAAGTAAATCCTTGACCAATGCTGGGGATTCCAAAAAATCTTTGAATACTGAAGATGAGAAATCCTTGCTGACTGCTTGGAGATTAAAGATCTCTGATTGTTGAGAATGAGAAATCCTGGGACCACTGCTGGAGATTGAAAATCCTTGGCGATTTGTGGGGATTCACAAGGCTTTTGACAATTTCTGCAGGGAATGAGAATCCTTCATGACTTTCCTGGGATGATAGGGAGAATTCTAAAAATCTCTACTGGGGAGTTAAAACCTAGAAGGCTTCTTCTTGGAGAAATGAGACCAAGAATCTTCAATCTTGCTCGGAGATAACTCTGTGGGGGAAATGTTCACTATTCTGGCTCCGTTGGGGATAGGATTTTCAGGGTTTTCGGGCTCCACTGGGGATCGTGAAGCTTAAATCTGATGGGAATTTTGAGACTTAACTCAGTTGGGGAATCAAGTTTTAGACTGCACTGGCTCCGATGTGGATCTTGAAGCTTAACTTCGCTGGGGAAATATACTCCAAATTTAGCCTTGTTGAGGATCTGAATGATGTATCGTAGGGGATTTCTTCTGAAATGGCACAAAGATTTCTTCCTATAGCTTCAACCTATCAGTAATTATCCTTTTTCAAATCTGTTTTATTTGTAAGCCATGATTATATTCAAATGCATATGCCTATTTTAACAAAAACATTGGACGTTTTTCAAATAAAACATAAGTGTAAAAAGAAAAGAAAGGCAAGCAAATTTCTGCACTTTGAAGTATATTTGTATTTAACTTTGTGAGTATCTATGTACAAAGGAGACAGACATCCTAGTAAGAGAATGTTGTCGTAAAGATTGAAAAATTTTATACAAAAGAAAGATGGCTATGTGTAATAATTCCATGGGGTTCTCATTCTGCTATAGCCTTCACAACTCTGAATATCTTGTCCATTCGCTGCTTCGTCCGCCGATGATTGGATTGATTAGAAACTCGGATCTTGTTGGTGAAGAGATTGTTCTTAAAGTGATCCGACGAGACATAGTCATACGCTTTAATTCCCTAACTTTTGCCTGGACCGCCCTTTCGGGTTTTTGATCCAACGGGAAACCCTTTTTTGCCCAAGTCGCCCTTTCGGGTTTTCAACTTGCCGGGTGTACAAATTTTTTGTTTTATCCCTAATTTTTGCCTGAACCGCCCTTTCGGGTTTTCGATTCACCGGGATGCCCATTATTTCCCAAGTCTCCCTTTCGGGTTTTCAACTTGCTGGGTCATTTTATGCGTAGTATCTTTTAACTATGTCTGCGTTTGCAGGGTGCGGCAGGTCATCTCCGTCCATGGTGGTCTGAATCATTGCCCCACCAGAAAAGATGCTTTTGATAATAAACGGTCCTTCGTAAGTAGGAGTCCACTTGCCCCTGGGATCACTTTGCGGTAAGATGATCCGCTTGATTACGAGATCTCCGACTTGATATACCTGACGCCTGACTTTCTTGTTGAAAGCCTTAATCATCCGTTTTTTATACGTCTGACCATGACAAACAGCAGTAAGTCGCTTCTCGTCGATCAAATTAAGTTGATCAAGCCGGGTCTGAATCCAATCGTCTTCACTCAAACCAGCGTCCTTCATAATCCTTAAGGAAGGAATCTGAACTTCCATAGGTAAAACAGATTCCATGCCATACACCAAAGAAAATGGGGTTGCCCCTGTTGAAGTACGTGCCGTGGTACGATATCCATGTAGAGCAAACGGTAACATCTCATGCCAGTCTTTGTAGGTGACTGTCATCTTTTGAATGATCTTATTGATATTTTTGTCCGCGGCTTCAACAGCACCGTTCATCTTCGGCCGATAGGGAGATGAATTGTGATGATAAATCTTGAACTGTTCGCATAGAGCGGTGATCATGGTGTTGTTCAAATTCGTACCATTGTCTGTGATGATCCTGTCGGGGACACCATACTGACATATGAGGTTCTGCTTGATGAAGCGGGCAACCACATTCTTTGTAACAGAGGTAAAGGAAGCTGCTTCGACCCACTTGGTGAAGTAGTCAATAGCGACCAAGATGAAGCAATGTCCATTGGATTCCGTGGGCTTGATCTCTCCAATCATGTCAATGTCCCACATTGCGAATGGCCAAGGAGTTGTTAGAACATTGAGAGGAAAAGGAGGAATATGTACCTTTTCGGTGTAGACTTGGCCTTTGTGGCAAGTACGGGAATGTTGATGACAATCAGCTTCCATGGTAGACTAGTAGTAGCCTGCCCTTAGAATCTTCTTTGCCATCGTATGTCCGCTCAAGTGGGTGCCGAATGTGCCACTGTGTATCTCGGTCATGATCAACTCTGCTTTAACCTTGTCCACACAGCGAAGTAGAACACAATCATGGCTGCGCTTATAAAGGATGTCATTGCTTAGGAAGAACTTGGCAGCAAATCTCCTTAAGAACTTTTTGTCATTGACGGAAGCTCCTTCAGGATATTGTCTAGTCTAGAGATACCTTTTGATTTCATGGAACCAGGGTTGCTCCACTACTTCTTCGGTATTAATCTCATGACAGTGCGCAGGTTCGTCCATTCGCTCGATGGTAATTTGGGGAGCCTCGTTATCCCATTTGAGTTTAAACATGGAAGACATTGTAGCCAGAGCATCTGCTAGCTGATTTTCTTCTCGCGGGAAGTGCTCGAAAGTAATCTGCTCGAAATGAGGCAACAACGTCAAGACATGTTCCTTGTATGGGATAAGATTGGGATGTTTAGTGTCCCACTCTCCTTTGACTTGACTGATAACCAAAGTCGAGTCCCCAAATACGACCAAAGATTTGATTCCCAAGTCTATAGAAGCCTTGAGACCAAAGATGCAAGCTTCATAATCAGCCATGTTGTTGGTACAGCTGAAGCAAAGTCGGGCAGTGAAGGGTGTATGGCAACATTCCAGAGAAATGAGTACCCCACTGATACCGTTGCCAAGTGCATTTGAAGCACCATCAAAGTACAGGGTCCATCGGGATCCTTGTTCAGGTCTGTCATACGGTCTGTTACCTTCGATGTTGTCCAATGTCATGATGTCCTTGTCAGGGAAGTCGAATCTCATAGATTGGTAATCTTCGACGGCTTGATGAGCTAGATGGTCAGCTAGTACACTCCCTTTTATAGCTTTTTGGGTAGTATACTGGATATCATACTCAGTCAGGATCATTTTCCATCTAGCGATTCTTCCAGATAAAGCAGGCTTCTCGAAGATATACTTGATCGGGTCCATTTTGGAAATTAGTAAAGTGGTGTGAGTCAACATATACTGCCTTAGCCGGCGAGCAGCCCATACCAAAGCGCATCAAGTTTTCTCGAGCAGTGAGTAGCGAGTCTCACAGTCGGTAAACTTTTTGCTTAGGTAATAAATGGCATGCTCTTTTCGGCCAGACTCATCATGTTGGCCCAGCACGCACCCCATTGAGTTATCCAAAACAGTCAGATACATGATTAACGGCCTTCCTTCGAAGGGTAGCATCAGAATATGAGGTTCTAGTAAGTATTCCTTGATCTTATCAAAAGCAACTTGACAATCATTGTTCCATTCAACTACCTGATCTTTCTTCAATAGTTTGAAAATCGGCTCACAAGTAGATGTCAGGTGAGAGATGAACCTCGCAATATAGTTCAAGCGTCCCAAGAATCCTCTAACCTCCTTTTCAGTACGGGGGGCAGACATTTCTTGTATAGCTTTTACTTTAGCTAGATCAACCTCAATGCCTTTGTTGCTGACAATAAATCCCAAAAGTTTACCAGACCTAACCCCAAAAGTGCACTTGCTTGAGTTCAGTCTGAGCTTATACTCCTTCAACCTGGCAAACAGCTTTTGCAAATGATCAAGGTGTTCTTCTTCTGTCTGTGATCGAGCTATCATGTCGTCTACGTAAACTTTGATCTCATGATGTATCATATCATGAAACAAATATACCATGGCGCGTTGATAGGTTGCCCCTGCATTCTTCAGTCTGAACGGCATCACTTTGTAACAGAAGGTACCCCATTGCGTGACAAAAGTAGTTTTCTCCATGTCCTCGGGGGCCATTTTGATCTGGTTGTATCCCGAGAATCCATCCATGAAGGAAAAAATCTTGTGTTGAGTTGTGTTGTCAACCAAGATGTCGATATGTGGCAGTGGAAAATCGTCTTTAGGGCAAGCCCTGTTCAAATCCCGATAGTCCATACACATTCTGACTTTTCCGTCCTTCTTAGGCACGGGCACGATGTTAGCAACCCATTGTGGATAGGAAGTAACAGCCAGAAAGCCAGCATTGAATTACTTCATTACCTCAGCTTTGATCTTTTCCGACATGTCGGGCCTCATTCGGCGAACCTTTTGCTTGATCGGTGGACAATCTTCTCTTGTAGGGAGACGGTGAACCACGATATCTTTGTCTAACCCTGGCATGTCTTCATAAGACCAGGCGAAGATTTCAACATATTCGTTCAACAACTGCACTAAGCGCTCCTTGACACTTGGTTCCAGGTTGGCACCCACTTTTACCTCTTTCTTGTCCTCCTCTGTCCCCAAGTTGACGGTTTCCAGCAACTCTTCATGAGGCAGAATGACCCTCTCTTCTTGTTGTAGAAGTCTGGCTAACTCTCCTGGCACTTCACAGTCTTCGTCAACTTCGTACTCATCATGATTGACCAAATCTTCAGAGTTATCGAAGGCTAAAGCAGAATAGTCTCCCATGGAATCCTGAGTGGATGGGTACCTGCATTTGTGAGTGTGGGTGTGTGTAAGGGATAACCATCCTTAAAACAAGCAAAAATGCAAAAGGAAAGAAAATGAACACAACAATTTATAGATGAAAAACGTCCAATGATTCATTAAAACATGGCATGTGATAATTAAGAAGACAAGCCCTTAAAAATGGACCTACATGCCCCGGGCAAGGCATGAGGTGAAAATAGTGTGCAAATTGTTTAGTTATTACAGACCATAAATGGGAAATTGTTCAAAGATAAAATTACTGGTTGATAAAGGTGATGGGAACAAAATCCTTTGCTTCCCAGTTGCTTAAACCCCCTTCAAAGGTCGGAAAGATCCAATCTTCAAAGTGGCTCTCTTCATCTTCATCTTCTACAGCGTTGATTCCATGGTGAGAGATCTTGACGGGTGGCCCTCCAGCCTTGGAGCGACGCATAGCCTTTTGTCCTGCAGTAGTAAACCCTAACCCAAACTTGTCTGTCTTATGGGGAAAATCAGGAAATTGCCTCCATACTGTACTCTTCCCCTCTTTAATTACAGCCACTGCGTCTTTGAGAGATACCATTCTAGATACATGCTTGGGAATAATAGGCACCTTAACCATTGTCTTTGCAACTGCCACCTCAGGAGAAACTTCCTCAAAATGTTGGAAAGGCGTTTCGATGAACTCGCCATCCAACTCCACATAGCGGAAGGAATTGAGATGACTTATCATGTACTCTTCCTCTCCGTGCACTGTTATAATCTTACCCTTAACAGGATATTTCAGCATCTGGTGCAAAGAGGAGGTAACTGCCCTGGCATAATGGATCCACGGTCTTCCTAACAAACAAGAATATGACGGACGGATGTCCATCACGTAGAAGGTAGAGTTGAAAACTTCTGTGCCTACTTTGATAGGAATATCAACCTCTCCATGAACCATTCTCTTGGATCCATCAAAATCCCTAACAACGATGTTACTAGGTTTGAGGGTCAATCCTTCGCAGTCCAAACGGTCTAAGGCTTTCTTTGGCAGCACATTCAAGGAAGAACCAGTATCCACTAAGACATGGGCGAGGGTGGTTCCCCTGCATTCAACTGAGACATGTAGTGCGTCGTTGTGTTTCCTTCCTTTGGGAGTCAAGTCAGCATCGGAAAAGCCCAGGCCATTATCAGCAGTAAGACTAGCCACACACTCCTAAAATTGGTCAGCCGAAGTCTCTTGGGGTACATGTGCCGCCTTCAAGAAATTGATTAGGGCCTTAGCATGGGCCTCAGAATAGAGTAGAAGATCCAACATTGAAATCTTAGAAGGGGTCTGCCCTAGCTGTTCCACAACGTCGTAGTCACTTTTTCTGATTATTTTCAAGATTTCATCCATTTCTTTCTGAGTGGCTTCGGGGATAACCACAACATGAGCCTTCGTCCTGACAGGCACTTCTAGTATCCCCTTACCCTTATTGGTAGTATCAACAAATGGTCTTTCTTCAGGAGAATCCAATTCTTCAATCACTGGGCCTTGCACAGATGGTCCAACAGGTACAGAAACTTTCAAGGGTCCGAAAAATGCTCGAGGGGGAGCAATCTCCGGAGAAAAGATCCGGCCGCTGCGGGTTATCTTGCTTGTACCCGCAATGTTCCCTATATCAGGGCTTTCTTCTTCAGAAATCTCTTGGACTGCCTCAATTTGTTTGATACCATGGTAGAAGATTTCTCCCTCATAGTTCCATGGTATCATTTTGCTGGATTGGTACGGGACAGGTCCCGACATGGTGATCTTTAATGGTACACATTCAGAGTTGAGTGTAATCCTGACAGGCCTTTTGCAAGCCTTAGGAGGATTGTCAGAAATGGTTATGATTGCAATATCGTTGGTTGATGTAGCAAAAGTAAGAGGAGTAACCGGATTGAAAGTATCAACAAGGGTTTTCTGGAAAAGTATCTCTTGAGTATCCATCAAGCGTTGGACACCTGATTTCAACATTGGGCAATCAGCTCGTATGTTCAAACAAAAATAACAGTCCTTCCCACAGCCCGGGAATATCCCGGCTCTCATCAACTTTTCTTTAATCACTAACAATGGAGTCAACAGTTTGGCAACATCAGTAACATGGAGGTTTTCTATAACGGCATGAACATTGTGGCCGTGTTTGGGCATCAGAGCAGATATAACATTGGGCTTCTCAGGAGCATCAAATTCTACTTCTTTAGCATCGATCATATCCTGGATTTTGTTCTTGAGCGCCCAACAATTATTGGTATCGTGCCCAACACTGTCGGAATGGTAAGCACATTTGTCATTGGAGTGGTAGTATGGAGAGGAGGTGTTGGGGTTCTTTGGCGCTTCCTTCAAACTGGTAAGATCCAGCTTCAACAAATGGGGGAGTACCTGAGCTGGCGTCATGTTGATGCGGGTGAACTTCCGTTGTGGCCTTTCTACCCGTTGTTGATTAGGTCTCAACTGATTGTTACGAGGTTGATCATTTGACGAATTTTGAATCATCACAGCCCCTACAGTCGGTTGGCACCCGATTCTTCCCTGACCCTTCTGAGAATACACAACAGATGCTTCCTTCTTAGCTGGGAAGGGTTTCTTAACAGCTGTGGATGCGTAAGCATCCTTTTGAATCTTTCCACTCTTGATACCGGCCTCGACCCTTTTGCCAATCAAAATTAGTTCAGTAAATCCAGAGGAAGAACTCCCGATTAGATGATTGAAGAAGGGGCAAGACAGGGTCCCCAGAAACATGTCAACTAACTCCCTATCTGACAACGGTGGTTGCACCCTTCCAGCCAGATCGCACCACTTCTGGGCGTACTCTTTAAATCCTTTATTGGAAGCCATCCCCATACTTTGTAACTGAGTACGAGTGGGTTCCAAATCAGCATTGTATTGATACTGACGGTAAAAAGCAGCTGCTACGTCTTCCCAATTGTGAACCTCTGATCTCTCGAGTTGATAGAACCAATCTAGTTGCGTGCCAGACAAACTGTCTTGGAAGAAATGTACCTAGAGGTCCTTATCGGATGAGTGGGGTTGGATCTTTCTGATATATGACCTCAGGTGCATCTTTGGGCAAGACAGACCGTCGTACTTAGCAAATGTGGGCACCTTGAACTTGGGAGGGATAACAATCCCAGCTACCAACCCTAGTTCTTCAAAGTCCAAACCAGGGACCCTCTGCAACTCCATGGTTGCCAGTCTATCTTCAAGATTCTTATATTTATCATCCGCTGGAGGATACTGTTGTTCGGAGTAGTCTTCGTCTTCTTCCTCTTCCTCTTCTTCAACCTCAGATTCGGAAGGTACAACAGCCCCTTTCCCTTTACCATCTCCTTCGTCAGATGTTGAGGGGAACTCAAGAACCTTTCTGGCATTGCTTTCAAACCTTCTTCCAAAAGTGGATACCCCAGGTATCTTTTTCTTTTTCTCTTTATTCTTCTCCAACAGAGCTTTGAGGTCCTCTTGACCCTTTGCCAAGGTCATGAGGAGTTGCTGGAATTGTGAATTTTGTACCTGCAGATCCTTTACCGTCTGCTCCAAATCCATCTTCCTGAAATAAACAACAGAAAGATAAGGAAACCTGGTGTGAAGACCTGTTTATGCATATGATGAATGTTATGTTATTCATGTAATGCATTCAAGGATTCAGAAAATTCAAATTTGTTGCAAACAAAAAGGAACGCACGTCATATTAAGAAGAAATTGTTAGTACATAAGTGCCCCATGGGCAAAATATTAAAAAATTCTTAATGTAAAAAGACATTGCGCATCCTCTTTGGTGCGATGTAAGCGTTGAGAGTTTCCTCCTCATGGAGTCGGCGAGTAAGCTCCAAAACCTTCTTCTCACTGGCATAGAAGTTGGCTTCAAAAGTATCCCGTTCTTCCTTGAGTTGGATCCAACTCTTTTGCATTTCTTCTCATGATGTTGGCATGTC